>OX463236.1:44475002-44790002 GCA_949820135.1 Sylvilagus floridanus | reverse complement strand
CGCCATCCCTAAAAACTGAAGGAGACCAGGGAGGCACTTAGAGACTGGGTCTGTAGCCTGTCACTGAGGGGCTAGTGAGTGTCAGGGGAAACACCTGTCATCATCACCCTCATGAACCTCCGTGAGCTTCTTGTCGCCCACACCGTCAGCTGGGGGGGTGGGGGTGCCCAGACCCCAAGAGCACAGCTCTGTCAGCTGCCTCTCTGCCCATCAGGAGGGCCTGGGAGGCTCTGAGGAGGAGGCACAGACTGGAGAGGAGGGAATGCCCCTGCATGTGTTGGAGGCAGGTTTGCTTAGGAGGAGAACACGAGGAGGTTATGCCAGAAGTATCCTAAAAAGCAAATGACTCATGGTAAGGAAAGCAAAGTCCAGATAAAGCTGTCTGGCTGCAGAGTGTTGGTGGCCCAGCTGGGACGCTTGTCTCTTCCTCTTCAGGACACTTTGTGTCTCGCTATCAATAGTGGAGATGATGCTGTCTCTGTAGGCTCATTCTCCTCACTGCTGCTGTCCTGTCTGGCCCTCTGCTGTGTGTCACCATCATAGAACCTCCCTTCTCCCTGCTAATGACAGAGCCCTGCAGGCCTTCTCTCTTTATCCTTGTAGAAGAGCATCACTCAATAGAACCCACCTGTGTTCTGACTCAGTATCCCCTGCCAGCTAAAATACAGTGGGCTCGGGCTCCTCTTGGAAGAGCCCAACTCCTGTAGTCCATGCGGGGTCGGCACGCTCTCGTGACAGCCGCCTCATTGATCTGTAACCCTGGTTGTGCCTCCAGCCTCACCTGTGTCTTTGCCCTGCAGGCCTCCTCACACCCCACTCACTTTGCTGCCAGCCCATCCTGGAGAAATCTTGAGAACTGCCATTGTGATCATCGAGGCCTCTGCTTTCCCCAGTGGCATGGCTCATCCCAGGCTCTAATGAATGAGAAGACTTTAGTAAAGATTTGGAAAGAACAGACAGGAATTCTAACTGGGAGAGAGTTCAAACTGGGAGCAGAAAGGAGGGATGGAGGAGTACATGGGTCAGGTCTCTCCATGGACAGTCTCAACCGGGCACTACTCAGCTGCACCCCCCAGCCGGTTCACCAGTGCTACCGTGTCTGCACCTCCTTTCATTAGAGGGTGAGATGACAGGCATCCCCATGGAGAACCACCTGCCGTGCAACACCGCCATCCGCGACACGAACAGCTTTGCGTATTCCTGTGCGTGGCACTGGAACCCCTAGGAAAGGCAGGGTCTGAATGTCTGCACTTGACAACATTTGCTTTTCCTTTTAATAACCAAATATCCATTGTTGTGTCTTTCCAGAACAAAGGAATATTTATCTCAGACGAGAACATTTGTCCGTCATTTTATAAAAACATCAATCAAACAAGGAAAGCTTTGAAAGTACAGGTCTTTTTTTTCCATCCTAAGATTTCAAAGATCCCAAGACAAATTCTTTGTTAGGGGTCAAGATCAAAGAGTTATGCCTTTCCGTTCCCCCAGGGGTCTCTGCAAAAAAGATGTTTTTCCCAAGCATATGGGCTGAAGTGAGTAGCCTGCCTCGTGTTTTGTCAGATTCCAGAGATCAGGGCGGGCAGGAGGTTGGGAATGCTTACAAAGTTCTCTAATGAGGCATCCTGGAAGCAGCACGGCCTTCAGGCAAAGGCAGGTACCCTGACTTAAGCAGGGGGCCCCAATACCAGTCCCACCTCCCCAAGTGCCCTGGAAAACCGTCACCTGCCCATGCCCGCACTTTTTCAAGTCGTTCCCTGCAGGTGCTGGTTCCAGAAACAGCAGATCCATGTCACTGTGTCTGTGTCCTTGCTACACTCTAAGATTTATCAGATAAGCAGGAGCCATCGTCAGACAGTCCCCTCCCTATGAAAAATAGCTCAAAAGCAAAGTCCCAGGAAACTAAACTGGGGAGGGAGCTCATTCATTCAGATGAATAAACTGAGGTCCAGAGGTAAATTTGTATCGCTCAGCTGTCACAACTCCCCCAGAGCTGAAACATACAGCTTCCTGCGTCTATATCAGCTATTCTTTCTAGAGCCAAGACTCTTTTAAAAAAAGTTTTAAAGGTACACTGATTTCTTGTATTTCATATATACAGATTTAGGAGCAAAGTGATACTTTCTCAGTCTACCCTCCCTCCCACCAACGCTCCCACCCTTCCTCCACCTTCCACTCTTACTCCCTCTAAATTTTTACAGTGGTCACCTTTCAGTTTCCTTTGTACTCTTAAGATTAACTCTACACTAAGTAAAGAGTTCAGCAAATAGTAAGGAGAAAAATGCAATGTTTCTCAACAGTAGAGACAAGGGCTGTAAAGAATCACTGAATCTCAAAATGTCAAAATCATTTCTATACATAATATTTTAGTATGGATATATACCATAGTTTCTTTATCTGGTCATCAGTTGATGGACATCTGGATTGATTCCATAGCTTAGCTATTATGAATTGAGCTGCAATAAACATGGGGATGCAAATAACCCTTTCATATGTTGAATTCTTTTCATTTGGGTAAATTCCCAGAAGTGGGATGGCTAGGTCATATGGTAAATCTATTTTCAACTTTCATATCCCCATACTTTCTTCCACAATGACTGTGCTACTTTACATTCCCAGAAGCAGTGGATAAGGGTAACTTTTCTACCATATCCTCAACTACTGAGTTTTATATGAGATCCATTCTAACTGGGGTGAGGTGAAACGTCCTTGTGGTTTTGATCTGTATTTCACTGATGGCTAGTGATCCTGAGCATTTTTTTTATGTCTGATGGCCATTTGAATTTCTTCTTTTGAAACATGCCTGTTCAAGTCCTTTGCCCATTTCTTGACTGGATTGTTTGTTTTATTGTTGTTGACTTTCTTGAGCTATTTATAGATTCTAAATATCAATTCTTTATCAGTTACATAGCTTTTAAAGATTTATTTATTTATTTATTTATTTAAGAGGCAGAGTTACAGACATAGAGAAGGAAAGGCAGAGAGAGAGGTCTTCCATCCACTTTTTCACTCCCTAATGGCTGCAATGGCCAGAGCTGGGCTGATCTGAAGCCAGGATTCTGGAGCTTCTTCTGGGAATCCCATGTGGGTTCAGGGTCCCAAGCACTGGGACCAACTCCCAATGCTTTCCTAGGCCATTAGCAGGGAGCTGGATGGGAAGTGGAACAGCCAAGACTTGAACCGATGCCCATATGGGATGCCAGTGCTGCAGATGGAGGCTTAGCTTACTACACCACAGCACCAGCCCTAGTTGCATAGTTTACAAATATTTTATCCTGTTCTATCAGTTGCCTCTTCACTTTGTTGTATGTTTCCTTTGCAGTGTCAAAGCTTCTCAGCTTGATGCAATCCCATTTGTCTATATTTGCTTTGATTGCTTGTACTTCTGGGGTCTTTTCCAAGAAGTCTTTGCCTATGCTAATGTCTTGCAGAGTTTCCCCCAATGTTTGCTGGCAACTTGATGGTATTGGGTCATAGATTTAGATCCTTGATCTATTTTGAGCTGATTTTTGTATAAGGCGTAAGGTAGGGGTCTCGTTTCAGGCTTCTATACATAGAACTCCAATTTTCCCAGCACCATTTGTTGTCTGTTCACTAGGGTTTGATTTTAGCTCATTTTTCAAAGATTAGTTGGTTGTAGATGCATGTACTTACTTGTAGTGTTTCTATTCTGTTCCATTGGTCTGTACATCCGTTTTTGTGCCAGTACCAGGCTTTTTTGATTATTTCTGCCCTGGCATTGTGATGGATCCAGCTTTGTTTTTGTTGTGTAAGATTGCTTTAGATATTCAGGGTCTTTGTGTTTCCATATAAATTTGAACATTGTTTTTCTAGATCTGAGAAGAATGTCATCAGTATATTGATTGAGATCACACTGAATCTGTAAATTTCTTTCAGTAGAATGGGCATTTTGATTATATTAACTCTTCTAATCCATGAACATGGAAGATCTTTCCATTTTTGTGTCTTCTTGCGTTTCTTATTGTTTTATAATTTTTTCATAGGGATCTATCACTTCCTTGATTAAATTTATTCCAAGGTATTTAATTCTTTTTGGAGCTACTGTGATTGAGGTTGATCTTAGAAACTTTCCATTAGCTTGGAATATATTTTTTCCCTCCTTTCCCTTTCAGTCTGCATGTATCTTTGTTGATGAGGTGTGTTTGTTGTAGGGAGAAAATAGATGGGTCTTGTTTTTTTAATCCATTCAGCCAGTCTGTATCTTTAATGGAGAATTTAGGCCATTTAAATCAAGGTTATTATTGATAAGTAACAATGTAGCCCTGCCATTTTTTCTTATTTTCTTTGGATTTTCTTTGTACTTTTACTGGGAGGTTTTCTGCCTTCACATTCTGTCATAATGATGACTACCTTTCTGTGCTTTCTGTGTAGTATATCCTTATGCATCATTTGTAAGGCTGGACAAGCAATGACAAATTCTTTCAATTTCTGATTGTTATGGTAAGCCTTTATTTCACCTTCATTAATAAGTGAAAGCTTTTCATGGTACAGTATTCTGGGTTGACAGGTTTTTTTTTTTTCTCTTAAGACATGGAGTATGTCTCTTCATTCTCTCCTAGCATGTAGGGTTTCTTGTGAGAAATCAGCTGTGAGTCTAATTGTAGATCCTCTGAAAGTAATCTGGTGTTTATCTCATACACATTTTAGAATATTTTCTTTATGTGTTACTGTTGAAAATTTGACTACTATGTGTCATGGTGAAGATCTTTTCTTGTCACGTCTGTTAAGAGTTCTATGTGACTTGTGTATTTGAACACCCATTTCTTTCCAGAAATTAGGGAAGTTTTCTGTGATTATTTCACTAAATTGGCTTTGTCATTCAATCTGTCTTTCCATACCTTCAGGAACTGCTTATACCCTTATGTTGGATCTTTTGATAGTATCCCATAGATCTTGATCATGGTTTTTAATTTTTTAAATTTCTTCTGCTTTTTTTTTGTCTGTTTCCAAAGATTTGTCTTCCAGCTCATGTATTCTTTCTTCTGCCCTACCATGTTTGTTGTTAAAGCTGTCCACTATATTTTTCATTTGATATATTGAATTCTTCATTTCTCATATTTCAGTTTGATTTCTCCTCAAAATCTCAGTCTCATGGGAAAATTTTTTATCCATGTCATGTATGGATTTATTTAACTCATGAATTTGCTTCTTATTGCTTCTGTGTAATCCCATAATCATTCTTTTGAATTCCTTTTCAGGCATTTCATCAATCTCTTCATCTTCACATTCTAATATTGAAGTTTTATTGCATTCCTTTGGTAGAGTTGTGTTGTCTTCCTTAATCTTGCTTCTTGAATCTCTGCCTTTATTTTTAGGTGTTCATGGTTTTTAGCTTGAACTATGCCTCTGTCATTTAGTGGTATGTCTGCTCTTACAGTGAATGCCCAGAGGCATGTGCTGTGTGTTAATGAGGGGCTCTGGTCCATGTTCCAAGGTGAGGCAGGTATCCAGGCTGACACCCAAATTGGGCATGGTAGATCTCTTCTATAGTCAGCAGAGAAGAGGGTATGATCATGTCTGTTGGCATAATCACACCCACCTCCTCTCTTCCAAGGTGATCAATGCCTGGTGTTAACCCACAATGGGTGCAACATTTACCTGATCTGCCACATGAACTGCTCAAAGGATCTGTGCAGTCCTCAGGGTGGGCAAGGAACCCTGTACAATGACCACTCCAGACTGTCCGGGAGCTCTGAGCTTCTAGTGCGATTGCTCAGAAATCCAGTTCCATCATAGGCCCTATCATGTATTCACAGAGTTCCCACAGTCACAGCATGCAAGGCTCCCACAGGATCCACTCCGCCCCACTAGGCTGTCCTGTCCATGGAGGGAGCAGAGACATTCCCAGAGCCAGCTGCCTGTGGGTGCTCCACTTTGGCAGTTTGAGCCCTGAAGCCTGGGATATGTTGAGAGGCTGGGGGCACCTCATAGTCCTATGTGTGTGCCCAGCACCCTGTCAATCCTCCCAGCCCAAATCAGTGGGAAATACAGACTTTTTTTTCCTCTGATAAAATCCCCTGGTCACACACATGCATAATGGCCACCCCAGACACTGCTGGTATCAAAATGGTGCCTTCTCCCCACCAGTTGCCTGGTTTCCTTACTGGGGGATGAGGAGAAAAAAATTGCTCTTCTTTTGCTGAATTAGGCAGATACCCTCCCCCTGTTAGGGCTCTAGGCCTGACTCAGAGATGGTGTGCTCTACCAAACTCTCTCTTTGGCAGTATCACCAGTAGCACAGGCTGCCACAGTCTGCTCACTTCACTCTCCAGAGCTGTCATGTCCTCCAGCTCTGGGTTTCGGGAGTCACATGTGATGCCACCAGTTGACGCCTTCCATGCTGATCTAGAGCATCTCTCTTGCTTCTGTAGACTCTCCACTGCAGATTTCTATCCAACTATCCCTGGGAATGCACTTCCTCTGCTTTTTTTTTTTTTCTTTCTGCTATTTTCCCGCTCTTCTAAAGCAGTACGTCTTTTCCCTAGTCAGCCATCTTGGAATCTCTGAACCAACGCTTTTGGGTGAAGGTAATATGGTGAAAGTTCAAAAGGAAATCCCACCGGTTTTATCACTTAGAAAGTGATTCCTGGCCGGCGCCGTGGCTCAACAGGCTAATCCTCCACCTTGCGGCGCCGGCACACCGGGTTCTAGTCCCGGTCGGGGCACCGGATTCTGTCCCGGTTGCCCCTCTTCCAGGCCAGCCCTCTGCTGTGGCCCAGGAGTGCAGTGGAGGATGGCCCAGGTGCTTGGGCCCTGCACTCCTCTGGGGAGACCAGGAAAAGCACCTGGCTCCTGGCTCCTGCCATCGGACGAGCGCGGTGCGCCGGCCGCAGCGAGCCGTCCGCGGCGGCCATTGGAGGGTGAACCAACGGCAAAAAGGAAGACCTTTCTCTCTGTCTCTCTCTCTCACTGTCCACTCCGCCTGTCAAAAAAAAAAAATAAAATAAAAAAAAAAAAAAGAAAGAAAGTGATTCCTAAATGATTGCTAAGCTCCTGGCCCTATACTGGCCACTTGGAGCACAAGGACGAGTGAAATATAATCCTGCCCTTAAAGAGCTCACAGTATAGCCTTTGAAAAAGAAGATGGCTGAGTAATAAAGGTGCTTGGCAGAGCCTCTAGGTACCGTAGGGACATTAAACAGGGTACCTTCTCAAGCCAAAGGCTACCCACTCAATCTGAATTTGACTACATCTGCAGAACTGAAGGCTTTCTGGAAAAAGGAATTTTCTTTAGGGACATTTAAGTATTTTCTGGGGACAGCTGTTTGGTTCAGGGGTTTCAGCCCTGCTTGGGATACCCACATCTCATATTAGAGTGCTTGTTCCAGTTCAAGCTCTGCTTCTGATACCAGCTTCCTGCTAATGTACACTCTGGGAGGCAGCAGGTGATAACCCAAGTGCTTGGACCCCTGCCACCTACATGGGAGGCCTGAATTGAGTTTCTGTCTTCCAGCTTTGACTGGCTCTGCCCTGGCTGTTGCATGCATTTGGGGAGTAAACCAGTAGATGGGAATGCTCACTTACTCACTCTCTCTATTACTCTCTCATTGCCTTTTAGTTAAATAAATAGATAGATAAAGAAACCTCTCCCACATGTACAGGAGGTAAGTGTGCTGGGTTTGGGGCTATGGGTCCTACTGCTCTGCTCTCTGGTGTGCTGAGTTAGCCTATGTCCCTGAAACCTTGGAGAAGACTAGGTGTGCCCAAGTATGGTGACCGACACCCAGCCTCAGGATAAGCCTGCAGATTTCCCATTATGCAAAGGACTTTTCATGTTTGTGCAGCTCTGGTGGGGCAGCATCTCATGATAACCATTGCCAGTCAGTCCTTAGTAACATGACAATGCATTTTTGAATCTCAGCCTTGGCCCTGGGACTCAGGCAGATGAGGACAGCATGAGTGTCTCTCCAGAGGGAAGACTCCAGAGGACTCCACACGTGGCTTCCCAGGAGTTGCACTGGTTGAGTGGAGACCAGTGGAAGAGCTGGAGTCTGAACTAGAGAGACCCAGAAAGTAGTATAAGCCCGACCACAACTCAGGTATACCCCCACAGAAGAGACCTCACATTGTTCACCTGCTCACCAACCTAGAGCCATTCAGACTTGAAAGTCAAACATCCCAAATTTGAAATCTGGCTTCACCAACTCCCAGTCCTGGGATCTTGGGGAAGATACTGTGGTGTTTAATTGTATGTGTTAGTGTGACTGTGACTGAGCCATAGGATGCAAGTACTTGGTCAAATATTATACTGGCTGAGTATGTTAGTGTTTTTGGATTCCATTAACATTTAAATTGGTGAACTGAGTGAAGCAGACCACCTTCCTCATATGAGTGGTGGAGTCCATGGAAAACTTTTCTAGTAGAAAAGGGATGATTCTGGGAGAATTTGGTCTTTCTGCCAGATTGTGTTCTTGCCTTCAGATTTTAGCTGAAACATCAGGTGTCCCCAAGTCTCAAGCCTACCAGACTTCAGACTGGAATTATACTGTTTGCTCTTCTGGTTCTCAGTTCTTCATACTCAAAATTGAACAAAACCATTAGCTCTCCTGGGTCTCCAGCTTGCAAACTCACCTTGCAGATCTTGAGATTTGCTAGATACTATACTCACATGAACAGATTATTTACAATAAATCTATATCTGGGGCAGCATTGTGGCACAGTGGATAAAGCCACATCCCATGACAACAGCACTCCATATGGGTGCCAATTCATATCCCAGCTGCTACACTTCCAATCCAGCTGCCTGCCAATGGCCTGGGGAAAGCAGCAGAAGATGGTCCAAGAACTGGGGCCCCTGCTACCCACATGGGAGACCCAGATGAAGCTCCTGGCTTTGCCCTGGCCCAGCCCTGGTTGTTGCAGCCATCTGGGGAGTAAATCAGTGAATAGAAGACCTCTCTCTCTCTTTCTCTCCCTCTCTCTCTGTAACTCTGATTTTGAAATAAAAAATAAATATTTTAAAATCTATCTATATCTATATTTTTGTAAATATGTACACACAAAAATATACGCACACTATTCTGTTTCTCTTGAGAACCCTAATACACACTAATATTATTCTTCAAATATTTAGTGTGTTAATGTTATCTATAGTCACCCTACTGTGCAATAGAACACCATAACTTGTTTCTCCTATCTTCATATAACTCATTAATACTCATTAATCAACCTTTCCCCATCCTCCCTCCATCATTTTTTATATGCCACATATGAGTGACATCATGCAGTACTTGCCTTTCTCTGTCTGGCTAATTCCACTTAACATAATAACCTCCACATCATTGGAAACAACAAGATTTTATCTCTTGTTATGGCTGATTAGCATAACATAGTGGATATGTATCATTTTCTTTATCCATTCATCAGTCAGTGAACATTTAGGTTATTTTCACTTTTTGGTTATTGTGACTAGAACTGAATAAACACGGAGTGCAGATTGTGTTTAACAGATTGACTTAAGATTGATTTAACGGCCGGCGCCGTGGCTCAACAGGCTAATCCTCCGCCTTGCGGCGCCGGCACACCGGGTTCTAGTCCCGGTCGGGGCACCGGATTCTGTCCCGGTTGCCCCTCTTCCAGGCCAGCCCTCTGCTGTGGCCCAGGAGTGCAGTGGAGGATGGCCCAGGTGCTTGGGCCCTGCACCCCATGGGGAGACCAGGAAAAGCACCTGGCTCCTGGCTCCTGCCATCGGACGAGCGCGGTGCGCCGGCCGCAGCGCGCCAACCGCAGCGGCCATTGGAGGGTGAACCAACGGCAAAGGAAGACCTTTCTCTCTGTCTCTCTCTCTCTCACTGTCCACTCTGCCTGTAAAAAAAAAAAAAAAAGATTGATTTAACTTCCTTTGAGTATAAACTCAGTGATGGTATTGCTGGGTATTATAATAGTTCTATTTTTGATTTTTTGAGAAAGTTCCACAGTTTTTTCCACAGTGCTGTATTAATTTACCTTCTCACCAACTGCATAGAAGAGTTTCCTTTCTCTACATCCTCACCTACTCTTGTTATCTTTTGTCTATTCGATAATAACCATTCTCACTGGATTGAAGGGATATCTTGTTGCAGTTTTTATTTGTATTTTTTTATTAGTATTTGTTCAGTATTTTCTTCATGTGCTTTTTGATCATTTGCAAGTCTTACTTTGGGAAATGTCTGTTTAGATCCACTGCCCATTTTTCAAATTGGATTTGTTTTTGTTGTTGAGTTGTTTGATTTCCTATATACCTTCTTGTTAGTAGCCCCTTATCAGCTACATAATTTGAGAATATTTTCTCTCCTTCTGCAGGTTGTCTCTTTATTCTGTTAATCATTTACTTTGTTATACAAGAGCTTTTAGATTGATGAAATACTGTTTGTTTTTTCTTTGGTTTCTTGTACTTTTGGGATCCTATTCATAAAATTCCTATACATTCCAATGTGCTGCAACATTTTCTCCTTCCTCCTACTGGAGGCCTTACAATTAGGTCTTTAATCCATTTTTAGTTTTTGTTGTTGTTGTTGTTGTTATTTTTGATGAAACCTAGGGGTCTAATTACATTCTTCTGTGTGAATATATCCAATTTTTCCAGCAATATTTTTCAGGAAGATTCTGCTTTCTCCAGTACTGTTTTCAGAAACTTTGTCAAAGATCTGGTAGCTATAGGTGTGTGAGCTTACTTCCAGAAAATTCGGGGAATTTTCTGCCTTGTGTTATTTTCCTTTTATTTGTCAGCGTCTCTCTCCTTCAGTTTGAAGAACTCCCTTTAGTATATCTAAATGATGTCTAATGATGCTAAATTCTATCAGCTTTTGGTTGTCTGGGAATGTCATTATCTCTTATTATATGTAAGAATAGCTTTGCTAGAATTTTTGGTTGAAAGCTGTTTCCCTCACTAATGTGAAAGTCTCATCTCACTTCCTGCTGGCCTGTAAGATTTCTGCTGAGAAGTCTGCAAACATGCTAATTGGGGCACTTAGTATGTTACTAATTTCTGTTCTCTTGTGGCTTCAAGAATCTTCTCTTTATCTTTAATATTGGAAAACTTGTCTACAATACGTCTTAGGGTAGACTTGGTTGAGTTGAATATGGTTGGGAACCTCTGACCCTCTAGCATTTGGACAGTTGTAACTTTCTCTAGGTTCTGGACATTCTCTGTTACTATCTCTTTTAATATTCTTACTGCTTTGGCTTAATCAAGTCCTCTTGCATCTGATAACATGGGCATTTTCTCTTTTAATGTGTCCCAAAGTTCCTAGGTATTTCTTCATTCTTGTTTCTTTTTTCTCCCCCTGAATGTATTTTCAAATACCCCGTCTTAAAGCTCACTGGTTATTTTTTCTGCTTGATCTGTTCTGCTGTGGATGCTTTCAGTTGCACTTTTCATTTTATGTATTTTTCAGCTCAAGGATTTCTGTTCAGTATTTTTAAATTACTTACATCTCTGTGTTAGGTTTCTCTGTTAAAGTAATGAATCATTCCTCTGTTTCCCTCAATAGCATTGAGTTTAATTAAAATAGATATTTTAAATTGTGCTCCCAAGAATTTGCATATATCAGTTGTTGTCTGGTCAGTTCCTTAGACCTTATTTTGTTCATTTGATGAGGTCATGGTTCCCTAAAAGTTCTTGATGTTTACCGGCATACTACATCATTTATACATTGATGGACTAGGAATTTTTCCTACCTCCGTAATCTAGCTTTATTTGCACCTGCCTTCAAGAAATTCTTATTTTTCCCTTAGCCTGTGGATAGTTCTGCTATTTCAGCACTAGATGGCATCCTGAGACAAGAACTGCCACAAATCTGTTAGTGTGTTGTTCCTGTTTTAGAACCAGAGGGTGACCATATCCTTGGTTTGTGTTGAATCCATGGTTGTTGCATTTTTCAGAATAAACTGCTAGAGGCTCTATCTGTGAGCACTGGCTTGGGGATAGAGTGTGTTGGGCTTTATTTGGTGCTGGCTCTTGCCATGGCAAGCCTGGTGTTGAACTCCAAGGCCAGGTCTTGTACCAGTTTTCCCACCTGACGCCCCAGCACTTGGAGTCTTACTCCCTTGTCTGCTGAAGGTAGAGGGAGAAGTGAGGGGAACTCCCTTGGTTATTTTGCTAACAAGGGTCCAAAGGCTAAATCTGCAGGTACTGGCCAGGGTACATGGGCCAGGAGGAGCTGCCAGAACTGGGTTTTATAGTGGTAGGCCTGATACTGGCTAAAATCTAAGGTTTGGATTTAATTTCCTCTTCCTCCCCAAGCAGAAGGAATGGAGTTACACTGCTTGAAGCTAGGAGAAGGATAATGCAACAACTCTTCTCCTTCCTGCCTTTTTCATTGTATCTTTTCTATTATTATACTAAAACCAGGCACTGTGGTCTCTAACCTGGCATCCTTGGTTCTTGCAAAAGTAGCCTATACATGAATAGTTGTTCAAATTGGTATCTCTGTGGGAAGATGACTGCTGACACATCTTAGCAGTGATCTTACTCCACCCCTTATCTTCCCTCTTAGACACTAATAATTTGGAAGCCTGTTTTCCACCTGTAAAATGGGGATTGGTAATACCAGGAAACTTCAAAAAGTTCATGGCAAATGCATGGTATGAAAAAACTATGTCAAAGTAGTTTTGCATCAAAATAAATTTACATTTCAATTTATTCTTCTATGAACTTTTTAAGGTGCCTTCATGTTTACTCACTCATAAGATTGCTACAAAGATTCAGTGAATTTTCACCTGAGCATTGACATGTGTCTGACACAGTAGGGCTTGCAAAAGTGTTAATGATTAAGGAGTGCCCATGTCCTGCAGCCCAAGACTGTCAGGAGCACTCCTATGTTAAACAAATTGTGCTGGTTTCTCATTTCTCCCACATCTCACCCATCCTGGTAGGCTGCCTCAATATAAGGGTATGAAAACTGATTTATTGTACAATTGGAATTTGTGCTAACTATTTGCGAGAGCATTTAGGGAAAGGAGGCTGTGCTGTTGGTTGGGTTCTGTCAGGAGGCTGGACTAATTCTGTGGTTAGGGATCTCTAGTGGATTGATTTGTGGCCCGCCAAAAAGACATGCCCAAGTCCTAACCCCCAGTACCTGTGAGTATTACCTTATTTGGAATAAGAATACTTATAATTAAGTGTAGGATCAAAACAAGATTCATCTTGGCTTCATTATTGGGTCCTAAACCAAGTGACAAGTATCCTTGTAAGAAGAAACACAGAGATAAAGAGGAGAAACAGGAGAACACAGTGTAAAGATGGAGACAAATGTGAGTGATGTATCTGCAAGGAACAGCAGGACTTGGCAGCAGCCACCAGATGCTAGGGGAGAGGCATGAAACAGGTTCTCCTTCCGAGCCTCCAGCTAGCACCAATTCTGTGACACCTTAATTTTGGACCTCTGACCTCCAAAACTGTGAGAGAATAAATGTTGTTCTCGGCCACTCAGTGGCCAGCAAATTTTTACAGCAACCCTAGGATACTTATGCAATATCTCAGTAACTCTTGTCTATAGAGATCGTGCACTAGAATGAGACTCGGGCTGTCACTGGCACACAATTAGTGGTTGCTCTTACTAGACAGAAGGAGGGGTCGCTTGGTGTTTTGTGGCTTGGACAGTGTCCGTGTTGTATCTGTGTTCGGACATTGATTTTCAAAGGTTCTGTTTCTCTTTCGACCCATGGTAGTCACAGAGTGGCCTTGTGTGAGGTTGAAGTTGTGTGAAATTGTTCATGTTCAAGAGAAGAACGCCAGGCCCCACTGGGAGTGCCAGGCTGGCTTCTGGATGTCACAGTTGGCCTTCGTCTTTCTCAGGTGCTTCTGAGGCAAATCGGCTGAAGGCCCTTGACTATACCCAGATTGCCTTAAAGGAACTGTGAGAGGTGTTTGACCTTCATGTTAGCCTGGTTTTGCTGCTTATTGAGAAGCTGATATTTTCAGTCAGATTTAGAAATGTGTCTCTTTCATCTCAAGAAGTACGTCAGGATTTGGGTCAGGACACACGGGCAACACATTTGTGCCGTGACAAATGAATTAGAACGTGTGCATTTCCAAGTGTCGACAGGGTTTGCATCCCTCTGGGAGTTGTCAAAGGAGCTGACGGCAGTGCGTGTTTCAGACACAAGCCAGGTTGTTGGTTCATGTCTAAGAGGCCTGTGCTGTGTGACGAGTCTCAGGAGGCAGCCAGCGGGAACCTGAGGGCTCTCTGCCATCCAGAGTTGTTTTGTGAAGAAGTTCCTTTACAGTCTCGTAAAGAAGCGATGGCAAAAGCACGTTCACCTTGGGTCATCATGGTATCCCTACTCTGTGTGTTTTACTGCATTGTTACCTAAGCTCACACATGTGTCATCCATGGTTGCAAATATTTCAGACCATGTGCGTTTTCCTTAGAGCCAATGAAACATTTGGGGATATATCATCTAATAGTAGCTTTTTACTCTTGACTCCCTTATTTTGAGCTTTTCAATAAAATAGAGCAGTTCAGATGCTTGATCCTAAACATCTTTTATGGTTCTAATCAGTGCAGACCTTCCCAAAGGTAATTCACTGCCCAGCACCTGCTCCTGGAGATTTACCTATCCAACAGCATGCAATGCTTTGCCTCCCAATACCAAAGACGGGTTGTTTCCTCTGGTATACAAGTGGTCATTTGCTATAGCTCACTCTTGATTACTGGACCAGGATGCTAGCAGATACAAATAACAGAAAACCCAATGAACAGTGATCTAAACAATAAGAAAAATGCACTATTTCACATAACAAGAACTCCAGAGTTAGGATGGTTCCAAGATAGGTCAGTTCAGCAGGTCAACAAGTTGACTTTTCCTTTGAGAAAGGCTCCTTTAGTAGTGGCTAAGATGGTAACCCTAGCTCTTGCTCCTTCATGAGTTACAAAATGACAGAAAACAGGAAATAAGACTAACCCTGCCTTGGATAATTTCTCTCTCTCTCTCTCTCTCTCTCTCTCTCTCTCTTACTCTGTGTCAAAGAAAAACAGACTAATAGAAGACAACATTTTCCAAATAAGATAATACATCAAATTTCAACCTTAGCTACTTTCAGGCAATGTTGAACTATTTTCATAGACAATTTATGAAACATGCTAGCAAACTCAAAGAGTTTTTCCACAGAATGTAAGGTGCTAAGAGTACCAAAGTTTACATTTACCTCTTTTGCTCTACTCAATTTACATTTAGCAATTACACCTAGACAACTGAAGATGCTATTATGTCATACTTCTATCTGAATTAAGGTCAAAGTTGCATTTATATCAAATTCTACCTCTTTTTATAAAACTCTAGCTGTGAGTCAGTGACATTAAACCAGAGATTACAAAATCCACCTTATGGGGGACCATAACAAGCATTGATTACCGGTTGCTGTTTCATCATAAACTTGTAAAACAAACTGCAAAACAATTCCGGCAAGTTACAAAGCAATATTTTTAAAGGCAGTGATCTTCCTATTCAAAATAGGGAAATTTCTTTAAGCCCAATGTCCAGTTACAATTGAATCAAATTCTCATGCATGAGATTGTTACTTACCAAAGACAGCATTTTAGATTCTAATTGAATTTGAGTTTAGTTTTGGTTTTATTCAGAGATAAAACACCTTAGGCCAGCGATGCCCGGTCAGCAGCCAGCTGCTTGGGACTGCCTCTGAAACAGAAAGTTCAGGCAGCTGCCAGACAGGTCCCAAGGGTGACCTGGGCCAGGGGCCAACGTGCCAGGGACAAGATGACCACTGGCGACTGTGCACTATTATTAGCTTTAATGGGAGAGGGCATCCACCAGGGCAGGTGGGCAACCACTCCCACCCCCCAGAGATTCCTAAGGAGGAGAATCTGATAGGAGGCAGAATAAAGGGCAATGACCTACAAGGAAGCTCCTGTAAGAGTCCACAAAGAGGCAGGATAGAGAAAAATTGGAGGCCCTGCAAAGAGACAGCGACCTGACACCCCAAAACCAAAAGCCAATGCTGAAAGGGTCTAATTGTGGGACTGTCAGTCACACCAGCTTCAGGGATGAGAAGTCAAGTCTGCAGGTGTCTCAAGAGGTCATCATGTGGGTTAATCCATATGTATTCAATAGCATCTGAAGTTATTAGGCATAGATTCTTGCCTGGAAACCCCCAGGCAAAATTACAACTATGGGGACAATGGTCACCTGATTTAAAAAAAAAAACTTTCCTCCACTGTGATTAAAATCTTCAACAACAGTCACAAGCAATGACAGAAGAACCCTGGTGACTCACTAAATAGACCCAAGGACCCTGTGATGCTCTGGAAATGAATTGAATGCATAGCAGAACACATGCAGGATAGAGGAGGCAAGAGGCCAGTTAGGAGACAAGGTTCCGGGATGGGGAGTCAGCATAGAAAGGCTGTCTCTTTTCACCACTCACTTAGGCTGACTTCTCCACCCTCTAGCTTGTAACCAGTCCAGACAGTGGTGCAGAAGATGAGCCATTTTTCTGTAAGCTCAGGGGTCAAAGAAATAAAGTAGATGGTTTGCCTCCTGGCTGGATTGAGAGCATAAAAACAGAAGTGTACTTCAGGTCTTGGGTGTCCTGAGAGACGTCTCTCAAAACTCTCTCACTGCACTGAAGCCCACAGGGAAAGGAGGAAGGTGAGGGTAGGGTTAGCAGTGTCACCCACACTCCCTCAGCCTTCCACGCCTATAGCTTAGGGCATATCTCTGTCAGAATAGCACACAGAGGGAGTGATCAGTTCCCTTACTGGTGGTATGCTAGACTGGGCCTCTGCCTGGTCAAATATATACTGTCACTTTGTTCTTATACATAAGGACAAATAGTTGTTCAGTGCCTCTTAACCTTGAGTCTTGTCTAATAGGCCTGATTTCAACAAAACCTTCTTGGCGAGAACCTTAGCAGAGGTGTTTTTAAGCTAGAGTTTGGTAGAAGAGTGCCATTCCTGGTTACTACCTAGGTTGGTGACCAGGCAGGTGAAGTTACAAAGAAGCAGAGTGGGGAAATAAAATCCCCAGTAAACTTCCTCTGAGGTATATACTACATAGGAAGGACTGGACAGAAGTGACCCAATAAAGGAGACTTAAGAAGGAGACTCATCTACACAAGTTCAGGTCACGTGGGGACTTATTGGGAGTCTAGATCGAAAAGCTCCTGTCTGCAAACACGATTATACTTTAACCCAGAGCTGACAACTGAAATATCTAGGAAATACTCACTAATGGGACCAGTAATTTGAGTTTGTAAGAATTGAGGAGACCTGGAAAGGTACAGAAGGCACTCAGAGGAGCAGAGAGAAAGATTTTGTCGGGATCTGGGGTAAAGGAAAAACTCATTGAGGCATGGAGCCCAGGGCCCATGGCCTCACTCCAAGCTCAGTCTCACCGACAAATTAATCTCCAAAGAAAGAACAGAATGCAATTTTCAGCTGACACCCTAATGGGCCAAAAACCCAGTCCCGCATGTCGAGCTGATCCCCACGAAAGGAAGATGAGTTGGACCAGCCAACATTCCCAGAGCTGAGATTAGAAGCGTGAAGAGTGGAGCCTCTGGCCTTACTGCTCGTGAGTCCCAAAAGGGCAGGGGACTCACTCCCTACAGGAAAATGTGTTTCCCGGCCCAACACCATTCCTTCCAGCAGGGTCTGGTGCCTGGGTCGAGAGACCTCCCAGAAACATGAGGGTGTAGCCCCAGCCAGATCCATCAGTTGTCCCAGGGCCTTCTTGCAGCCCCATGCAAAGGGTTGATCCACATGGGAGAAAAGAGGGGTCAGGACAGAGTCTCAGCTCCAGGAGACTGATCTGCCTTAACCAGGAAGCCTAGCCCCTGAGTCTCACGACCAGCTTCTGCGCTGATCACTTTTAACTGGCTGACAGGGACCCGATGTTTTTGAAAAGATGAGAGAATTACTATGAAGGAGAGTAAGACTCTCTTGAAAAAAAAAGTGACAGCGGTCTGCATGCTCACTGGGCCGGTGGTGGATCCAATGCTGTCTGGAGTCGAACTTGAGAGGAATCCAAGTCACGTTGGAGTTGCAGTCCGAGTCACATCACCAAAATGTCATGGGAAAACAGCAGCGGAGAACATATTATTACCTTATCCTCTTATTACCTCTCTCTCTCTCTCTCTCTCTCTCTCTCTCTCTTTCTCTCTCTCTCTCTCTCACACACATACACTTCCTATTGATTCTGTTTTTCTGAAGTGCTTAAATTAATCAAATATATATGGATCATATATGCATACATAAAATAAATGTTTCACAAGACAATACTTAACCACGGTCACACACCATGTAACCTGATATTCTCTCTTCTCTTCCATTACAGAAAACAAAAACTGATTCCAGACCCCTACCTTATTGCACACCTGTGAGGCCATCACCTCATCCCCTGAGTTACCCATGCCTTCATATTGTCTCAATTCCAGGAGGGGTAATGAACCCTAAAGTGGGGAACTGTGTTAGGGCTTTCTTAACTCACCCTTGTCATTTTACAAAGAAGTTGAGGACTCAGATGTGATGTGATTTATCTGTGATTCCCCCCAGAAATTTCTGTTTGCCAGTAGTTGTGCTAAGGCTGTAGCATACAGTCATGGCCTCCTCCCCTTGCGTATCTGACTTTTGAAAGTGTGGCTCTCAGAGATGAACTGCGCAAGCCAAACGCATCCTGCTTAGGAGCCTCTAAACGGAGGAGCCGAACAAGGGACAGACTGGACAGCGTTTCTCCACCTTCCCGGGTTCCCCGAGCTGCCTGCCTAAAGGGGTCTGCATTCCTCACATCACTGACTTGCCAGTTACTCATAGCCAGCTTTGGATTCCTTCTAGATGCTAGTGCCTGGAGCAAAGTAGCCCTGTCTCTTGCTGTCTCATATAGAGGCTGGAAGGATGAGTCTTTCAGCTAGACAGGTATGTCCAGAAGTCAGGCAAAAGGCAGAAGAGTGAGTGGTGCCCCCATCCTGCCCTGGGCTCCTCTGCTGAGAACACACATTGTAGAGCACATCCACCCAGCCCTTCATCTTCTGCCTGAAGGTGCTGCTCGCCAGGACTCCGTGAACCCAAGCGAGGAGATGTTGCAATGGGCATGGATCAACAAACAAGGTCACGGGCAACGTCGTGTGGACTGATGTTCTGCCCAGAAACCTGCTCCACAAGACATTTGTACTCTAGAAGCCAATTTGGCACTTGAGTGAAATGCAGGAAGTAAACAGCTTCCATTTAAAAAAAAAAAGTTTAATTTTTTGTTTTCAGCTTTGGCACTCTGGATCTAGTTGCATTCCTCTTTAGTAAATAGCAGAAATATTCAGAGAAATTCTCTTTTTTTGAAGATGATTATTTCTATGCCTGTCTTTCTCACCTTCTATACCAGACTCTAAACTCTTAGAAGGTATGTCTCAAATGTTATGTGTCCCTCTGGCCACCAGAGCCATCACACTGCCTAGCACCTACTAGAGACCTAATAAATATCTGGGGGATGATGACCATAAAAAGGGCTGAGACATCACTGGTACCCACCAAGGTCTAGCAAACACAGGCAAGGAGAAAGTATTGAGAAAGATTATGAAGCAGCATTCCCCAAATTCAGAGGGAGATGGTTTTTGGTTTTTTTGTTTTTGTTTTTGTTTTTGTTTTGTTTTGTTTTGTTTTGACAGGCAGAGTGGACAGTGAGAGAGAGAGACAGAGAGAAAGGTCTTCCTTTGCCATTGGTTCACCCTCCAATGGCTGCCGCGGTCGGCGCGCTGCAGCCGGCGCACTGCGTTCATCTGATGGCAGGAGCCAGGTGCTAGGTGCTTTTTCCTGGTCTCCCATGGGGTGCAGGGCCCAAGCACTTGGGCCATCCTCCACTGCACTCCCGGGCCACAGCAGAGGGCTGGCCTGGAAGAGGGGCAACCAGGACAGAATCCGGCGCCCCGACCGGGACTAGAACCAGCTGTGCCGGCGCCGCAAGGAGGAGGATTAGCCTGTTGAGCCACGGCGCCGGCCGGGAGATGGTTTTAAGAAATTCTTTTTCCCCAAAAAATAGCTAGTTTATGGCTAAATCAGCTGAAGAAATAATGCAAGCTAGAAACATATATACTCTCAGACATGTTAGTACAACAGAGGCACTCAAAGAGACCTCCTGAGCAGACTGAGCATGTTTCAAACCTACCTGAACACAAGACCCTTTCATTGTTGGACGCTCTTGACATTGACGTTCCCTAGAGGTTGTGTTTTGCAGGACACTGTGGGAAGATGCTGCTTTCAACACGTGTGGGCCAATCTAGCACCTAGGGGGCTTGGAAGTCATCACTCTGGTTCTTTTCACAACCACCACAAAGCTGAGCAACAACTTGTCTTAGATCCATCTGAGAATTGAGGCCACATGGCAACCACTGCTCCCCAGATTGGCCACAGGAAGAGAGTTGGACACAGGGAATTGCAATTAGCTGGAGCAGACACCTCCATGATCACCAGTCCCGGTACTAATCTGTGATCAGGGCATTGCTAGAGACCTGCATTAGGCAGGTTTGGGAGATGGAAAGGAAGCCCCCCACCCCGCCCGTCCGCCCCTGCTTTCCTGGTGAGTGCTGTTTCCAGGTGAAGATCAGAGCAAAACCCCCAGGTGTTCCAGGGACGATGCGGCCATTTTGAAAGCTGCAAGAATATTCTGTCTTTAGTACGGCCTGCTCAGGACAGAAGCTTTTCCAAGAGCCTCACCTACCTGGGTTTACCTGGAGCCCAGCCAACCTGGGGGAAGGGGACTCTCCTACCCCAGGCTGATATCACCTCCCTGTGTCACCTAAAGGGAAAAAGATTGAGAAGATTTGGGACAGTCACAGCCCTGGCGCACCAGCCCTCTCACAGACTATGACCTAACCATAGCAGCATAGAATGCTTCAGGCCCTGCTACCATAGCTTAGGGCTTCTGCACAGCGACAGGGAAATACAGTGGGAAACATGCGCTGAGACACGTAGGGAGGAAGAAGGTAGCAGAGATGCTTGGAGCGATGCCACGTCCTCCACTCAGCATGCCTTTCCCCTGACATCCACTGCCCAAGTGTGCTTCCCTCATCCACCACACCGCCTTACCCACCCCGGTCCTATCCATCCTCCAAGCTTCTCCTCTTGCAGGAAGCATCCTGAGGACTGTAGCCCAGTGTTCACACTGTGGTCCTCACCACACAGGCGCCAACTTCTATCCCCAGATGCCGACACTGGTTAGATTTTCTTTCCGATAATTTCACATCACCTATCACAAGATCCATGTCTTGAAAACAAGGAAGGATGAGTCATTTGGTAGCCTTATCTTTTCAGCCTTAACATTTCAACCTCACATTCTCCTGCTGGAACAATAAAGCCCCTGCTGCCACCCAGTCTCAGACTAGTGTGGCATGGGAGACAAACATATCAGCCAGGTATTGATTCTTCCCTCCAGGATTTTCCTTGTGGATAGAGCAGTGTGGGAAAAAGGTGGGTTGGGGGCTGACTAGTAGAGGAGTTGGCTCTTGCACAAGATGCAGCAGTAAGATTGAACAGTGGCAAGAAATACCCTTAAGGAGCAGACACACCAGGAAGCTCCTCCCAACCAGGCCCTTGGGCAAGACCTGCATGGACTGGACACTGCTGTCAACTGCGATTGCCTAAGACCTGCTCACACATTGTAGGTGCTTCCAAGCATGGCTGGTTCTGATTGATTGCAAGAGGACAAAATACTCCAAAAATTAAAACATGAAACTTTTACACTTCAATGAAGGGCCATTCCACCTTTTAAAAAAAATACCAAGCATTCAGCTAAGAGTTGGATCAAGTTTCTAGTGAAGATTTTAGTCTGATCTGAATTACCTAAGCCAGAAGATACCCTCCTAGGACAAGCTCATTTCTTTAGAGAAAATCATTATAGCACAATAAAAAAAGTTAGAGTCGGTCCTTTGAGTCATCTCACTCACAACCATTCCTTCCTTGCCAAAGTAATCACCCTGAATCAAAGTCTACCTTGCAGGTTTGTTTTGAAAATTAGAGATAATGTTATCAAAATGCCAAGGATAATACCAAATATAAGCAGCACTTCTCAGTAAGGTAGACATCTACCTGTGTAACAAGGCTCACTCCACTAAAATTGCAAAAGCAAACTTGTGAAAAATGGAATTTTTATTTGTCCTGTAGAGTTTGTATTTGTATCTAGAGATAACACCTGGAATTTTGGATCTTACACTGAATGGAAGTGTCATCCAATCTCAAGGCCCATTCCATTTTAGTAAGAAGACTCAGAAAATTAGAGAGGTTCTATGTATTATGTAACTGATTCGTTCTTTCTGCCCAGGTCCTGTGTGAAATATGAGTGCCCTGTGATTGTCACAGCAGTTCAGCATGAAAAATGAATGGAATGTTTGTGCCATGAGTTTGATAAATATTTAGTTTGCTTTTGCATTATTCTGGCATGGAAGAATATTTCTTTTCAAGCCAGCAAGCTGGTCTTTATCTTTCTTGGCTCTAGGTTCTGCTTTCTTTTTAGGAAATTTAGACCTGTTCTGTAACCCAAGCTGTTCATTGTAGGTGAAAGTGCTACATGTGACTTCTCTCAGTTGTGCACATCAGGAAAGTCTCTTAGGGAAGCTCCAACTTTTATGAACTGATATGCAACTTAAGGCCCTTCAGGAAACTCCAGTAGATGTGTGGGTTCTGTAGATTTCCCTGGATCCAAAAATGTCTAGACTCATGACTCCTCTATCCATGCTCTGATGGAGCTGGAAACACAAATGGTGTCTCTCTCTCTAACCCAGATTGAGTTGGCCTCCCACTATACTGACCTTCCCATGGACCCATGCCCTAAGCTCGGGTCACACCCAAATGTCCAAATATTTCAGTACCTTTTTCTGGGGCATGGGGAGGCTGGCAGGGAGCCAAGCCCTGGGTGAGATGCCAGAACCTTTGTTATATAAGAAACCTGTTTGACTTGCTCGAGCTGGAGGAGAGATTTAATAATGCTATAGCATTCCCCTGGTGCAAATGACCTGTGATTTGAGAGTTTCTGAATGTAAAAGCAGAATATGCAGAAGACGTGGTCTCAGATATGCAAAAATTGTTTTCTTGCTTTCAGGTCGACATGCCCTGGAACACCGCCTTTAACTAAGCACTGTCTTACCTGTTGGGAGTGACTATCAGTCACAGTACAGGCCTGCTTCCTAGTTCTCCATCATAGCCAGGATGACCAATAGACCCTAATTGCTAGCGACCACTCTGATTGTTGAGACCAAGCTATACTGTCACTACAGGTACAAATCTTAAGCCTTCCCTGTTTCTTGATGACTTGCAGACTTGATAATGTCAGGTAGGAGCAGCTGAGTGGGAAGGACCCAAGCTCAGTGGATGAATTGGAATAATCAGAACCAATAACATTTAACATTTATTGAACACTTACTAGTGTTGGGCACTATTCAAAGGATTTTACCTACAAGTGCTCTTTCAACCTCATAGCCACTCTGTAAGACAGATATCACTAGCCCCATCTCACAGATGAGGCAGCTGAAACATAGAAAGGTCAAGTCCCACATTCATAATCACTCACCTGGAAAGTGGTCAGCTAGGATTTGAACCAAAAATGACTATATCCATAGTCTCTTATAAGATGCTTCTTATCCTAGAGTTAGGAGACCTGGGATCCAGCCCCACTCCTTTCACTGACTCACAGGGTGAGGGAAAGATGTACTTAAGAGCAGAGCCAATTACCTGTTCATCCTAGCCAGAAAGTTAAGAGTAGTCCCATATTCTCCCTCTCCCTCTCCCTTTCTCTGTCTCTCTCTCTCTCTCTCTCTCTCTCTCTCTCTCTCTCTCACACACACACACACACACACACACACAAGCACACCTCCCATCCACTAAATCATCAAGATCTACCCTTCTGGGTTCAAAAGAGACTCCTTTTCAATCCCAACCTAGTTTCACATTGCTAGAATCCGTCATTCAAACTGCTAAGATGCATGTGGGTCATGTTAATTCCTGTCTTAACATAGGAGACATTTGTCATTTCTTGGCTTTATCTGAGCTCCCTTCTATATTGACAAAATGTCCAGCATATGAGTCCTATGAGAGTCTATTCATTTGTTCTCTTGGTCACTTGGAAAGTAGGGCTTAACTACCAGACTTGGCTTTGGCCAGTCAGCTGCTCCTGCCTGAAATTTTTGAGAATGTTCCTCACAAAGAAATAGAGAAGGTTTAGGATTTGTACCCGTGGTGACAGCATAGGTACAATCCAAGATGTGTGTGTGTGTAGGGGGGGATAACCATGTTGGCACTATAAACAGATGCTGTTTATCTAAGCTGCCCAACCTCTGTTCTTATCCCTTTTCTGCACCTAGTTTTCAAGCCTTCTCTTGAGCTCTAGGAGCCACTGTAGTTATGCAAGACAACTATTAATCTCATCGCTAATGGATAACTGACAGCCTGTGGCATGCCAGGGATGAGTGCTAGTTGGATCATTATCTGTGGACATCAGGAAAAAGTGTCCTTTGAATGTAGGACTTTGCAGAAATTGACTTTCTGCCACCAGAAAATGATTTGAAGGACATGAGGAATCTGAGGTCTTGTGAAATTCTTTAAGGACCAAGTAGCTTAAGGAAAAGGGAATGACTAACTTAAATGACTAAACTGTAAGCTCATGACCTGGACTGAAACTCGGAATTTTCTGACAGCACAAAAAGAAAGTCTTATCTCTTGCAGTTATAGAGCACAGGAAACTGAAAACTAAAAGCAAAACTTGGTCCTCTTAATTGCAAATTACCTTGCCAGCTGAAAATGTAGCCTTGCCATATCTTTTGTTTGAAATTTAGGACATTTAGTTTTATTTCTGTATTTGCAGTGCTTAGCCAACAGCCTAGTTCTCAACCAATAAATCTTTGTGAAAGGAATGAATGAATCATCAAAGTTAAATAACGTATGTTAACATCTTTCTAAAGTAGCAAAACAGCAATAAGACAATGCCTGTTATGATTGCATGCTCTATATTTATGTTGGTGTCATTAGAAGTTAGTGACTCTTCAAATCCTATCATGGGTATCTCCAAAACAGAAAAAAAAATAGGGAATGTGCATTTTACTGGGATGTAAGAGTAGATCTCCATAATACTGCAGTTGTCTCTTCCTTGGGAGCTATAAGCATATCAGAAAATATTTCAAAGGGATTTGATATAGCCAGGAATGAAGAATAAGCTGGATATTATCATTTATGAAAAATACATAGTATGTTCACTAAACAAATACCAAAATGACATTTCAAAAGGCAATGAGGTCTTCCTCACTGGGTTTCCCAGTCATCCCCACAGAGGGCAGTGGGTTGGTCATGAACTCTGGAGGCCATGCTCTTCAGGATCTGGGTGGGCAGAACAGCAGAGGCAAGGTCAACCAAAGAGAAAGGCGTCCTTCTGCTGCTGGGAATCTAAGCCCAGTGTCTTCCCTGGCCTCTCAGTTCCTGCCTCCTGACAGACAATGCACAGTTTCCATAGCACTGTCGCAGCTCTTGAGTATCTGGGCTGGTGAGACATGGATAGCCACTCTCACCCTGTGAGTGCTGGGTGCGGATCTCAGACTCCCCACTCTTCCCAGGGTGTTGTAGTGCACTCCAGACCCCTCCTGAGAGATTTATGTTAATTTATAATTTATATACAATATGGTCAAAGTATATATTTAATATTATTTTAATCACTTTAAACTCATGGGTTACTTTTTATGATCTAGAATTGTTCTACCTTGATAAATGTTCTGTATATACTTGAAAATATTGTGCAATCTGTTGTTGTTTGGTGACATGTTGGGCAAAGGCTTATTGGGTGTTTGGGTTCTATGAATTATTTTGACAAGGATTTTGAAATCTCTTACTATGTTTGTAGGTCTATCCATTGCACTTGCACCTCTAACTTTATCTATTTTTGAAATTCATTATTTAGGTATATAAGTATTTACCAATTGTTAGGTCTTATTAATAAATTGACAGTTTTATCATTATAAAATGACCCTCTTTATCCCTAGTACTCATCTTTTCTCTGGAAATATTTTTTTTAAAAAAGACTTATTCATTTATTTGAAAGGCAGAACTACACAAAGGGAGAGGGAGAGGAGGAGGGAAGGGGAGGCAGCAGGGGAGGGGGAGGGAGAAGGAGTCTTCCATCTGCTGATTCACTCCCTAATTGGCCGCAAAGGCCAGAGCTGGGCCTATCCGAAGACAGGAGCCAGGAGCTTCCTCCAAGTCTCCTTCAAAGGTACAGGGACCCAAGGACTTGGGCCATGCTCCACTGCTTTCCCAGGCCATAGCAGAGAGCTAGATCGTAAGTAAAGCAGCCAGGACCCGAACCGGTGCCCATATGGGATGCCGCCATTGCAGATGATGGCTTTACCCACTATGCCACAGAGCCAGCCCCTGGAGATCTTCTTTATCTGATATTAATATAGCCACTCCAGCTCAGATTTAATTAATGTTACCATTAATTAAACTTTACTTACTCAGATTTTAGGCCTCCTACAATTCTTCATTTCACTGCTTTTTTTCCTCTGTGTGTTGTATTTTGGATCATTTACATAGAACTGTCTTTAAGTTTCCTAATCTTTTCTTCTGTAATATCTAGCCCATTGTTAATTCCACTTAGTGCAGAAACCACATGTGTTTCTTTTTCTATGTCTTCCCTGTCTATGCTTACCATTCTCAATCTTCTAGCTTCTTGAGCTGGCAGCTGTAATAAGGTTTTAAAGTCCATGACTCCCAGTTCTGTCATCTGTGTCATTTCCACATTATTTCTACCCACTGATTTTCCTCATCATATCCCAAAACTGTGGTTTTATTTGTCTGCCTCTTTACATGTCCACTGAGGTCTAAGATGACTCCCAAGGTTGATGTGCTTTCAGGATGCCCTCGCTTCAGCGAAGGGCTGTCCCTCTCGCAATCCTACGGAATTGTGTGCCAAAAGAGAAGGTGAAAGTTTGCACATGAAATCAAAGTACCCAAATCTATTGAAATTAATCAAGAAGCAAAGTGTCTGTAATGGGGCTGCCGTAGCAAGGGGAGAGAGGGCAGTTCAGAGATGAGGTCTCGCAGCCCGGAAGATGCTGCCACTCATTCTTCAGTTGCCATGGAATGCATTCTGCCAACAATTGCATGGCATGGACGAGGACCCTGAGGCTCCAATGAGACCACAGCCCCAACTGACACCTTGATCACACCTTGGGAGACTCTGAGGAGAGAAGCTGGTTGAATCTCGCTGGCCTGCAGCATTGTGAGAAGAGAAATACGTGTTGCCTTAAGCCACAGGCTGCTCTCACAAAGCACCAGACTGGGTGACTTCCAGCAACACACATCTATGTCTCACCGGTCTACAGGCTGCCAGATCAGGGTGTGGCAGGGTTGGGCCATAGAGAAGGCCCTCATCCTTGCTGCAGATTGCCAACCTCTGCCTTAGCCTCAATGGTGGAAGGAGAGTGAGAGAGCTCTCTGGGCTCTCTCTCATAAGGGCATGAATCCCATTTATGAGGGCTCCCCGCTCATGGTCTAACTGCTTCCCAAAAGTTCCCTCTCCCAATACCATCACATTGGGATTGCCAAGAATCTGCCAACATCTGCAGCAGGGACACAGCGTTCAGTGGATAGGAGTAATGAGTGATTTGTTAACCAGCAGTAGAAAATACCTGATTGTCAATTTCAATTTGTTCTATTTGTGTTCCTGAAAGTATTGCTGATTTTTGGCCTTAACACAGTTCAGTTACTTGGCAATCTTTCAGAAATGCTTTTAAGCTTTCTTCTTCTTCTTCCCCTCCCCCTTTTCCCCCCTTCATCTCCTCCTCCACCTCCTCCCTTTTTTTAAAAAAAGATTTATTTTTTATTTATTTGAAAGACAGAGTTGCAGAGAGAAAGAGAGACAAGAGAGAGAGAGAGGTCTTTCATCCACTGGTTCACTCCCCAAATGGCCACAACGGCCGGAGCTGAGCCCTTCTAAAGCCAGGAGCCAGGAGCTTCTTCCAGGTCTCCCACATGGGTGCAGGGGCTCAAGAACTTGGGCCATCCTCTATTGCTTTCCCAGGCCATAGCAGAGAGCTGGATTGAAAGTGGAGCAGCCAGGACTCGAACCGGTGCCCAGAGGGGATGCCAGCACTGCAGGCCAGGTCTTTAACCCAGTGCCATAGCACCGGCCCCACCTCCTCCCTTTTTAAAGATGTACATTTATAAAATGTTATCATCCATTTTTACTTATTGATTGGTTTTATTTGAAAGAAAGACACACAGAGAAACAGAGACAGAGATCTTTTATCTGCTGTTCCATTCCCTGTCTACAAAAGCCAGGCTGGACGGGGCCAAAGCCAGGAGCCCAGAAATCAATGTGGGCCTCCATTTGGGTGGCAAGCACTGAACCACCCGAGCCATTACCTGCTGCTTCCAAGGGTGTGTGTGCATTAGCAGGAAGCTGGAATTAAAAGTGGAGCTGGAACTCAAACTCAAGCACTCTGATATTGGATGTGGGTATGTGGGTGTCCCAAGCAGCATTTAGCCACTGCATGAAACACTGGTCTCTAAGCTTTCTTAGGTAGAACCAGAGCAGTGTTTAGTCTAGGTTAACTTTTCTCCTGAGTGTTGAGGCAAATACCTTCTGAATATGTTACCTGATTCTCCATACATAATGAGGTTTTCCACTCTGGCTTTTAAGAACAGAAACCTTTCCAGGCCACAAGTGAGCTCCGAGCAACTTCCGCTCTAACCCTGTGTTTTCCCAACGTTGGCTAATTTTCCCAGATACATGCCCTGATCAGCACCCAGCTGAAGACCCAGTGGTACCCCTTGCTGATCTCCAGAGCTCTCTCTGCAGCTCTGTCCTCTTGGGTACCCTGCCCTGAAAACACTAGCTGTCTTAGCCTCTCCACTCACCCAGCTCTGAGTCCTCAACTCTCAGAAGTAACTGGGTTCTGCCTGGTTCTCATCCCTGTGTGAATGACTGGAAACTCTCTCCAGGTCATAACCTGGGGCAGGTGTGGGGCTTGTTTCATTTGTTTTCCATCTTCCAGAGGTTCCTGTCCTCTATTGCTTGATACTCCATGTCTTGATGTTCATATGCTTTCTACTGTTCTTTAGTTGTTTCAGGAAAAAGGACAGGTCTAGACCCAACTACTACATCTTGGCTCTACTTTATGTTATTATTTTAGTAACTGCTCTAGTGGTTCATTATACATCTTTACCTTATCACTGGCCCATTAGTTTTAATATTCTGTCCCTCAAATATAACACAGAAGTCTGGAAGCCTGGCGTCCTAGATGTTCCCCACAATTCATATTAGAATTATTATCATATATCTACATTTACTATAAATACACAAGACACTGTTATAAATTCTCTTTAAAGAATTATCTGATTCATATACAGAAATCACAAGGAAGAAATTAAAGGAAAACTATCCTTTTGCACTTATGATTTTATGTTATCTCTTCTTCTATGCAGATAATATCTAGGATCATTCAGCTTCTGCCTGCGGAGCTTCCTGTAGCATTTCCTGTAGAGCAAATCACTGATGACTAATACCTTCAGTCTTCTTTCATCTAAAAATATCTTTATTTTGCCTTCATTGTTGAAGGGCAGTGTTTCTAGATAGAGAGTTTGGGTGATAGCTCTTTTTTTTTCCCTTCAGCATTTTCAAGATGTGTTTCTACTCTCTTTAATCCTCCAGTTTCTGATGAAGTCACCCAGTTTTCTGGGTGAAGTCATTTTCCCTTGTATGCAGGATCATGTTCCCTTATTTTTCCCTTGATGGTTTAAAACCTTTTTCTCTATCTTAGGCTTTCAATAGTGTGACCATGCTGTGCCTTAATCATTTTAGCATTTTTTTAAAATATTTATTTATTTGTTTGAAAGTCAGAGTTACACAGAGAGAGGAGAGGCAGAGAGCAAAAGAGAGAGAGGTCTTTCATCTGATGGTTCACTCCCCAGTTGGCCGCAATGGCCAGAGCTGCGCCGATCCGAAGCCAGGAGCCAGGAGCCAGGAGCCAGGAGCCAGGAGCTTCTTCCGGGTCTCCCACATGGGGCCCAAGGACTTGGGCCATCTTCTACTGCTTTCCCAGGCCACAGCAGAGAGCTGGTTCGGAAGTGGAGCAGCCGGATCTCGAACCGGCGCCCATACGGGATGCTGGCACTTCAGGCCAGGGCATTAACCCACTGCGCCACAGCGCTGGCCCGCATTTTAGCATTTTTACATGATTTTTCTGAACATATTGTTTCTGTAAACTTGTGTCCTTTGGCAAATTCTTTTCTAGTCTTCATAAAATGTTTTTATATTCATTTTTTCCCTCTCCTCCTCCTCCTCCTCTTGGATTCTCACTGTGCACATGTTGGAACACTTTATATTTATGTAAGAGATCCTGTGACTCTCTTCATTTTTTTCCAATCTTTTTTTCTCTGTTCTTTACATGAATAATTACTTGTTTTTTTTTTTAACCTGGAAACCTTTTATTTAAGGTATACACACTTCATGTATTTCATATCGCTTATCTATCTTTGAGTTCACTTACTCTTGCCTCTTAGCTTTTAAGTCCATACAGTGATTTTTAAAAAAAAAAAAATTTCATTTTATTGCATTTTTTAATCCTGGAATTTCAATTTAGTTTTCTCTCATTTTATTTCTCTGTTACATTTTCTATTTTTCATCCATTGAGATCATACTTTGATTTCATTAAGGATCATTGTAATGGCTGTAAAGTCCTTGCCTACTACATCAAACATCTAATTTCTCTTGAGATCTCACTGACTTTCCTTTCTCTTGAGGCTGTGTCTTGTTTTTATTGGTTCTTTTTGTGTTGGGAACTTTTGGTTTTATCCTGGAGTTTATGAATGTTGAATTGCATAAATGCTTGATTTTTTTTTTAGGGGAGTGATTTTTTTTTTTTTTTTTGCTTTTGCAACTCTATTTCTCATATGGAAACCCTCATTTAGATTATTTATCTTTAGTTGAGCTGCCCTGATCTGTGTGATGCATGTATGGTTCAGGGTATGAGAATTCAGAATGCAGAATGTGGGGCTACCCTCTCTCTCTTTCTCTTTGAGGATTCTCCAACTCTCTGAGTAAGCTATGGGCTCCCCTGCCAGAGAGACAGTAGATTTCTAGCAACGCCCCTCCTGCCCCACCACTGTGCATTGAGACCTGGGTAAAAAGTCAAAATGCAGGGAACTTACTCCATTCAGCTACCCTCCTCCAAATATTTATTCCTCACCAGGTCTGTCTGCTGCTGTTCTCTCTCTAGAGCCTCCAAATAGTTCCTTTTGCTATCTGTCCAGGACTTAGACTTGTTTACTGCAGGATAATTTTCCAGGAGGTCGCATTTCATTGTCACCAGAGTCAGAAGTCTCTCTCAGTTGTCTGTGACATTCAGGAATCTTATCACTTGAAATCAACACTTCTCCAGGGCCTTGCAGAGACTTAATAAAAAGTTCACATGATAGCAAGTACACATTCTGTAGCCATTGATCAGAAGGCGCTGTGTTATGACACCATGCAGGCATTTGCTTTTCACAAGATGCAAAAGGATCCATTGAGCCAGCCATTGACAAGGCTCTAGCAGTATGGAAATCAACACGTTTCCCACAAGACAGACCTTTTGTTGACAGATATGAAGGCCAAACATTAGTTATATCTTGGCCTTTCCTTGTTATGGGCAATTCTTTGGGTTCTTAAATTCCCCAGTGGCTCAAAGGTATTACAAATGCTATACAGCATGGCATTTTGCTGTGAGATCTGCTGGCTCAGCAATCTAGATAAAACATCTAGATCTTTTTGGTTTATTTCCTGAACCTTCTTGAAGATCATGTGGTGTGTGATCAGCACTTCAGCTTATCCCTGTTTGATAATGGGAACCTTTTCAATTTTCTGTATGGTGTCTTTTCCTAGCATTTTACTCACAACAGTAATCCTGTAAGGTTATATTCTTAGGGTCTTACCAACTGTGTGACTCTTCCTGTTTGGAGCAGCAAATTCTCCTACTAAATAACTTACTTCCTGGCCCTTTTCTTTGAATGTGCCTTGATGGTTTTTTGGGGGTTTTGAGGGTTTTTTTGTTTGTTTGTTTTTAGCGAGACTTTGGCTGTTTGTTTTGGGATTGCAATAGCTTATAAAGGAAACAGCACCTTTACTTTTTGAATGCCCTTGACTTGCATTTAAGCATTTGTTGTTATGATGTTGTTTCAATTACAGTGAAGCCCTTGCCACATTGACGCTGAAGTTTTTCAATCACAGCCTCTCACGAAATCCCTGGTCATGTCTTATTGAACTATACACAGCCCCTGAGCCAAATCTCACCAGATGCCCATGTTTGTGCAGCCCTCAGAGCTAAGATTGCTCTTCACGTTTTTGGAGTTGTAAATAAACAAAAGCACAGAAGAATATGTGACACAGACCACATGTGCCCTGAACTATTTACTCCCTGGCCCTTCAGGAAAAACGTTTGCTGACCCTTCATGTGGACAATTCCCAGTGGAGTAAGACCTTTCAGACAACCAACCCGTAGAAGCTTGAGTACGTGTCTTCTATCACAAAGATAGTCTTTTGGCATTTTTCTATGGCCTATGTTGCAACAGAGCAGTAAAATGACTCAGAAGATTATAATCGTTCAACACTAACCTTATCGGGTTCATTATCACCAGACCTAGAAACTTCCCCCTCCATCTCATAGCTTGTCTTCAAAATTTTCCACACTGGATCATCAGGTATGCTTATAAAACCCAGATGCACAAACAAAGCATAAGGGCATAATAAAACAAGAAAACCACCAAGGACTTATCAGCTACTACGCAACTCGTCATAGCCTCTGCCATCTACCTTTTGCAATGTGTATAACGCAAAATGGAGGGGGGAGGAGGAGACAGCGGAGCAGCTAAGCCTTCCAATTTTTTATACCATTAGTATAGCATGTTTAGACCTGGAAGTTAGCCTGTAATGCATAATTGGAGCTTGGAGGAAATAAGTAGAGATGGATAAATTTGTGCGATCTCTCTACTGTCTTCCCCTCCATGCCACGCAGCACTTATCCGTTATCAGTGACCTCCCTGTCTTGCATCAAAAACTGACTCAGGGCAGGCATTTGGCACAGTGGCTATGACACTGCTTAGAATGCCCACATTCCATATCAGAGTGTCTGGGATCAAACCCTGCCTCAGCTTCCAATCTAGCTTCCTTCCAATGTGTGCCCTGGGAAACAACGAGTGATGGCTCAAGTGATTGGGACCCTGCCAATCATGTGAAAGACCCAGACTTCTGTGAGTTCTATGCTGCTGATTTCAGCCAGACCCTACCCTGGCCATTGAGGGTATTTGGGAAGTGATAAGATTCTGTGTGTGTGTGTGTGTGTGTGTGTGTGTGTGTGTTTGTCTGTGTATCTGTGTCTGTATCTTTCTCTACCTTTCAAATCCTACTGTGCAGTACTATTGCAGGGAGGCTGACAGATCTCTGATAAAATGCCAAGTCAGTTCCCTTAGTCACTTCTACCCTCATAGTGTGCAAAGTTCAAACATTGATGTTGAAGTTTTTAAATCACAGCCTCTCACAGAATCCCTGGAGGTGTCTTATTGAACCACAGGGTCCTGCTAAATCCAATTTGAGAAAACTTGAGTTTCTCTAGTCCAAAATATCTCTGCCTAATCCGAAATCCATTAAGTCTTCTTCTTCAAAACCGAAGAGCAGTTCTCCTCACATACATTTAGTAACCATCAGCAGAATTAAGACAGCATTCTCAGTCACAGTATTTCAGGAAACATCAGGTGCAGACCCAGTATGGTGGGGCCATTACATTGAAAGTTCTAGTATCTGAAGGATTTGGCAAGTCTGTGAGCGAGGTACCACCAAAGTGCTCCCAAAGTCCACAAGAAGGCCCATGGGAAGGTGAGATCTCCTTGAGGTAGAGGAAATTAGGAAAGGGGAAACATTTGTAACAGATCTTGGGTAAGAAAAACACTTCATTCTTCCATATGATGAGAGAACAGTTAGATGGAGAGAATACAGTTTCCGAATACATGACAGCAGTAGAGTCTAGAGTGTTTCAGGACAAGGATAAATGATCTAATTTAGTTGAAGTTTAAGTTACATGATGGTGGAGTGTATTAATAAGGCAGGAAAGTAAAAAATGCTAGGATGAGGAGCTTGGGTTTTATTTCATTACACAATGGGATCTATAGATGTTTCTGAGGGAACAATGACATAACATGACCTGTAGAGTATGAGAGATGATTCATACAAAACCTTTCCTATTGTAGGCCACCTTTAAGGAAGAATGTGAGCTCTCTCTAGTAGGAGATTTGTTTCAAGCCCTATGTACTCTGTCTTTCAGTTCCTCCAGCGATCAGTGACACATGATCAGCAAGGCAGCTGGTCTGGCTGGGGTATTGCCTGTGTCAGTGAAACAGGATTTCATCTGGCTTAGAACACATGAAAAGCATCACTGAAGTGTGAAGGGAGTAAGACCAACAGATGGCAGAGTGGTCACTCTTCTCCAGATTCTCATTAAAGTCTTGAACTTCCATATGGATGGGCAGAGAGCCTTAAGTGACCTTCCTGTGGAATTCTGTCTTTACAGTTAAGATGGGGGAATAAATGAAATTCGAACACTATGAAAGCAAAAATAGCTCTCCCCTGACATTGCAGAAAGTAGCTTTCTGTCAAAAGCCTTGGTTTGCTCAGAGGCTGGGCCACTCTGGTGCCTGGTTCCAATTCGATGCCAAGTTGCCTAATTCTGAAATTCCAACATAGGCTCAAATACAACAATGCCTCAGGGTTGCAACCTTGGTTAAAAGAGATTTCATTTTGCAACTTATGTGGTTGGACAGATAAAATACTGGAATGGATAATAAAAGACCCAGAGAGAACAGAGGGTGGCTACAAGAGGACAGATGTACTTTATAAATCAGGACACTCCAGGATGACATGAACTCTGGTAACAGGCAGGATAGAACATTCTAGAAATATGAAGACTAGAGCTGAAGAAAATGTGGGCTTGACCACCAGCTCCTAAATTTTAGAGTGAAATAAGCCCTGACAGCTTAGAAACTTAAAGTTGATGACTTAAAAAAAAACTTTTGGTTTCATATCCTCTATGACTCAATTCCAGTAACAGGCTTGAGTATCCTTGAGAAATATCAAGGATACATAATGAAGAAATTATGAGTAGAATGATAAGGAGCAGCATGAGTATTGTCAAATGGACAGCATAAGAATCCAGGAAAATATGAAAGAGGAATGTGGTAGCCAGTGTCCAGGATGGCCCTCCATGATCCTGGCCTCTTGTCAGTCATAATTTTGTGCTGTTTCTCCTATATTGAATGAAAGTTGATCTGTATCATCAATTGATGAAGCTGGCAGTGTTTGAGTTCTGAGGATAGGTGACAAAAGTTGTTCTGGTGTTTGCCTTGTTCCCTTGTTCTCTTGGATCACTCTAGAGAGGCTGGCTGCCAAGCTGGGAAGACGCCGAAGCAGCCCCATGGAGAGGACCACGTGGGAGTTGACAGGGCCTCCTGCCACCAACTGGCCAGTCCTGTGACTAAGCCATGTTTGTATGGTTCTCTCCAGGATGCTAAGCTAAGGTTGGGAATTCAGGACGAGAAATCCACCCACTCAGGTCCCCTTGGCTGGACCAATGGACCAATCCCCCAGCTCCAGAGAAGGGCCATGGTTACCGCCATGCCAGAAGTGGCTAAGAGGTTACACTTTCCCCAAGAACAACCCACAACCACTAAAAATTACTGAAAGGATACAAGAAAAAAGCCACAGTCTAAATATTTGGGGATTCCATGGCATCATTCTTGCCATGGATGAGCTTTCTAGGGGTTCATACTGAGGCCTGATGGTCACTGAAACCACATTGGACTCAGCTTCTTCCTCCTTTCTTGCCTCCCTTACAGATTCACTGAAAGCGGTCCCTCAATTCATGACTTGAGCAAGAATCTCTGTTGCATGCTTTGCTATGAGAAACCAACCATGGCACCAAGTTGAAAGTGCCCATAGCACCTACAAGGGGACTTCAAAAAGTTCATGTACACATGGAGTTAAAAGATAAATTATGTGGGTCAAAAAAAAGGAAATCCATGCCTAAGTTTTTATTAATATGCGTCTTCCCTGAATTTGTTGAAGACAGTATCTATGAGTGGATTTCAAAAATCTTTGCACCAAAATGAACTTATCTTTTAAATCCATTTTTTCACAAACTTTTGAGGTATCATCATCCTGCTTTTTTTTTTTTTTTTTCAGAAATCATGATTGTCACAGGCTGCACGGGTGAGAACCCCAAACAGAAGCTGATTTATGCTGTGGATGTTGGTATGTAGATCCTCTGAACACTCAGAGGAAAACCTAAGGAGAATTAACAGGGTTTGCGGGCAAGTCATGAGCCCATAGCAATTGTAAAATGAGGAATGCGCTGGGTGGGGTAGCTGCCTCCTGGTTTTCCAGGCTAGCTTTTGAAGAGCTGCCACAGATCATTTTCAGCACAAATAATGATCTGAATGCATCACTAGTCTGACCCCATGAGATAACTTTAGGATTTTATTTTATGAACCAGTCCTCTCCACAGTTGTTTGAGAGCATTGAAGAAAGTAGTATAATAAATTACATACTGGCCACCTATATTAGACCCTTCCGTCACAGAATAAAATACAAACAAGGTTATATGATATGATTGACATGAGAACACCTAAGAGTTCCCCAGAAGATTTATATAGAGATTAAAATGAATCTAAGAAATTCATATATTTGAGCATGTCTGTTCCTAAAAGAGACTATAATAAACTTGAAGTCACAGCTTTTGAATCATCTGTGGAGCCCATAACCAACAAAAATGAATCAGTATTAGAAGGCTTTTGACTCCTCTGGGAAAGAGTTTTGGAGATATTATCATACTAATTTTAATTCTGATAATTTTCTCTTTGACTGACATGAAATTATTGATTTCATAACCATGACTTTATTCAACTCAATAGGAATTCCTACCATCATCATAGTCAAGGTATAGTGAATGGAGCCAGTTACCTCAGACTCTAAGACTGATCTGCTCAATCACTCCATGTTGGCAACTAGACTGTCCCTTAGAGAAATTGTACCCAGGGAAAAGAGGTGATTCCACCAGCTGATCATCTATTCACACAACTGTCATCAAAGCTGCCACTCCCCTGTGTCCCCATCTACCACCTACTCATGACTGAGGCCTGACTTCAGTGATGTAGAAAACCTGTCCTGCGATAATCACCTTGCTGGGAATGGCATTAATCTTCACTATGTACTATTACCTTTCTATATTTTACATTTGGAAGGAAGTCTGAGGTCAGTATACTTGAATCCATAGCTTCCACCAACTCTCTGAGACCCAGACCCTTCTCTCACCTTTTTGTCTCAGTTTCCTTAGCTGCAAAATAGATTGATTTTGATCCATTCATCTGCATCAAGAAGCATTGATCCAAAGAGATGCCTCTCACACACAGAAAAGATTGAGTATATGGAGTAAGGATCACTATAAACTATAGTCTTCAGTTTGGATATTCCCAGTATATGATGGGAATAGTAATGGCCTTCTATAAGAAATACATGGATTTGAGATTATTTAAGCCAAAATATGTTGACCACAGACACTTTGGGGATATACTCCTTATTAAAATTCCAGGCAATCTGTTTTTGGTGGACTTTCAACTGAAGTTCCTTTCTAGCTTCATGGATTGGGGGTTGTAGCTAACCTGGTGAAGCAGCAGTCCACATGTTGCTATGAAGCAATTGTTAGGTGAGATTACATTTAAGCGTGCAGACTTTGAGTACAGTAATGACCCTCCACAACCAAGATGGGCCTCCTTCTATCAGTTGAAGACCGTAAGAACAAAAGCTAAGTTTTACCAGAGAAGAAGGGATTCAGCCTCAAGACTACCACATAGGAGCCCTGCCTGAGTTTCCAGACTGTGTGCATTTTGGACTCCAAATTGCAACATCAAGTTTTACCTGAATTTCCATTCTGTCAACCTGCCATATCTATACCCAAATCTATATAAACAGAGAAATAGGTACCTATAGTTTAGATAGAGATTTGGATTAGATAACTGTTGGTTCTCTAGAGAACACTAATACAGGGTATTGTGCTATAATGGAATCAAATACTCATATAGAGTAGTATAATTCCCCACTCTGCTTTTTATAATCTCAAAGAAACCGAACCCTCTCAAGAGTTTTTAAATACGAGAAATAACAGTCCTGTGGAGGAAATGAGGGGACACACGGTTCAGTGAACAGGGTTTGCATTAAATGGCAAAATAACCCAATTCCCATTCCACCCCCTTGATCTCTTGATGACACCATCAGTGAAACAATGTGATACCTCACTTCCCTGAGCAGTGGTTCACTGGACTGATTTTTGGTGGTCCTTCCAAGTTCTGAAAGTGGTAGTGTTCTGACTTCATGGCTGGCATATGGGAGAAATTAAGTCTGGATTCCCCTCTCAATTACAAGCTTCTTAACAGCCCTGCTGTGGCCAGACTTGGTTTAGGAGAGGCTGTCACTGTAAACCCAAGATCCTGACATGGATTTTGGTTCAAATTGGCCTTCAGTAAATGCTTGTCCGTGATAATGAACAACTTATAAAAGCCTCTTACTTAACGATGACCTTGGAGTAGTTACTTTAGAATCCCAAGAGAGCTCTTATTCGGGCACAGATACCCATTTCAATAGTCCCTTGCAAGAAGCAATCACTACAAGGGAATTTTTTATAATGCCTCTTATGGGCAAATATTTTAATCCTCTCAATGGCTCACTTTTCTCATCTAAAAATACAGCAAACAGGAATTTCTACCCATTGGGGTTATTATAAACAATAAATAGGATAAGGAATGTAAAGTTCTTGGCTTGATGGGAGTGTTCCGTAGTTCCTGGTTATTATGACTGGAACAAACAGTCTCTTAGATTGTCATACAGACACTGCCTGAACGCATTTGTGTTTGGGAACCCATTGTTTGCACTAAAGATAAGGCAAAGTGGAATAATAACTAGTAACCATATATGAATCTCAGGCCAGAAACTCATGTGAGCACAGAATATAGCTTCATTTGTCTATGATTCTACTTAATTTCTTTCTGGCTCACATTCTACAGGGGTCATGGGAACTTACTCTCAGCCAATGTGCAGTCTCCATCTCCCAGATTTCATCTTAAGTCCCAGGAGACTCAGCTGGAGCTCAGCTATGAGGGTGGTTGCATGTTGTCCTCCGTGTGTATCTTCTGAGACGTGTACAGCTCTGGTCCTTGGGCATGGCCCTCACAGGTCAGAGGTGAGACTTCCTGTCCTCACAGCCCCTTCAAGTCCAGCCTTCTCGAAACGCCTTCCTGACATGAGTGGGGGCACCAAGATCTTTCTGCTGCTTCCTTGCCTTCCAGGAGTGCACAGATCTCATCAGAACCATCCATAGCAGCCTGTCTGCCCCAGACCCCACCTTTTACACCTCTTGTCCTGGGGTTCTGCTGCCTCCTGGGGCCGGTGCTCAGTTAATAAAGTTTGCTCTTGGCTGGGCAGAGAGGGAGGGATCAGATAAAGGGGACTGATTCCTGCTTTACTTTGATGTACAAATGGACTTCCAAAAGATAAGCAAGTTTCTGTGAACATTTGGAACCTTCTCCTATTTCTCTCAGAAGCACTTGGCAAAATCTCTTTCCTGGGTTTTGCACACAGGAGAGTCCGAAAACTGGGTGGGTGCTGTCCCGGGAGCCCTGCTACTGAAGGTTTGCTTGAATACTGGGAGGACAAATTTGGGGGGTGGGAGGAGCAACTACAAGCTGAGAATCTCACCCATGTTTCCTGCCACAAGCAATGTTACCAGTGCTAGCGCACTGTCATTCAACATCTGTGAAAGAGAAGTATCTCCGTTAGAAACAGCATCCGAGGTACAAGCTTCTAACTGGCAGAGGGGCTAGAACGCTGTGCTGGCTCTCCAAGACTCAGCCTGTGGATTGCAGGGCTGCCTGTGGCTGCCATGCCTTCTCTGTGTTTGTTAGACTCTGCAGGAAAGAGAAAACTCAGCAGAATTAACAGACACCAAAGGGAGACTGAGGTTGCTCTTGGGAGACCAGAGTACCAACAGCTGCACCCAAGGCCTAGACTATGGGGTCCACAGCTCTCAGCCTCATTCCCTATTCTTTTTTTCTTCTCTCTTGAACCTTCCGTCTCTATGTACCCCCCACCCCCAGCCTTGTAACAGCAGACAAAGCCCAGAGCTCCTCAACTTGAAGTTCCTGGTAGGTTCAGCCATCTGACTTGACTCTCAGCCCAGATTCCCTAGAAAAGAATTCTTTGAGCCCATGTTGGATCCTGTGTGCACTCCCAGACCAGGAACTCATAGCCAGAGTCTAAACCGCATTTGAGCTAACCTGGCAGCTCCCAGATTAACTGCATGGGTAAGCAGGAAAGAAGGCTAGCTCCTGGAAGGAGGAGAGAAGAGGAAGCTTCCTCCCAGAAGAGGAACCAAGGGAATTCCGCCACATGAAATAATGGACGCCAGGCAGCAGCCCAGCTTTCAAACCCTACTCCAAGTTCAAATACGCTGAAGCCCACGGAAGGACCTTCGTTCTCTCTGGCGAATACAAGGTATGTGAGCTGAAAAACAGAGAATCCCCTTCATGGAGAGGTTGAGGAACCCTGACTCCTCGTTGGGTAGTAGACTTTTTACAAAGCAACATTCTCTCAGATTACAAACAGGAAAGGGAAACAAGAATAGGACAGGGACCGCTAACTTGAGGGATGAGCGAAGATTTCCATCTCTTGATATCAAGCCAGAAAACTTTCTACCAGAGTGACTCTGAAGATGAATAGTGCTTGCGAGAGGGAATGGAAAATAGCTCAAAGATGTCTTGCCCCAGTAGAGTAAAATGTTCTTTATCGTGGCTTCCTGGAAAGACTTCATTCCATCACTAACTGTGTTCTGGAGATAGAGGGAGAGATCATGAATGGAAATACAGCAGCAGCCGCTTGGGGCTAAAGCTACACATCTGGAAATGGGAGCTCAGAACAGGCAGCCATGGAAGTGGAGATGAGGCTGAGCCCCTACCTGCTTCCCCTACCCTCAAAGCAACCTTAGTAACTGCCCCATTCTTTGTAATGGCAGGAACAAATTGAGATGTAATTGTTCATGCTTACCCAAAAGATTAAGCAATGGTAAATGAGAAACTAATATGCTGGTTGCCTGTGGGGAAACTGGTCAGCCAGAGGACGATGGTGACAGACAGACTTAGCACTGCAAAGCCTTTGCAATTTTTTTACATTCTGACCCATATAATACTTGATTAAAAATAATAATAATAGCGCCGGCACACCGGGTTCTAGTCCCGGTCCGGGCACCGGATTCTGTCCCGGTTGCCCCTCTTCCAGGCCAGCCCTCTGCTGTGGCCCAGGAGTGCAGTGGAGGATGGCCCAGGTGCTTGGGCCCTGCACCCCATGGGGAGACCAGGAAAAGCACCTGGCTCCTGGCTCCTGCCATCGGATGAGCGCGGTGCGCCGGCCGCAGCGCGCCGACCGCGGCGGCCATTGGAGGGTGAACCAACGGCAAAGGAAGACCTTTCTCTCTGTCTCTCTCTCTCACTGTCCACTCTGCCTGTAAAAAAAAAAAAAAAAAATAATAATAATAATAATAATAATAATAAAAGTAGAGGCCAGCATTATGGCACAGTGAATTAAGCCCCTGTATGCCATGCTAGCATCCCATATAAGTGTTGGTTCAAGTCCTGGATGCTCCTCTTCTGATCCAGCTTCCTGCTAATGTGCCTGGGAAAGCAGCAGAAGATGGTCCAAGTGCTTGGTCCCTGCCACACACGTGGGAGACACAGACAGAGTTCCAGGCTCCTAGCTTCAGCCAGGCCCAGCCCTGGCTGTTTGCAGAGTGAACCAACAGGTGAAAGATCTCTCTCTCTCTCTCTTGCTTTCTCCCTCTCTCTCTCTCTCTCAGTAATTCTGCCTCTCAAATAAACAAATCTTTAAAGGTTAACTTAATTTTAAAAGTCTAAGCTACAAAATCATTAATAGATAACTAGAGGGGCCGGTGCTGGGGTGTAGTTGGCCTAGCCTCCATCTGTGGCACCAGTGTCCCAAATGGGCACTGGTTTGAGTCCCGGCTGCTCCTTGCCCAATCCAGCTTCCTGCTAATGGCCTAGGAAAGCAGTGTGGGTTGGCCCAAGTCCTTGAGCCCCTGCACCCATGTGGGAGACCCAGAAGAAGCTCCTGGCTTCTAGCTTTGGATCTGCCCAGCTCTGGCCATTGTGGCTAACTAGGGAGTGAACCAGCAGATGGAAGACCTCTCTGTCTCTCCCTCTCTGTCTATAACTCTGCCTCTCAAATAAATATTTTAAAAAATAGATAATTAGAAAAAGAATAAATGAGGAACAAGTTATTGATCAAATTTTATGTGTAAATCTTAGAAACAGAAAGCTATTTTTTAAATGCAGCATCTGGGTAAGAGGATGATGCATTTAAAATAGTAACAGTCCAGAGTCTGGTATTTAGCCTGGCAGTTAAGCCACTTACATCCTGTACTGGAGTACCTGGGTTGTATACCTGACTCCAGCTTCCAGGTACTACAGACCTTGTGAGGCAGCAATGAAGACTCAAGTAGATGGGTCCCTGTCACCCAGGTGGGTGACCCAGCTTGAGTTACAGCTCCTCACTTTAGCCTGGCCCATCCCTGGCCACTGGAGGCATCTAAGGAGAGAACCTGCAGATAGCTTGCTCTCTCCCCTTCTCAGATAAATAAATACCTTTTAAAAAATGCACGATCTTTGGTTCAAACTGAGCCCCACACAACCAGAGTCTACATTTTAAACTACATAAATAAATAGGGCAGACCTTGTGGCACAGCAGGTCGAACTGCCACTGGGATGCCTGCATCGCTTGGGATCAAGTCCGGCCTTGACTTCCAATCTAGCTTCCTGCTCATGCAAACTCTTGGAGACAGCAGCTAATGGCTCAAGTCCTTGGCTCCCTGCCACCGACATGGGTGAGCTGGATGGAGTTCTGGCTCCTGTCATGGTTCCATCTTTCTATTTGTAATGAGGGAAAGGTCACCCTTAATGCTCTCCCATGACCTCTTCCGGGCTTTCCCACCTGCTGCCCTCCACTTTTTCTTTCTTTTTTTTTTAAGAATCATTTTATTTATTTGAAAGACAGAGTTACAGAGACAGGCAGAGGCAGAGAGAGAGGTCTTCCATCCACTGGTTCACTCCCCCAAATGACTGCTATGGCCAGAGCTGAGCTGATCTGAAGCCAGAAGCCAGGAACTTCTTCCAAGTTTTCCACACGGATGCAGGGGCCCAAGGACTTAGGGCATCTTCTACTTTCCCAGGCACAGCAGAGAGCTGGATTGGAGGTGGAGCAACCAGAACTTGAAGCGGTGCCCATATGGGATGCCAGTGCTGCAGGCCAGGGCTTTAACCCACTACACCACAGTGCTGGCCCCTGACCTCCACTTTTTCAGCACTGATGCCAGTAGGGGGGGCTGCGAGGTGTGTGGTTGAGGCTTGGTTCTTCCACCCCCACCTGATCGTGGAGAGCCATGCCCGCACACCTGTGCCTGTAGCAAGGCCACCCTCCTTCGGCCTAGGTAGAAACTGACACTGCAGGGCTTTTGTGGACAGCTTTCTGTGCTGGGCACTACACTGTACAAGAGTATACAGTGGACAAGATCTAAGTTCTTCCCTAAATAGGCCACATTGTGTGTGGACATGTAATAACTACACATAGCCTGGCGTGGTGATGCGAAAGCCTGTTGTTTGTTTGCTCCGGATATTTGTTTAAAACCAAAAGCCTTGGAAAAACCAAACACTCAGTCACTGCCTTCCAAAAAAGAGACCTGTCTCTCAGCATTACTGCTTTCAGACTGACAGCAACCTGTGTGAGCAGAGTTCATTCTTTGGGGATTTTTTTTATGATGCAAAAAATCTTAGATTCACTTCCATTTCTGACCCATGAAGTCTGCAATTCTTCTTTAGAGTTTCCCTGGCTTTTTCATTCTATGGCATCAGTGCTGATCAGTTTCATTGCTTTCCTATTTGACCCTTTGAGATGATCTTGCATCTCACATAAACTTACTACTGCCTTTCTCTTTCAGTGGATCAAGCAAACAAAAGAATACCCAGTTCACTAATTTACTGTGTTTCTTCTGGGGCAGAAGGGAGATGGTGGCTGTCATCATATACACAAAGCTTGTAATGTAGAAAGAAACTTGTTATACAAGACACAGAAGACTGTGACCCATAGATGCAGCTATCTGGGGTAGACTCCAGCACAGCGTAAGCAGAAGTTTTCTAACTATTTGGTCTGCCTGGGATTGACATGGGCTACTTTGGAAAGCATGGAGATTCCCTTGGGTTTCAGAGTCCACATAGAATCCACTTCTCAGGGATATGCAATCAGGAGGGTTGAGACAGAGAATGGCCAAGCAGCACAGCTACATCAATTGAGGGACCCAGTGGAGAATTAAAATGTGCGCCATTTGTCTGAAAGTCATCCAAAATGTCAGGATAGTGACAACAGAACACTGAACCAAGTGTGAGGGTTTAACTACGAGCTCATGCTTGCCCTGAGTCAGGGTGTTGACCATGAACTCAAGGAGGGCCTACATCCTTTCCAAAGCTAAAAAAGCCTGAAATGTGTAGCAATGTCAACTATTCTGGATAACAGAATTCAGAATAAGAGGAAAGAGAGAGTGATCAGTCCAGAAGTTTTGAACCTGGACTCAGGGACAGTAGAGATCCCCGACCTTGAACCCCTGGAACCATCTGGAAAATGTTTTGTGTCTGCTGTGGCTTGAATGTCCCCTTTAAAATTCATTAAAGTAATGGTATGAAGAGGTGGGACTTTTTTTTTTTTTTTTTTTTACAGGCAGAGTGGATAGTGAGAGAGAGAGACAGAGAGAAAGGTCTTCCTTTGCCGTTGGTTCACCCTCCAATGGCCGCCGCGGTCGACGCGCTGCGGCCGGCGCACCGCACTCGTCCGATGGCAGGAGCCAGGAGCCAGGTGCTTTTCCTGGTCTCCCCATGGGGTGCAGGGCCCAAGCACCTGGGCCATCCTCCACTGCACTCCTGGGCCACAGCAGAGGGCTGGCCTGGAAGAGGGGCAACCGGGACAGAATCCGGTGCCCCGACCGGGACTAGAACCCGGTGTGCCTGCGCCGCAAGGCGGAGGATTAGCCTGTTGAGCCACGGCGCCGGCCGAAGAGGTGGGACTTTTAAGAGGTGGTAATGCATCAGTATTAGTTATCACTTGAGCAGGTTTCTGGTGAGAGCAAGTCCAGCTCTCTCTGTCTCACACATCCTTACTTGCCCCCTTCCACGTTATGAAGCAACATGGAGACCCTCACCAGAGCCCGGCACTGTGCCCTTGGGTCTCCCAGCCTCCAGAACTGTGAGCCAAATAAACACTGACTGTTTGTAAATCATCCATCTGTGATATTCTGTTAGAGCAGCATAAAATACACTGTGTCAGTAGGTGTGTGTTTTCCCAGAGGGGAGTTCCAGAACTCCCACCTGATTATGAAAGAAGCCAAGAGTCTCTAATCCAATCCCATGAGTAAGTTAGTTTAGAAAGAGCAAAATGATCTTGACACAGCTAGAGTGCTGGTTCCTTTGTGTTGTATAGACACCAAGTCTTAAAGGATTTTTTTAATCACTATAGTCAATTTAATTGCAATTACCTCATCCGCACTATGTTAGCCTTGACTTTATCCATTTTAACATTCTATTTTAATATTCCCCAGCAATCTGGCACATATCCTCTATGAGTATATGACATTAGCTGTCACTTTGTAACTTTAATCTTATGGCATTGACTTCCAAAATAGTTGCATTCATTTCACACACAAAAAAATATATGGAAGGTGCATTTTAGGAACACTGAAGTCAGCAGTGTACTCTGGTCATGGGAATAAAAGAGTTAAACTTCAATCATAGGAATTTTGAACCAGGAGAGGAGACTGGGAACCATTTCTACCATCTCTTACTACTCAAGCATGACAGTAAAAATATGTAAATAAACAACTGTAATCAGAAACAACAGCCTAGGTAGAGACACCAGAAAAACATATATGATACTTTTATATCTTCTTTATCGAACTTTTATGTTTTGTGCCTGTGAAACTAAACATAACAAAATATGTGTACTTTGAGGGATCATCAAAATGATCACGGGAAATGTGGGTTATGAAAAAACTCTGCATGGGCCGGCACCGTGGCTCACTTGGCTAATCCTCCACCTGCGGCACCAGTACTCCAGGTCCTAGTCCCGGTCAGGGCGCCAATTCTGTCCCAGTTGCTCCTCTTCCACTCCAGCTCTCTGCTGTGGCCCGGGAGTACAGTGGAGGATGGCCCAAGTGCTTGGGCCCTGCACCCACGTGGGAGACCAGGAGGAAGCACCTGGCTCCTGGCTTCGGATCAGTGTGGTGCACCAACCGCAGCGCACCGGCCGCAGCAGCCATTGGGGGGTGAACCAACAGTAAAGGAAGACTTTTCTTTCTGTCTCTTTCTCTCACTGTCCACTCTGCCTGTCAAAAAAATAAATAAATAAAAATTTTAAAAAATAAAAAATAAAAGAAAAAACTCTGCATGAATTAAAAACTCACTTTATACCAGAATAAACTTACCTCTTCACTCCATTTTTCCACAAAATGTTTGAAGTCACCTCCTATTTACTCTGCTGAGCTTTGTCTTTGATGGCTCCATACAAGCACTTTCTTGTCTTAGCCAGAGAATTATTTCCCTCAGCCCATTCGGGTCTGCAGTAATGTATTATGTTTTTGCCATATAATCTGTTAATAAACTTTTCATTTAATCATTGCCAATACCGCATAATGCATGCCCAGTTGTATTTTCAAGGTTGACCACATCAGTATATCCCAATGCATATGTTCTTTTTATAGTATCATGCTTTAGAAATGTATGATGTCGGGCGGCACCTCAGCTCACTAGGCTAATCCTCTGACTTGCAGCGCCAGCACACCGGGTTCTAGTCCCCGTTGGGGTGCCGGATTCTGTCCCGGTTGCCCCTCTTCAAGTCCAGCTCCCTGCTGTGGCCCAGGAGTGCAGTGGAGGATGGCCCAAGTGCTTGGGCCCTGCACCACAGGGGGGACCAGGAGGAAGCACCTGGCTCCCGGCTTCGGATCAGCACGGTGTGCAGGCCGCAGCAGCCATTAGAGGGTGAACCAACGGTAAAGGAAGACCTTTCTCTCTCTCTCTCTCTCTCACTATCCACTCTGCCTGTCAAAAAAAAAAAAAAAAAAAGAAATGTATGATGTCTTTTTTTTTTTTTATTTGAATGGTAGTATGACACAGAGAGACAGACAGACAAAGATCTTCCATTTCCTGGTTCACTCCCCAAGTGACCCCAACAGTTGGGGCTGGCCTGGGCCAAAAGCAGGAGCCCAGAACTCTATTTGGATCTCCCATATGGGTGGCACAGCCCCAAGTACTTGAGTCACCATCCACTGCTTTCCCAGGTGCATCAGCAAGAAGCTAGATGAGAAGCAGTGCAGCCAGGACTTGGATGCGTTGCTGTGGGATGCTGACGTCACAAGTAGCAGCCTAACATGCTCTGCCCCAACACCAGCCCCTAGAGACTTGTGGGTGCCTCTTTGAACTGATGTAGAATATTTTCTCAGATGAATGTGCCTGAATTGTGATCTAAATCCTGGTCATCAATGATTGGAATCATTATCAGACTGATTAGCAATGAGCCTCTTCGTCTTTCTATTGGTTGCATCTTTCCATAAAAAAAAAAAAAAAAGTTCTTGTTTTTGGGAGGATGAAGTTGATCTGATGCCTCATCAGTTACAGGTATCAATACCTTCAGTTTTATGGGGGGAGTGTCGTCTCTTTTACTTCTAGTCAAGGCTCTGAGTCCAAGTCAGGCAAACCAGAGACAAACCTTCAGGCGTTGCTTGACTGTGACTTGTTTCATGGTTTTATTTACAGTTGAATTGCCAGTTCTGCGAGGACTGGGGGCAGACCCTGAGTCCAAGACAGAGCCTTTTGTGAACTCACAGAAAATTTTTTAAAAATTTCTCAAGGTGTAAGTAAGTTTCATTGCAGTGAGAGGAATTAGTGCAGATAATAATACATTCAAATGTGGCTCAGCACTAAGAAAACTTCCCTGCAGCAAATAGAGAAGGGCTTTGGACCACGCCCTCTTTCCATGTGCCACTCACGTCTTGACCCTAGAAGTCCTTCACTTCCTGTTTGCTCAACTTTAGCTCCAGCCCCGCCCAACCAAGCTGGTGTGGGATTTTGGAGAATGAACCAGTGGATAGGATCTCTCTCTCTCTCTCTCTCTCTCTCTCTCTCTCTCTCTCTCTCTCTCTTTCTCTGAATCTTAAGTTTAGGAAACAGTGTCTGGGTGGGCATTTTGGCGCAGTGGGTTAAGTCACCAGCTGCAATGCCAGCATCCCATATGAGCACCAGTTCAAGTTACAGCTGCTCCACTTCCATCCCATCTCCTGCTAATATGCCTGGGAAAGCAGCAGATGATGGCCCAAGGGCTTGGGACCCTGAAACCCACGTGGGAGCCTCAAATGGAGTCCCAGCCTCCTGGCTTGGACTCGCCCAGCCCCAACAGTTGTGGCCATTTAGGGAGTGAACTAGCACATGAAATATATCTCTCTCTTCCTCTCTCTCTTTCTCTGCCTCTTCCCACCCCCCACACCTTTGTAACTCTGTCTTTGAAATAAATAAATATTTTTTTAAAAAAAATTGTGTGCACTCTACACCCTGTATACCACCCCACTCTCAGAATATCAGCATGGGTTCTAGAGTTAGAAATGGAGGGATCAGATGTATTCATTTGGGAACATCCTCCAGTTCATTCAGATAAGTATTGTTCTAGAAGCTCATGGGAAGAAACAAGGGTACCAGAAGCCAACAGGAGCCAAGCCTCTAACTATGGGGCAAGAAGAGAGAGGGAAATGGATAATACAAAAACTGAGAAGCAGAAATGGGCTACCTGGATTCGTCAATCCAATAGGCAGAGACAATGAAAGGACCAGAAGAGTGGGAAAAATGAACAGATAGCAAAGACAAATGAGGAAATGAAAAATCAGAAGAGAGGTAGAGAGATGGAGAAAGGAGAAAGGAGAGGGCTTACCCTGGGAAGTCAGGTCAGGGTACAGGACCCGATGTAGAAGACTGCTGACTCTCCAGTGTAGTCACAAAAAGCAGATCAGAGAAGACCCCTGGGGGAACAGCTCCAGCTGTATTTTTGAGGAAGCGAACAAAGGTTTGAGAAGAAGCAGAAAAGGAGAAGTGGGCAGCAATCTCAAGGAAATGTGCAAGAAAAGAAACTTTGGATAAATAGAAATCGAAAGAAGGAACCACATAGAAAGTACAGGTTGAAGGGCAATTTCAGTGTAAGACATCTTATCACCCTGAGTGTGCGAGCCCAGAGTCTCTTTGGTGGAGGTGGCACAAAGTTGGATTGATCAGCATCAGAGCTGTGACTGGTAGGGGGAATAAAAGCCAAAATGCCAAGTCCCTGATTAATTAATCTTCAAAGTTCCTACAAAGGATTTCAAGAACCTACTGTGTAAACTGTTTTTCAAGAGAGAAATGGGTGATCACGAAGAGGCTGCAACACAGGGCACAGGCACCGCTGAATGTCCCTGTGTGTTTTGGGTTCTTGGAACCCAGATAAAATCATGCGTAGGGCGCGTCCAGTTGTCTTATTAGGTACTATTTGCAAAATCTGAACTTCTTCCAGCGCCACAGATGTTCTGTTACACAATTAGCCAGCAGCAAGTGATTTTCATGACATGCTTTGTTAAAGCCACATTTTCTTTCTCTTTTAAAAAAACACTAGAATATTTTCCCACATCCCTGGGCAGGAAGTTGTTGATGTGATGTTCCCTCATTCCCCAGGATTCCAGCTTCATTCCTTACAAACAAGGACATTTTCCTGTACACCCTCTATGGGCCTGTCAAAACCAGGAGTTAATATGGGGATGGTTCTGTTACCAAACCCACAGATGCCTGTTCAAGGTTTGCCAGTTGTCCCAGTAATGCCTCTTAGGAGTGAAGGCTCTGATCCAGGATCGTGTGCTATTTGGTTGTTACATGGTTTTCATCTCCATCAAGGGGAAAGAGAGTCCCTCAGTCTCTCTCTGACCCACAATGACCTTGATATTTTTGAAGACTACAAGGCCCGTTACATTGTATAGGATCCCTCCCTTTGGAATTTAATGCTTTTTTTATCATGAAAATGTTCAGATTATGTGCAAGGCACTTCAAAAACTTTGTAGAGTTGGAATTAAACAATGATTTTATTTTTATGTGAAAGACTCTGAAATCCATACAGTTTTCTCATATAGCACATTTTCCATGAACTCTTTCAAGACCCCTCTATGTGTGGATTTAAAAATCATTACACATCAAAATATGCTTTCTTCAGATTTTGTCTTAAATTTTGGGTTAACAAAATGGAATATATGCACATTTTGATGAAGTATGGTGCAATATCTCAACACAGCATAAACTTATCATGCCAGGAAACCAACTTTTACATTTCCCTATCTTTGTGTTTGGAGTCTACTAGCTCCTCTCTTTGGCTCTTTTTTATTTTTATTTTTTGGAGATTATTTGAAAGGCAGATTTACAGAGAAAGGGAAAAGCACCAGAGAAAGAGAGAGAGAGAGGACTTCCATTCATTGTTTCACTCTCCAAATAGCTTCAACAGCCAGGGCTGGGCCAGGCAGGTGGAAGCCAGGAGCTAGGAGCTCCACCTAGATCTCCTGCATGGTGCAGGGACCCAGGTATCTGGGCCATCCCACGTGCATTAGCAAGGAACTGGATTGGAAGCAAAGCAACTGGGATTCAAATCAGTACCCCTATGGAGTATCAGCATCACAGGTGGTGTCCCAACCCGCTGTGCCATAACACCGGCCCCTTTTCCCATTCTTTATACGAAATAGAATACATCATCATAAACTAAAGTCACCCTACTGTTATGCATGACATCAGGGCCTGTTGCCTTCATCCAACTGTGTTTTAGTACCCACTATCCAATCTCCTCCAACCCCTCTCTACCACCCTTCCCAGCCCTTCATAATCACTAATTTTAAATTCAAAATAAAGCATATATATATATATATATATATACGAACTTCCATAAGATAAAACATAGAGTATTTGCCTTTCTGTGTCTGACTTATTTCACTTAGCATAATCTTCAGACATTTGCTGAGAATATGAAGATTCTGTTCTTTACTATGGTACAGTAATAGCCCTTTATGTGTATGACACATTATCTTTTTCTTTTTTGCCTTTTAGATGTTTATTTTCATTCAGTAAAATGATATTTGTTAGTCCCTACACTCTTACCAAATACATTCTATTGGTTTAAAGTTCAGAAATCTGATGACGCATCTTTATCCACTCGTCCATCAGCGAACACTGAGATTGAGTCTACGTCTTGCTTTGTAAGTGCTGCAGTGAACAGGGAAGTCCACATACCTCTTTCACATGCTGGTTTCATTCTGTTCAGATATGTACAGTGTGATAGCTAGGTCCTATGCAAGACGTGCGTTTAGTTTTGAGGGGAACAGCCATACTGTTCTCCATAATGGCTAAGTTAATTTGGGTTCCCACCAATAGTATATTAGGTAGGATTCCATTTCTCCACATCCTTGCCAATATTTGTTATGTTTTATCTTTTTTTAAAGATTTATTTATTTGAAAGTCAGAGTTACACAGAGAGAGGAGAAGCAGGGCAAGGGAGAGGGTGCTTGCATCCACTGGTTCACTCCCCAGATGGCCGCAACAGACAGAGCTGCGCTGATCTGAAGCCAGGAGCCAGGAGGTTCTTCCAGGTCTTCTACGTGGGTGCAGGGGCCCAAGCACTTGAGCCATCTTCCACTGCTTTTCCAGGCCATAGCAGAGAGCTGGATCAGAAGTGGAGCAGCCGGGACTCGAACCAGTACCCACATGGGATGTCAGCACTGCAGGTGGAGGTCCCACCTGCTACACCACAATGCCAGCCCCTGTTTTATCTTTCTGATAATAGGCATTTTAGCTGTCATGAGTTGATATCTCACTGTAATTTTGATTTGCAGTTCCTCCATGACTGGTGATATTGAGCATTTTTCATGTACTTGCTAGCCATTTATATTTCTTCTTTTAAGAGCCCTACTCATAACTTTGCTGTTTCTCCACTGGACTGTTTGGTTTCTTGGTTGTGGAGTGTTTTTTGAGTTCCTTTTATAGTCCAGATATTAATCTTGTCAGATGAATAGTTTATGAATATTTTCTCCCATTCTGTGGTTATCTCTTCACTCTGTGGATTACTTCTTTTGTTTTTGCAAACTTCTTAGGTCTAGTTTTGCTTTTGTTGCCTCACTTTGGGGATTTTTTTCAAAAGTTGTTCCCTATGCCAATGTCATGAAGTGTTTCCCCGGTGTTTCCTTCATGGGGTTTCAGATTTGACATTTGGGCTTTCATCCATGCTGAGCTGGATTTTGTATCGGGAAGAGAGAGGAAGAGGGGACTCTGTTTCAGTGTTCTGCATGCAGATGCCAGTTTTCCTAATACTGTTTACGAAAGCCCTTGCTCTTCCTCCAGGCCATGTTTTTGGCACCTTTGTCAAAGATAAGTTGGCTGCGGATACAGGGATTCGTTTCTGGAATTTTATTTATTCTATTCTACTGAACAGTATGTTTTTAAACCAGTACCATGTTGTTTTGATTATAATAGCTCTGTAGTAGGTCTTTTTAGAAAAATATATTTATTTTTTTTAATTTTTTAAAGCTTTTATTTAAAGAATATAAATTTCCAAAGTACAGATTATGGATTACAATGGCTCCCTCCCCAATAACTTCCCTCCCACCCACAACTCTCCCCTTTCCCGCTCCCTCTCCCCTTGCATTCACATCAAAATTCATTTTCAATTCTCTTTATATACAGAAGATCAGTTTAGTATATATTAAGTAAAGATTTCAACTGTTTGCCCCCACATAGCAACACAAAGGGAAAAATACTGTTGGAGTACTAGTTATAGTATTAATTCACAATGTATAGCACATTAAGGACAGAGATCCTACATGATATTTTTTTTAATTGATTAATTTTCTATGCAATTTCCAATTTAACACCAGGTTAAATATATGTATTTATATATTTGAAAGGTAAAGTGACACAGCAAGAGAGACAGAGGATAGCAAGATGTCTTCGATCTGCTGCTTCACTCCCCAGATAGCTGTAATAGCCAGAGCTGGGCCAAGCTGAAGCCAGGAGTCTGGAACTCCATGAATCTTCCACCTGGGTGACAGGGGCCCAAGCACCTGGGTCATCTTCCACTACCTTCCCAGGTGCTTTAGCAGGGAGTTGGATCAGAAGAAGAGTAGGGGCTGGCACTGTGGTGTAGGGGGTTAACACCCTGGCCTCAAGTGCTGGCATCCCATATGGGCGCCGGTTCTAGTCTCGGCTGCTCCTCTTCTTTTCCAGCTCTCTGCTATGGCCTGGGAAAGCAGTGGAAGATGGCCCAAATGCTTGGGCCCCTGCACCCATGTGGGTGGACCAGAAAGAAGCAGCTGGCTCCTGGCCATTGCTGCCATCTGGGGAGTGAACCAGCGGAGGGAGGCCCTTTCCCTCTGTCTCTCCCTCTCACTCACTGTCTGTAACTCTACCTCTCAAATAAATAAATAAAATCTTAAAAAAAAAAAAAAAAGAAGAAGAAGCAGCACTCTGATGTGTCACCAGTGGTGGCTTAAGCCACAGTCCCTCTGTAGTATATCTATCAGTAAACAAAGATTTGTTTTATTTATTTTAAAGGCAGAGTTACAGAGAGACAGCAGGAGACACACACAGAGAGAGAGAGAGAGAGAGAGAGAGAGAGAGAGATCTTCCATCCGTTGGTTCCCTCCCCAGAAGGCCACAACGGCTAGTGCTGGACCAGACAGAAGCCAGGAGCAGGAGTTTCTTCTGGGTCTTCCACATGGGTGCAGGGCCCAAGCACCTGCGCTTTCTCAGGCGCATTAACCTTGAAACGAGGTATTATGTTGCCTCTGGATTTGTTCTTTTTGTTCAGGATTGCTTTGGATATTCAGGGCCTTTTGTGCTGCCACAGAAATTTTAGGATTGTTTTGTCTGATTCTGGAAAGAATGTCTTTGGTATTTTGGTGGATCTTGCATTGAATCCATAAATTGCTTTAGGTAGTATGGACATTTTTATAATATTAATTATTCCAATTCACGAAGTGGGGCAGGGTATCTTTTCATTTTGTGTGTGTGTCTTATTCAATTTTTTCATTAGTATTTTGCAATTTTCATTGCAGAGGTCTTCTTTCATGTTCTTGCTTAAATTTATTCCAAGGTACTTGTCTTTAGCTCTTGTGAATGAGACTGCTCCGACTTGATCATGGTGAATAATCTTTTTGATGTGTTGGTAACTTCAATTTGCTAGTATTTTTGCTGAGGACTTTCACATCTATGTTCATTAGGAATATTGGTCTGTGGTTTTTTGTTGTTGTGTCCTTGTTGGTTTTGGAATCAAGATAATTTGGTCTGGGGTTGACGCTGTGGCATAGCAGGCAAAGCTGGCAGTGCCAGCATCACATATGGGTATTGGTTCAAGTCCAGGATGCTCTACTTCCAATCCAGCTCCCTGCTAATGTTTCTGGGAAAGCAGCAGAAGATGGCCCAAGTCCCTGCTCCCCTGCACCCATGTGGGGACCTGGAGGAAGCTCCTGGATCCTGGCTTTGGGTCGGCCCAGCCTCAGCTGTTGCAGTCATTTGGGCTTCAACCAATGGATGGAAGACCTCTCTCTACATCTCTGCCTCTGCCTTTCTATAACTCTGCCTTTCAAATAAATAAATAAATCTTTAAAAAATAATAATTTGGTCTAATAGAATTAGTCTGTAAAGAACTCCTTTTCAATTTTCTGGAGTAGTTTGAGAAAATTTGGTGTTAGTTCTTTCTTAAAGTTTGGCCTTGACTTCATTGAGAATTTTTATTACTGATCCAATCTCCTTACTCATTTTTTATTTATTTATTTATTTATTTGACAGGCAGAGTGGACAGTGAGAGAGAGAGAAAGGTCTTCCTTTTGCCGTTGGTTCACCCTCCAATGGCCGCCGCGGACAGCGCGCTGCGGCCGGCGCACCGCGCTCGTCCGATGGCAGGAGCCAGGTGCTTTTCCTGGTCTCCCATGGGGTGCAGGGTCCAAGCACTTGGGCCATCCTCCACTGCACTCCTGGGCCACAGCAGAGAGCTGGCCTGGAAGAGGGGCAACTGGGACTAGAACCCGGTGTGCCAGCGCCGAAAGGTGGAGGATTAGCCTGTTGAACCATGGCGCCAGCCCTCCTTACTCATTTTTTTTTTTTTAATCTCTTCAGGTCTTCTCTATCTTTGTGGTTCAGTTTTGGTAAGTTAGTTATATCTAAAAATTTGTCCATTTCTTCCAGGTTTTCCAATTTGGTGACATATTGCTTTTAATAATTTTACCTAATGAGCCTTTGTATTTCTGTGGTATCAGTTGTAATATATCCTTTCTATATCTCTGCTTTTCTTTTAATTTGAGGTTCTCTCTTTTGACTTTGTACAACTAAATATTAATCAAAATTTCTTTTCAACAAACCAACTCTTCATTAATTCCTGCTTACTTTTTAGTTTCTATTTCCTTTACTTCTGCTCTTTTGGTTAACCTCCTTCCTTCAATTAATCTGCAGTTCGGTTTGTACTTCTTTTTATAGGTCCTTGAGCTGTGTTGTTAGGTTGCTTACTTCTATAAACATTCCCCTTTGTACTGCTTTTGCTATACCCCAAAACTTTGATATGCTTTATTTCCATTTCAAAGAATTCTTTAATTTCCCTTTTGATTTTTTTACACAACCCATTCCTCTTTTATTGCATTTATAGGTACTTGCATAATTTCTAACATTTATTTTGTTGTTGGTCTTCAGTTTTATTTCATTGTGATAATAAAAAAAAATGCTTGATTTTGATTTTTCTGAATTTGTTGAGATTTCTTTGGTAGCTGAAATTATGGTCTGATCTAGAAAATGTTCCGATTGTTCTATAAATGTCTATTAGGTCCCTTTGGTCTGTAGCATAATTTAACTCAGATGTTTCTGATTATTCCTTTTTCGTCTGGATTATCTGCCCACTGATGGAAGTGTGATCGTGCAGCCTTCTGTGCTTACTGTGTGGGAGCTAATGTCTCCCTTTCAATCTAACACTGTTTTATGGAATCAGGAGCTCCAACAGATGCTTTTACATTTGCCATATATTCTTATTTAATTGATCCCTTGAAGATTATTTAGTGACCTTCTTTATCTCTTTTTACATTTTTGGTTTTTGAGTTCATTTTGTGTGAAACATATAGCAACGCGCGTTTGCTTTTGGTTTCCATTTACATGAAATAACCTTTTCAATCCTTTCACTTTCAGTCTGTGTGTGTCTTTATAGCTGAAGTGAGTTTCCGTGGGGAGCAGATAGTTGGGTCCTTTTTTAAAAAAATCTATTCAGCCAGTCCATATCTTTAACTGGGGAATTTAGTCCATTTACATTCAAAGTTGTTAAAGTAATGGCTTAGTCCTATCTTTTTTTTTTCTTAAAGGTTATTCTGTTTATTTTTAATATTTTATCCTTTCACATAGTTACGTGATGAAAATTATCTTTTTGTGATTATGAGCACATGGAAGACACTTGAAGCATCCTTTGTAAGGCTAGTTGCTGATGAATTCCTTCAGTTTTTACTTAGAAAATCTTCGTTTCTCCTTCATTTATGAAAGATAGTTTCACTGGGTAAAGTGTTCTAGGTTTTTTTCCTTGAGAATTTTAATATATCCTCCTGGTCTGCAAGGTTTTTGTTGGAAACTCTGCTGTTAATCTAAGGGAGTAGTTCCCTTGAAAGTGACCTGCAACTTTTCTCTTGCAAATTTTAGAATTCCCTTTGCGTTATACTTTGGCATGGTTGACTGTAGTGTGCCATGATGAGGTTCTTTTCTGGTCAGGTCTATTTGGGGTCTTGTGGGTCTCCTGTACTTGGAAATCTGTGTCTTTTACAAAGTTCAAAAAGTTTTTTTTTTTTTTTTTTTTTTTTTTGGACAGGCAGAGTAGACAGTGAGAGAGAGAGACAGAGAGAAAGGTCTTCCTTTTGCCGTTGGTTCACCCTCCAATGGCTGCTGCAGCCGGCGCACCGCGCTGATCCAAAGGCAGGAGCCAGGTGCTTCTCCGAGTCTCCCATGGGGTGCAGGGCCCAAGCACTTGGGCCATCCTCCACTGCCCTCCCAGGCCACAGCAGAGAGCTGGCCTGGAAGAGAGTCAATCGGGACAGAATCTGGTGCCCCGACCGGGACTAGAACCCAGTGTGCCGGCGCCACAAGGCGGAGGATTAGCCTATTGAGCCACGGTGCCGGCCAGTTCAAAAAGTTTTTGGCCACGACTTCATTGAACAGGTTTCTTCTGGCCTGTCTCCTTTTCTTTGTTTTCCAGGACCCCAAATATTTGTTCTTCCATTGTGTCCCAAGGGTCTTAGAGGCTCTCTTCATTCTTTTTCATTGTTCTCCTTTTTTAAAGTTTAATTTATTTATTTGAAAGGCAGGGTGACACAACAAGAGAGAAAGACATGTCTTCCATCCACTGAACCAGTGGCCAGAGCTGGATAGAGCCAAGAGTTTCTTCCCAGTCTCCCATGCAGGTGCAGAGGCCCAAGGACTTGGACCTTCTTGTGCTTTCCCAGGCCATAGCAGAGAGCCAGATCAGAAGTGGAGCAGCTGGGTCTTGATCCAGCACCCAAATGGGATGCCAGCACTGCAGGAAACAGCTTTACCCATCACACCACAGTGCCATCTCCGCTCCACTAGATTTTGAGTGAGAATAATAAAATTAGCAGACGTGATGATGAATGTTAAGTAGAACAACATATATACAATACCAATACAATAGTTGGCACACAGTCGATTGATATACTTAAGGGAGGTCAGTTTCCTTCTCCCAACCATTTTTCTTCAACTCTTCCTAAAACATGAATCATATAGCAATGCACGGCCATGAGAATTAGTCTGTTTGGACTTTTTCAAGAATATTCCCACATAAATCATTGAGAAAATGCACAGAAAGAACAGTTAAGAACTTCAGAAAATTCCAACCTAAACTTCTGCTGTTTGTATAGACACAGACTGTGCCTTGCACATTAGTAATCAACATAGGAACTTTCTAGAGAAACTAATAAAAATGGCTTCATACTTAAAACACTTTTCTGACCCCCAGCTCGCTTTTAAAACAAGGAAGCACGGTTGTTTCTCACTATCCAAGGGGGAGTGTTTCCAGGTGGTCCCCACCACCAAATACCCAAATCCGCAGCTGCTCAAATCTTGTATGCAAATAGCATAGTATTTAGAAATGACCTGAACCCATCTTTCTTTATACTTTTTTTTCATTTCTCTGATGTGGTTTCTTAAAAAAGATTTAGTTGGCTAGCTAGTTAGTTATGGCAGACAGAGAGAGAAAGAAACTTCCATCCACTGGTTTACTCCCCAAAAGGTCACAACAGCCAGGCCTGGGCAAGGCTGAAGCCAGGAGGCCAGAAACTCTACCAGGTGTCCCATGTGGGCATGCTCTGCTGATTTCCCAGTCACATTAGCAGGGAGGTGGACCCACCTATTTTCATCAGTTTCTTTGAAAATACATTCATTTACTTGTGTAACTTTCTAAAAACTAAGAATTTTGAACTGAAAGGGGGTATTGGCATTTTTTAGCCCAGTCCTTCATTTTACAATAGAGAAAATTTTAATAATCACAAATTTGCAGTTACTCTATACAGGTTATACCTTAAGAATGGACAGAATAAGTAGTCAACCTGAGAGTATATAGAAATGAGTCTTTAATCACTCTGGGTTACAAGAGATATGGTTCTTTAAAAAAAAAAAAGACTTATTTTATTATTTATTTGAAAGTCAGAGTTATACAGGGAGAGGAGAGGCAGAGAGAGAGAGGTTTTCCATCCGCCGGGTCACTCCCCGGATGACTGCAACGGCTGGAGCTGCGCCGATGGGAAGCCAGGAGCCAGGAGCTTCTTCCAGGTCTCCCATGTGGGTGGGTGCAGGGGCCCAAGGACTTGGGCCATCTTCTACTGCTGTCCCAGGGCATAACAGAGAGCTAGATTAGAAGAGGAGCAGCCCGGACTAGAACTGGTGCGCATATGGGATGCTGGTGCTTCAGGCCAGGGTGTTAACCTGCTGCACCACAGCGCCAGCCCTGAGATAATGATTCTTTTTTTTTTTTTTTTTGACTTTTATTTAGAATATAAATTTCCAAGGTACAACTTGTGGATTACAATGGCTTCCCCACCCAGACCTTCCCTCGCAACCCTCCCCACCCCGCTACCCTCGCCCCTTACCCACTCCCTCTCCCCTTTCATTCACATCCAGATTCATTTTCAATTCTCTTTGTATACAGGAGCTCAGTTTAGTATGTGTTAAGATAAGATTTTAAACCATTTGCCCTCACATAGCATCACAGAGTGAAATATACCCTTTGAGTACTAGTTATAGCATTAAATCACATTGTACAGCACATTAAGGACAGAGATCCTACATGATATTATTTTTTTTAAATCGATTGATTTTTATGTAACTTCCAATTTTTTTTAATCATTTTCAATTATCTTTATATACAGAAGATCGATTCAGTATATACTAAGTAAAGATTTTGTCAGTTTGTACCCGCGCAGAGACACAAGGTGTAAAAATACTGTTTCAGTACTAGTTATAGCATTACTTCATATTGGACAACACATTAAGGACAGATCCCACATGGGCCGTAAGTACACAGTGACTACTGTTGTTGATTTAACAATTTGACACTCTTGTTTATGGCGTCAGTAATCTCCCTAGGCTCTAGTCATGAGTTGCTGAGGCTATGGAAGCCTTTAGGGTTTGCCGACTTGGATCTTGTTCTGACAGGGTCATAGTCAAAGTGGAGGTTCTCTCCTCCCTTCGGAGAAAGGTACCTCCTTCTCTGGTGGCCCTGTTCCTTCCGTTGGGATCTCACTCGCAGAGATCTTTCATTTATGTCTTCTTCTTCTTCTTTTTTTTTTTTTTTCCAGAGTGTCTTGGCTTTCCATGCCTAAAATACTCTCATGGGTTCTTGAGCCAGATCCTAATGCCTTAAGGGCTGATTCTGAGGCCAGAGTGATTTATTAGGATATCTGCCATTCTATGAGTCTGCTGTGTATACTACTTCCCATGTTGGATCAGTCTCTCCCTTTTTTAGTTCTATCTGTTAGTATTAGCAATCATTAGTTGATTCTTTAGTAACATACACACTAGGCCAAGCATGGAAATCATATGGTAGTACCATAACTACATCACAGTCCCACAAAATCTCATCAAGTACCAGCTCCTCTGCTTGTGAACAAGCATTTTTTAAAAATTTTATTTAATGAACATAAATTTCCAAAGTACAGCTTATGGATTACAATAGCTCCCCCCTCCTATAACTTCCCTCCCACCCACACCAATCCCTTCTCCCACTCCCTCTCCCCTTCCATTCACATCAAGATTAATTTTCAATTATCTTTATATACAGAAGATCAATTTAGCATATATTAAGTATAAATTTCAACAGTTTGCACCCACACAGAAAGACAAAGTGTAAAATACTATTTGAGTACTAGTTATAGCATTAATTAAACACCTAAGAATAATTGTGTATTAATTACGGAGTTCAAGCAATAGTTTTAAGTAGAACATAAAAAATGCTAAAAGGGTAAAGTATTAAGTTCTTTTTTTCTTTTTCTTTTGTTTGTTATATAGTTTTTTTTATTTAATAAATGTGAATTTACAAAGTGCAGCTTTTGTATTGTGTGGCTTCCGCCCCCCAACCTCCCTCTCTCCCGCGACCCTCCCCTCTCCCACTTCCTCTCCCATCCCCCCTTTATCAAGTTTCATTTTCAATTACCTTCATAAACTGAGGATCAACTTAGTATATACTAAGCAAGGATTTCAACTGGCTGCCCTCACACAGCCGCACAAGGTATAGGGTATTGTTCAACTAGTAGTGTTGTTTTTAAGTTTCATAGTAAAACACATGAAGGACAGAGATCCTACGTGGGGAGCATGTACCCAGTGACTCCCGTTGTTGATTTAACAATTGGCACTCTTATTTATGACGTCAGCAATCACCCAAGACTCTTGCTATGAGCTGTCTAGGCTATGGAAGCCCCTTGAGTTCACCAACTCTGAACTTGTCTAGTCAAGGCCGTATCACAGTGGAAGTTCCTTCCGCCCTCATAGAAAGGCGCCTCCCTCCTTGATGGCCTGTTCCTTCTGCTGGGGTCTTGAACAAGCAATATTGCTAATGCATCTGAAAAGGCAACAGATGATGGACTGAGTACTTGGGTCCCTGCCACCCACCTTGGAGACCTGGATGGAGTCCCTGGCCCCTGGCTTTGGACTGGCTATTGAGGCATTTGGGGAATGAGCCAGCAGATGGAAGATTCTCTCTCTCTCTCTCTCTCTCTCTCTTTCTCTCTCCTCCCCCACCCCCCTTGTCCCTCTCTCTATTTCACTCTTCAAGTAAATAAATCTTTAACAGGAACAACAACAAAGTTCCACAAAGCTAACCTTATGCATTTAATGCAAAGACTTATCCTTATCAGAACAGACTCTTCAGATCAAATATAAGTAATTGGGAAAAATCCTTTTAGGGCAGTGGGTTTGCTTCCAAGCCAAAAGGCCTAGAAACCATGACATGAGGGAGGATCCCCTGAGAAAGGGGCAAAGGGCATAGAATGGGGAGACTGAAAACCCACACTCTCTGCCCCACCGCTGAGCTGCACTTCACACGGGCACTCGGGAGTCAGGAGAAACAAGTGTATGCAGTGCATCTCACCCAGGCAGCTGATGAGGCAGGCACAGGAGGGCACTGAGCAAGTGAGGGAAGGGATGTCATGCAGAAAAGCACCAGAAATGGGGGGCAGGGGTGGAGAGGTGGAGCCCTCTGCTATTTGAGCTGACGTGAACACCAAGAGAGGTGTTGTCATGACCCATGGGAAATTCTGTCATCAGTCCATGAGCCTTAGGCCTGGCTCTGGGCCTTTGGTGAAACAGGTGTATCACACAGACACACCTGACTGGCCCCTTTCTCATTGCCTAGCATGAGGAGATGAGGTGTATTTGGATGGCTGGACTGGGATTCAGGGTCCATGCAACATTTCCCTTTCACCCCACTAGGAAGCTCAAGACTGCATAGTTTCCAAGTAAATCCAACAAAACCAGTTTTTCCTCCTGCATGAAGAGAGCCAGGGCCACTGCCAGAAGTGACAGAGCTGTGTCTGGCATACACCAGGGCTAGGGCTGAGCAGGGATGGTTTTCGCCTGCTGTTTCTCCAAGATAAAGGAAATGAGCTCCACGGTTCTTCGCGCTTCAGTTCTAAACATGCCCATAGAGGCTGTGGGAGTTGATGGCTTGCATTTAAGAGTCCTCTGAGCCTAACTCACAAACACTGGAACTGCACTTGGCCACAGACAAGCACACTGGGTGAGGGCATGTGGACATGAGGGCTGGGGCTGGCTGATGGGGGAAGAGATTAGGTCTCCCATCCCATCCCATCCCATCCCATCCCATCCCATCTCATCTCATCTCATCTCATCTCATCTCATCTCACACAACCTCACTGTCTCTGACAATCACTGGGTGGGATTTTAAGTATTGCTTCACTCTCCTCTTGCATCAGTGTTCAGACAGATACTCTCAAAAAGGGTGATTGAAGAGAATTTATTGAAGGGGCCAAGGGAATGAGTAAGGTTGGTGGTTCATGCTATTGTTGGCAACTCCAGGGTTGGAAGTGACACTTGAAGGGGTTGTGACCAGAGTGTTCAGGCTGAGCTTTAGCTGAAGGGAAGAGCTGCCCTACAAGGAGCAGTAGCCTTTTGTAAAAGAAGAAACACAGTCACAGCCACGCATGTCTCTCTTCTCTGTGTGCCAACATCACAAGCCCTGTGCCACTCAAAGAATGTTCTGGAGTCAAGGTCAAATGCATTCTCCTTCCTTCCTCTCACCAATTGTTGATCATCACTACACATTCTAGGTTGCATATTTAGATTCTGACTTTCTTATATAACTTCTTGGTTTTCTGATCGCTTCTAATTTTGCTTAAGAAGCACCGCCCTTCTTTGCCGTCTTGTGAGCGGACTCCAGCTTCTTACTTGTGCCAGCTATCACATGAAATTCATTTCATTTTCCTTCTTCCAGAACATTGACATTCTCTTTTAACTGGCATGCATTGCTTTGTAGGCCTGCTCAACAATGTCATTCTAAGATTGCTTTGGTTAAAAAAGAAAGAATTGTAAGTAATTATATTATGGGGTTAGTTCATTGTTTTCTCTTATCTCACACTCTTCCTTAGGTTCTTCATCCTTGCTCAGCTGAATAATATCACTAAATAACATGCAGAAAAGATACTACAGTGACATCTTTTTTGTTAAGTGTTAAATTTTTCTACTTAATTCTAACACATCTTAATCTGGTGAAGGTGGAACAGACCCTTATATTTCTTGCAAGCTGATACAAAATGGGATACCAGTCTTCACTGACAGATTAGCTCATTTTTGGATGTAATGTATTATGAAAACCATCTTCGATCGCCTTGGACTAAGAGGAATTCTTGACTATTATATGTTCCAAGTGCTCATGTGCCAGGTTTCACCACTTGTACCTAGGCAGAAACCACTGATTCAGGGTAGCAGAGAAGTGCTGGTCACGCCGCATGAGCCCGGAGAACTGCCTGTACCTGATCTTCCCCACTTAACAGCAGCCTGAACCAGACTTCGGCCAAAACACTGAAGGCCGCAAAGAGAGCTAGGGGAGATATAAAACACCACCACAGCAAGTGGTGTGGAGGACTGCATCCCCTGAAAGGCATAAGCCACAAATGTGTTCTAAAAAGAAAGAGGCTGTGTGCACGAGTTTAGAATAACGGCGTTAAGAGCAATTGACCCAAATGGTCTTGCTCTGTTTCATTTTCATTCACTGAGCCAAAAACAATAAATAAAAAGTCACGGATAGACATCCACCTGAAGAAGCTTTCAGAAGACACTGCATTTCTGGGCGCACAGAGGACAGGGAGGAAACAAGACGTCAAGTGGCTTTCCAAGGAGGAATGAAGATGGGGTGACAAAAGCTCATGGGAAAATGGAATTAATGGTGCAAAATATGTCAAAAATCCAAGCCTAGCTTTTGTACAATCTGCATTTTTCCATGACGTTGTTGGAAGTCCGTCACTACAAGGGGCTCCCTGACCACAGTCAGCCCGTTTTCCTCCTTCACAGCACGCACACGCAGTGGGCACAGGGCTGCTTGGAGAATCACATCAGAGCCACTGCCGGTGTCTGGCAACCGACTCCACCCAGTGCCTTCAGCACAGCCTCCCTCTGGTCCCCTTCCTCTCCATGCTTCTCAGCAGCTCTTGAAAATCTTCCTTCCTCTCGCCCTGTCCCTTCCTCACCCTCAGCAGATGACACTGATGCATGCATCACCCAGCAAATAAAAGCCATTAAGCCTGGAACTTCGTTCCATTTCCTAAGCCACAATTCCCAACAGAACTTTGCCTGTGCTCATTTTTTGTTCTTCCCTGGCATTTAAAATGCAAGAGCCCTCTCCTCCCATTGCAGGCTCATTGTGTTCTAGATCACACACCCTCCTATCTGCTTTATGTAAATATTTTATGATTTCTTTTCCAGCCAAAATTTTTAACTTAAGGGTCTTTTGAGAATCCTTATAACCCATTTAAATATAGTCAGTCTTTATTTTTTTTCTGTTAGGAATAAAGAACAGGGGCCGGCACTGTGGCATAGCAGGTAAAGCCCCACCTGCAGTGCTGGCATCCCATATGGGCGCCGGTTCAAGTCCTGAGCCACCAGACAGAAGCTAGGCAGAATTTCAGCTAAAGGACACTTAAATCTCAGGTGCAAAACACCCTCCAGGGGTATATCCCCAATGACTCAAAGCCCTCCCTCAGGCCCCACCTACACTGCTGTCATAAGATCAAGTTTCTACCCTCACTCAGTCAACCATTAACATTAAGACATTCAAGTTTAAGCAGTTGCATGAATTTAGGGAGACACATTGTGCTGTAGCCACAACAGAAAGCAATGTGAACTCTTTGTTTGCATTTATCAGGGGCACTTCATACTCAAAGATTTCAGATTCAGTAAATGACACCAAAATCCATTCAGTAGAGCAAGCCACAGGTTTGGGGGTTGGCCTTAGCACCCCCCATTTGCCCATTGTCCACAAGGAAAGTCTCTGCAATCAGTCAGCTTCCTGTTCGCTCCTCTCTGCCCGTCATCATCCAGTCAGTGCCCAGCTCTCCGGTGGACCACAGCAGTGCCTCTTCACTGGTCACCTCAGACCCCCAGCCACTTTGCTACTCCACAGACCACCTCATTGCCTACATTTAATCTGAGTATGATCAGCTCATTTCCCAGGTCTTAAGCCCATCACTAAGATTCTAAGTACCCTAACGATTAGAACCCGAAGTCACATCATATTGATGACACAGCTCTGCAGACTCTGTTCCAGCCATCTTTCCCCACTGTCTTCCCCCACGGAAGTGACTCTCAGATCCCGTGCTCAGCTTGGCTTCCTCCTAATTCCCAGACTGCCCCACGTTCTGTCTTGGTTCAGAACATCTGCAGTTTTCTTCTTCCCAAACACTCTTCTGTCTTACCCCCAGCCACCCCCCACCAAGCTGACCTAGTGCATTCCTAACCTTCCCACATATTTCCACTCAGACATCACTGGCTCGGGGACACGTTCCTAAAGTGACCAGGCCAGCTGCAGAGCACCTTAGAGACACCGTGTGTCTTTCACACCACTCATCACAGCCTTGACCCGTCCACCTCCCCTCCTGCTCCCTGCTGCCCAGGCTGCAGACTCCATGAGAGCAGGGGCAATGCTGGTTTTCGCCATCGCTGTGGTCTCAGCACTTAGTGCAAAGTAGAGGCAGAACAAATAAACACGTTGTAATGATATTTTACTGTCAAGCTGGCAATAAGAGATAAAGAAAGCTATTAATTCTACACCCCAGGCAATAAATATAAAAGGAATCAGAGAAGGGGAAAACAATCAATGGGAAGAGAATTTCCAGTGACATGTTTATGAACCTTTTAGGAACCGAACCAAATGGGGGTTGGGAAAAGCCGTTATAACTCTATGCCAGGCCCTTCGAAGCACTGCTAGACTCCCAGTAGTAGATTCTGCAAGAAAGCTGATAGGGTGGGCGCTCGGTGCAGTGGTAAAGGCGTTGCTTGGGTTGCCAGCATTCCATGTTAGAGTGCCTGGGTGTGACTCCTGGCCCCGCTTCTGATTCTAGGTTCCCACTAATATGCACCCTGGGAGGCAGCAGGTGTGTCACAAGTACTTGGGTTCCTGCCACCCACATGGGAAGCCTGGACTAAGTTCCCAGCTCCTGGCTTTGGCCAGGCTCAGCCTTGGCTGTTGCAGGTACTTGAGAAGTGAACCAGTAGTTGGAAGATCTCCCTCTCCCTCTCCCTCTCCCTCTCCCTCTCCCTCTCCCTCTCCCTCTCCCTCTCCCTCTCCCTCTCCCTCTCCCTCTCCCTCTCCCTCTCTCTCCCTCTCTCCCTCTCTCCCCCCTCTTTCTTCCTCTGTGGCTCTGCCTTTCAAGTAAATGAAAAATAAATATTTTTAAAAAATGTTTCTTTTCCACTCTTGCATTTGAATTCAAGTTTGGCTGACTGTGACATTCTAGGTGTAAGGCAGTTTGCCCTCAGAATTGGATGGACCACTCCTTTGTCTTCTAGTGTCCTATGTTTTTCATGGTTAAAAAAAAAAAAAAAAAGGTTCTGCTTCTAATTCTTTCCTAAGTAACTTCTGATTTTGCTCTGGAAACTTTTAGAATTTTTCCCTTAATATTCATAGGGAAGAAAAACATCAGAAAGAAAGAATAATAAATGAAGAGTATGAAAGAAAATGTCAGGATATGACCAAATAATACAAATTAAGTTCCTCTATCAATAGACCAGGAGAAAAACTGTATTTTTTAAAAAATCCAGTCATATGCTCTTTATAAGAGCTATAACAAAATGACCTAGAACAATTGAAATGAAATTTTGGAGAAAAGACATCCAAGGCAAACGCTGATAAAAAGAAAGGTAATACAGCGATATTCATGCAATAAAATTCAAGATAAAATTGGGTTTTTTTAAAGATTTATTTATTTATTTGAGAGGCAGAGTTACAGACAGAAGGAGGGAGAGAGAGAGAGGTCTTCCATCCACTGGTTCACTTCCCAGATGGCCGCAACGGCCAGAGCTGGGCCGATCCGAAGCTTCTTCCTGGTCTCCCACGCGGGTGCCGGGGCCCAAGGACTTGGGCCATCTTCCACTGCTATCCCAGGCCATAGCAGAGAGCTGGATTGGAAGAGGAGCAGCCAGGATCTGAACAGGTGCCTATACCTAGTACGCCAAGCGCCAGCCTCCAAGATAAAATCTTTAAATAGAAAAAATTTATGTTTTATACTGATGAAAGGAACAATCTATGAAAAAGATAAAACAGTCAAACAATTTCCATCTAAGGGTATAACTTCTAAACTATAAAATTGAGAATATTACTAAAACAAATTGACAATTGAATGAATATAGTGGGAGACATTAACATATGTGTGCCAGAAACTAATAGATCAAATGAACAATTTAAGAAAGAATGTGAGAAATTGGAATTATACAATGAGCAGAATTGATCTAATATGTATTTATTCTCCTTTTACAAAATGAAGGACATGTGTCCATGGGACAGCGACCAACACTGAACACATATCAGCTAAAAGAAAAACATATCCAATTCCAAGAAATCCTTGAAAGTGGAAATCATACAGTCTTAGTTCTATGATTTCAATTAAATATACTTAGAAATTAACAAGAGAATAAAAAACATTTTAAATGCTTCTGAAAATTCAAAGTACTTGGAAATTAAAATTAAAATTACAGGCTGTTTTAATATAAACTAAAAGGGGCAGTAGTGTGGCACAGCAGGTTAAGCCACTGCTTGCAATACCAGCATCCTGCATTGGAGTGCCAGTTCAAGTCCCAGCTGCTCCTCTTCCCGTCCAGCTCCCTACTAATGCACCCAGGGAAGGCAGCAGAGGACGGCCCAATGCTTGAGCCTCTGCCGTCATGTGGGAGACCAGGATGGAGTTCCTGGCTCCTGGCTTAAGCCTGGCCCAGTCCTGGCTGTTGTGGCCATTTGGGGAGTGAATCAGTGGATGGAAACTCTCTTTCCTGCCCCCACCCATTTCTGTCACTCTGTCTTTCAAATAAAATAAATTTACCTTTTCAAAAAAAGAGAAATACTTATCTAAAACTTAATATAACCAAAGTAGTACTCAAGAGAATCCTATCTCAAGTAAAATAATGTATTTAAAAACAAACTATCTCAGGACCAGCACTGTGGTGTGGTGGGTTAAGCCACTGCCTGTGGCACCAGCATCCCACATGGGCACTGGTTTTAGTCCCAGCTGCTCCACTTCCGATCCAGCTCTCTGTTAATGTGCCTGAAAGGCAATGCAGGATGGCCCAAGTCCTCGGGCCTCTGTACCCATGTGGGAGACCCAGAGGAGACTCCTGACTCCTGGCTTCAGACCGGCCCAGCTCCAGCCATTGTGGCCATTTGGTGAGTGAACCAGCAGGTGGAAGAGAGCTCTCTCACTCTCTCTGTCTCTCTGTAACTCTGCCTTTCAAATAAAAATAAATCTTATTTAAAAATTATCAAAAGAAACTAGAAAAAAACAAAATAACTCAAAACAAGAAAAATAATTAAAGCAAAATGTATTAAATAGAAAATGTGACTTGTATATTACAAATTATTTCCTTGAAAAGAACAATGGAACAGATCTTTAACAAATCTAAAAATGATAAAGAGAAAAAAATGTTTTTTTGACAGGTAGAGTGGACAGTGAGAGAGAGACAGAAAGGTCTTCCTTTTGCCGTTGGTTCACCCTCCAATGGCTGCTGCAGCCGGCGCACCACACTGATCCGAAGGCAGGAGCCAGGTGCTTCTCCTGGTCTCCCATGGGGTGCAGGGCCCAAGCACCTGGGCCATCCTCCACTGCACTCTCTGGCCACAGCAGAGAGCCAGCCTGGAAGAGGGGCAACCGGGACACAATCCAGCGCCCCGACAGGGACTAGAACCCAGTGTGCCGGGGCCGCAGGCGGAGAATTAGCCTACTGAGCCACAGTGCCGGCCAAGAGAAAAAATTTAAAACTACATTGGAAAGGAGATGACAGATAGGAAGATTTATTTAACTTTTGGAGATTGCTAAAGGTCAATATTTCTAGGAAATGAATGCTCTTGTTCAAAACTACACATAACAAAACTTTTAGGGAGAGAGAAGAGGGGGAGAGAGAGAATCTCAATAGACCAAAGCGCAGAAAAAATTTATTAAGGTATCAAAAACAACTTCTGCTAAAACAATGCTGGGGGTTTGTGGGGCCGAGAGGAATGACAATGGCGGCGGCATAGCTTTAAATCTCTCTGATTCCTTCCGGAGAAACACAGAAACAGAGACAGCAGCCAGCAGCTTTCCTTGCCTTCCATTGGCCTCCTGGAACAGCCAAACACCGTTGCTGCCAGAGAGGGAGACAGAATTGACCCGCAGGCCAGGTGGGTGCTGTGAAAGCTAACAGGAGGCTGCCACTGTGTCCACAAGGTGATCCCGACCTGCGCTCCTAGAGGTTCTGCATAGGCTTCCCTGAGAATGGGAAGCTGCACTTGCAATCTGGGGGAGGAGCAGGAATCAATTAGGTCAGCTGGGGGAGAAGAAGCAGTGTGTGAGGGAAATGAATGATTTATGCAAATGCCCTGTGGCAGAAAAGAAGTCATGGCCTATTCCAGAAATGGAAAGAAAGGCACAGCACAAAGGGACACTAACCCACTGTTGGTGGGAATGCAAGCTGGTTAAACCACTATGGAAGCCAGTCTGGAGATTCCTCAGAAACCTGAATATAACCCTACCATACAACCCAGCCATCCCACTCCTTGGAATTTACCCAAAGGAAATTAAATTGGCAAACCAAAAAGCTGTCTGCACAGTAATGTTTAGTGCAGCTCAATTCACAATAGCTAAGACCTGGAATCAACCCAAATGCCCATCAACAGTAGACTGGGTAAAGAAATTATGGGACATGTACTCTACAGAATATTATACAGCAATCAAAAACAATGAAATCCGGTCATTTGCAACAAAATGGAGGAATCTGGAAAACATCATGCTGAGTGAATTAAGCCAGACCCAAAGAGACAAATATCATTTGTTTTCCCTGATTGGCGACGACTAACTGAGCACCAAAGGGGAAACCTGTTGAAGTGAAATGGACACTACGAGAAACAGTGACTTGATCAGCTCTTGTCCGGACAGTTGATGTACAATGTAAATCTTTATTCATTTTAGTAATTCTTTTGTTTTGTTTTTGTTTTTTTCTTTTTCTTTTTTTGTTCTAGTACTAGTGATTGAACTCTACAATTAACACACAATTATCCTTAGGTGATTAAATTTTAACAGAAAAGTGATCCTTGTTAACCATAAGAGAGTGAAAACAAGAGGGAGGATATGTACAATTTGGGGCACGCTAAATCGGAGTTGCCCCAAATAATGGAGTTAGAAACGTGCCAGGAGACTCCAATACAAGCCCATCAAGGTGGCAGGTATCAAGGCCATCTCACTGGTCCAAGTGATCAGCTTCAGTCCACAATTGATCATACTGATAGGTCTAAGAGTCAAAGGGATCACACAAACAAGACTAGCATCTGCTAATACTAACTGATAGAATCAAAAAGTGAGAGAACGATCCAACATGGGAAGCGAGATACACAGCAGACTCATAGAATGGCAGATGTCCTAAATAGCACTCTGGCCTCAGAATCAGCCCTTAAGGCATTCAGATCTGGCTCAAGAGCCCATTTTAGGCATGGAAAGCCAAGACACTCTGGGAAAAAAAAAGAAGACCAAAATGAAAGATCTCTGCGAGTGAGATCCCAGTGGAAAGAACAGGGCCACCAGAGAAGGAGGTACCTTTCTCCGAAGGGAGGAGAGAACTTCCACTTTGGCTATGACCCTGTCGGAATAAGATCAAAGTCGGCAAAAACTAAAGGCTTCCATAGCCTCAGCAACTCAAGACTAGAGCCTAGGGAGATTACTGATGCCATAAACAAGAGTGTCAAATTGTTAAATCAACAACAGGAGTCACTGTGTACTTGCGTCTCATCTGGGATTGTTCCTTAATGTGTTGTCCAATGTGCCAATGTGCAGTAATGCTATAACTAGTACTGAAACAGTATTTTTACACCTTGTTTCTGTGTGGGTGCAAACTGATGAAATCTTTACTTAGTATATACTGAATCGATCTTCTGTATATAAAGATAATTGAAAATGAAAAAAAAACTTGGTGCTAAATTGGAAATTGCATAGAAAATTAATCAATTTAAAAAAAATAATAAATCATCGGCTGGCGCCGTGGCTCAACAGGCTAATCCTCCGCCTTGCGGCGCTGGCACACCGGGTTCTAGTCCCGGTCGGGGCGCCGGATTCTGTCCCAGTTGCCCCTCTTCCAGGCCAGCCCTCTGCTGTGGCCCAGGAGTGCAGTGGAGGATGGCCCAGGTGCTTGGGCCCTGCACCCCATGGGATACCAGGAAAAAGCACCTAGCACCTGGCTCCTGCTATCGGATGAGCGCGGTGCGCCGGCCGCAGCACGCCGACCGACCGCGGCAGCCATTGGAGGGTGAACCATCGGCAAAGGAAGACCTTTCTGTCTCTCTCTCTCTCTCTCACTGTCCACTCTGCCTGTCAAAAAATAAAAAAATAAATAAATAAAAAATAAAAAAAAAATCATGTAGGACCTCTGTCCTTAATGTGCTGTACATTGGGATTTAATGCTATAACTAGTACTCAAACAGTATTTTCCACTTTGTGTTTCTATGTGGGTGCAAACTGTTGAAATCTTTATTTAACAGATACTAAACCGATCTTCTGTATACAAAGAGAATTGAAAATGAATCTTGATGCGAATGAAAGGGGAGAGGGAGCGGGTAAAGGGGATGGTTACGGGTGGGAGGGAAGTTATGGAGGGGAAATCATTGTAATCCATAAGATGTACCTTGGAAATTTATATTCTAAATAAAAGTTTAAAAAAAAAAAAAAGAACCCGAGCTAGCTTCCACAATATTGCAAAGACGTCTCTATCTACATGAGCCTGGGCACCTGATAACATTAGTTAAGATGACAACCCACTAAAAAACTTAGTAAATAGAAAATGGGGCTTGTGTCTCTCCCCTGCTGGCTGTCAGGGGGGAAGCAGCATCCTGGGATGGTGGCGGAGAGTGAGAGCAGTGCTGTGGTTTGGATGTGGTTTCTTTCCGATGGTTTGTGTGTTGGAGGGCTGGTCCTCGCTGTGGTGGGGTTGAAGTGGGGAGGGGCGGCATTTAAGAGGTGGAGCCTTGTGGCAGGTGCTTCCTGGCTGCCCCTCTCCTTCCTGCTCCCTGACTGGTGGTGGGTTCTCTCCGTCTTGCAACACCTCCGGCCCCTATGATACTATCAGCCAGGAAATGATGCAGTTGGAGGGCCTCGCGCCAAGTCTGGTGCTATGTTGTTTAAGACTTTCAGCCTCCAAACCTGGGAGCTAAATAAATCTCTCTTCTTTAGAAGTACCCAGCCTTAGGTATTTCATTATAATACAAAAGAACTGACTGATGCAGGTGGCTGCCCGCCAACAGCCAGTGAGAAACTGAGATGCTTGATCCAACAGTCCTCAAAGATGGAATGTTGTGAACAGCCACGTGTGTGCAAAAGTGGGTCGTGCCTCCTGTGAGACCCCAACCCTAATCAACACCCGAATTATAGCTTGGTGAGACCCTGAAACACAGGACCCAGCCAAGACCTGCTCAGACTTCGGACCCACAAAAAATACTGTGAGAGTAGACCTGTGCTATTTAACTTGATCAATGTGTGATAATGTCATTTGGCTGCAGTGATACATAGACTTAATTATTTTTTTTCCATTCAATAAACATATCTTGCAATTCTACTTTCCATGAACTTTTCTGAAGCATCCTCTTAGATGACCAGAGGGGCCCTGGTCACTATCAGGAGGGAGAGTGCGGTGGAAGTGATGTTACATGACTTCCAAGGCTAGGTCATAAAAACTCTGCAACCTCCCGTTCTGTTCACTGAAGGCTTCAGCCCATGGACAGTCTGACTACCGTAAGGATGACATGCTGTGAGGATGCCCAAACCAGCTCCTGTAGACAGAACACATGCAAAGGCTCTCAGACTACAGGAAAAGAAGGAAATGTGTGGCTGGTCATCAGTTGCACCAGCCCACACACCCAACCTTGGTTCAGCTCTACCCACTGCCCGACTCCCACTGAGAGTACACAGTTAAGTCCCTCCTTAATTCTTGACCTAAGAAACTGAAAACGGCCGGCGCCGTGGCTCAACAGGCTAATCCTCCGCCTTGCGGCGCCGGCACACCGGGTTCTAGTCCCGGTCGCGGTGCCGGATTCTGTCCCGGTTGCCCCTCTTCCAGGCCAGCCCTCTGCTGTGGCCCGGGAGTGCAGTGGAGGATGTCCCAAGTGCTTGGGCCCTGCACCCCATGGGAGACCAGGAAAAAGCACCTAGCACCTGGCTCCTGCCATCGGATAAGCGCGGTGCGCCGGCCGCAGCGTGCTGTCCACGGCAGGCATTGGAGGGTGCACCAACGGCAAAGGAAGACCTTTCTCTCTCTCACTGTCCACTCTGCCTGTCACCAAAAAAAAAAAAAAAAAAAAACTGAAAACAATAGTTATTTTTAAAGTGCTTTTTTTCCCCTACAGAAATGGATAGCTGTAACAGATAATAATTCATCTAATTTTGATAATATTAGAAAACCTACTCATTATGTAAAAACAAGCGAAAAGTAATCAAGCAATTTATTCTGCTTTTCTTTTTTCATATACTGTACAGCTAGCTACCCAAGTAGTGTGTGATAGAACATTTCTCTTTGTAGACATATTGCTGCTAATAGATGGAAAAGAGTGATGGAATATTACCGTTGGGTAACTGCTAATGAATTTACAGGATTGACACTGTGTCTAGGATCTGCTTCTCAATACTATTTAGAACAACAGATTTAACAAGATTGGCCTGAGCTGGTGATCATGGTTAAAGCAAGTGATGTGTGCATGAAGGTTCATTGTGGCATGCTCTCTGCTTTCGTGTATGTCTGAAATTCTCAAAAATAAGAAAGTTATTTAAAAGAAATGCACCAACTGTTGAAATCTTTACTCAGTATATACTAAATTGATCTTCTGTATATAAAGATAATTGAAAATGAATCTTGATATGAATGGGATGGGAGAGGGAGTGGGAGATGGGATGGTTGCGGGTGGAAGGGAGGTTATGGGGGGAAAAAGCCACTATAATCCAAAAGTTATACTTTGGAAATTTATATTTATTAAATAAATTTTTTTAAGTTAAAGAGAAAAATGCACCAAGTGTCAATTCTTTTCACTGGAGAATTCTAACAAGGAGCTGTTAGGTTTTCTAAACTTCTCGAGAACAGAGGAAAGATGCAAGGTTTCCTGACTCATTATTGGACACTACTATAACGCTAATGTTAAGACCAGACAAGGAGAAAGCACCAAAAAAATAAACCTCCAGACTAGTATAATTGCTGAAGGTCCCTTTGAAAGTTCTAAGCATAACAAGCCAATTGAACACAGTAATATGTTAAAAGAATAACATAACTTGAGGAAAAAGGTTATTCTAGGTCAACAAAGTTGGTCCAATATTAGGGAACTCTTCCATGTGATTTATTGTACTGGAAGATTAGGAAAGCCACGTGACTATTTTAGTGGATACCAATATGGCATCATGTACAAGCCTATGCCCACTGATGTTTGCAAACTTGGATGCAAAACCAGCTTACCTCTTTTACTCAATATATTTTTGAATTCTGTAAATATTCAAGATGACTTATTCCTACTGTGTCATTTTTTAATTTAACAAGTCATGCACACATGTTCAGTAATTAATTATTAGTCATGTTGTTGCACAATTGTTCTGCTCTCCACTTTCATATCTGTCAGCATAGACTATGCCAAAGGTCAAGAATAACACAGATTTCTAAATGGGGATAAGTAATTGGAAATGTAAGTACAATTTCTGTAGATTTATTTCTTCTTTGGCTTTTTAAAAATATTTATTTGTTTATTTACTTATTTATTTGGAAGGCAGAGTTAAAGAGAGAGATCTCCCTCTCTCTGTCTCTCCCATCTTCTGGTTCACTCCCCAAATGGCCACAACAGCTGGGCTGGGCCAGGCCAAAGCCAGGAGTCTGGAATTCCACCTGAGTTTCCCACATAGAAAGAAGAACCTGTGCCATCTTCTGCTGCTTTCCCAGGTGCATTTGCAAGGAGCTGGGTTGGAAGTGAAATAGCTGGGACTTGAACTGATGCCCATTTGGGATGCCAGCATTGCAGGAGGCAGCTTAACCTGCTCAACCACAACACTGTCCCCTCCTCTTTGTTTTTTTAATGCATATGTGATATGCCTCTCAAAATATCCTATTTCAGTACATTCACACATAGATCAATAATTAACTTGAATAATTCCATTGTGAAGAAACCCGTGAAATCTTAGTAAGTATAATGGCTCTGCCACAGTTTTAAAGTCATTTTTAAAATGTGAATATTGTTGGCACATGAGGAACAACACTGGCAAATCCAGAATGTGAGGACAGAGTAGGAATAAGGTCATTTTCTGAAAGTGAAAATAGAAAGCGATGCAGTCACAACCCAGAAGCTCAAGCGGTAACTGACAAATGTGTAGAGTTGGGAAATGCCCAGTCTACGTGTCAGGAGGCCATGGCCCGAATGTCACGTAAAACGAAGTTGCTCCCCCTTGCCAATGGCATGGTAACTTGCATGGGGCACGTAAATTCTAATGGAAGCCATAGAATTTGCCAGTGTTTGATCCTGTCCCAGGAGCAGCATGCTTTGATTCTAGAAAAGCAATCATGCTAACTTTGACAGGAAGCCGGCACCACGCGGGATGGAGCTGAGGAGACTCATTCAGAGCTTCCAAGGCTGGTCTAGAAAACAAATCCCAAAACAAAACTGAAGCACAGATAGGGGCGCAGATTTAATCCGTCTATACAGAAGCATTTTGGACTGAGTGTCCGTGGAGGCATCAGACATAGGGAGGAAGAATCCAGAAACTCGGGAGGCAAGCAGTTCATCTCAGACTTGCCTAATAGGGATCTTCAGTTCAAACGGCATCTCCTTAATATTAAAAAAAAGTATTTGCTCTTAATAATCGCACACTTCCATTGGGCGGTTGTCTATAACCCATTCTGTGGAATCACCCAGCGGTGACAGGTAGCATCATCGTGGATTCCACTCTTCCTTCTGACCCCCTTCATGCATCTCCCCCTGCTGTTGCACACACGTCTCATCTCTCAGGGAGTCTTGTTCACTCTGAGAGCTGTCTCAGCTCTGCCCAATCCTTTCACTTTCCACACTTGCTTTCTTAGTCTTCGCAGGGCCAAGGATCGCTTACCTGGTTTCTGTCCCTGCTGTCTTGGCCACTATCAGCAACCACACGAACGCACAGGCAAGGGGCAGATTTGGAACACCCAGTTTAGACAACAGCGTCAAAGATAAGCAGAGGATGGCAAAGCAAGAGACAGAAAGAATATGGGTTCCTGAACCCCAATAGCCCTGCACCACTTATTCCAGAAGGAAGTATATTTAATTTTTTTTTGCTCCTCTGTTGTGACAGCCGACTAATCTTACTACATTCCAGTACTTAACTAATGTGGAGTAACATGATCTAATGGAAGGCCTGGCCTTAAAGAAGTCACACGAGTCCCATCTTCCCCTGCCTTCCATGGAGGCTCTGGTAGACAGGGCACGGAGCACCCAAAGCGACTGCAGCCTGCGCGTGCTAGGCTACCAGGGGCAGCCAAGTGAGCAGTGGTTCAAAGTGCGATTTCAGCTGAGCAAGGCTAAAGTCTGAATTCTGAGGGGACGTGGACTGTCCTTCCAAAAAAGTGATTCTTGGCAATAAGGGCGTGCTTCCCCATAAATCTATTTGTCCCTAGAAGGCAGAGGTTCTGCCAATCAGGCCCAGGCACAAGATCAGGAGCACAGTAAGTGCTCGAGAAGTACTAGCGGGACTGAGTAAAGGCCTTGCTGAGATGCAGCCGTTCCTTCGAGCCAAGCTTGAGCTCGGCCTCGCTCTTTGTCAGTGCTAATTGATAATTATGAATATTAACTCAATCAGTTGCTTTCCATACATTTATTAGTAAACTTCTAGGCAAAATATGTTGCCATGCCTTATTTATACACCAGCTGGAACAGTATTACATTAAATTAAGTGCCCTCTACGTGTTTCTAGATAATAGTGATAACAATTTATTGAACAATTGATATGCCCTCATGTGAACTTCTCAAATTCTAGACATAATACAATACAAAGTACCCAGGATTGTCCCTAATAACTGTTGCCAACAATAGGAGAGCCGATGTTGAGTTTGATTTATATAATGATAGGATAGGTACATGGTGTCAAGGTATAAAGAAGTGAGCTTAATTAAGTGTATATGAGAATAACTCATTATTTTGTAACTACATCTTAAGAGATAATAGGCATTTTTGCTAGCCCCACACACAGTTCTGAGCCTGTGTAAAGAGTAAACAAGACCCTTGTTGCTTTATTGCAGTAAAAGTTGAGCAAGACAGGGTGGAAGGGGAGCAGATAGAAGGAGCAGGACATTAATCCATATCCTCTGTTCTGATTGGTTCTGGAATTCCAAAGAAGGCCACTGGGATGCCTGTTTGCATCAAGTCTGCCTCGGGCTGTTGCTCCTAAATTGTATTTATGAAATGCATGAAGTTTGTATACCTTAAATAAAAGGTTTCTAGGTAATAAATAAAATAAAAGAGATCTTTGGGAGTGATGGGACTATCTGGAACAAAAAGGGAGACAGAGGAGGCCAAATATAGAGGCAGGTTCCTCCATGTGGAAAGAGAATTTACTCTGGCAGGAGGCTTGAGAAATCTGCACTCCCAGGACCACTCATGTTGCCTATGGAGCTCCCATTTCTAACCCCTTCCTACTTGCTGTCAGAGCCTGCCTGCCATTAGAGACCTGAGATACCCACTGTTCTCACTTTTCAGCCACCAGGGCCCAAGGGCAGTCTGCTGGGGACATCTTCAAAAGTTTTTTTCTTTTTTTTTTTTTTTTACCCGCTATTAAAAGGAAAAAGATGAACACAAAATAAAACTCCACTTTCTCTTTTTGTGTGAGGTTGTGATACTTCGAGCTATGGCAGCCATCTTGTGACCACACCAAAACAAATCTTCAATACACTGAGGATAACAGTAGAAGATGGCCCAACTCCTTGGGTCCCTGCACCCACGTGGGAGACCAGGAAGAAGCTCCTGGCTTCGGATCGGCGCAGCTCTGGCCATTGCAGCCATCTGGGGAGTGCACTAGCAGATGGAAGACCTCTTTCTCTGTCTCTACCTCTCTCTGTAACTCTCTTTCAAATAAATAAAATAAATCTTTTAAAAAAAAAAAAAAAGGACAGACAGACTTTTTGATGTTGTTACTGACCAGTATCTGTGAAACATAACCAGTTTGTGTGGCTGATGTACCAGTGTCACACAGCCTGCAGTAGGAAAGAAAATAGAGATGGGAAGAGGAAACCTCATTTCCTGGAAAAGGGAAGAGAAAGGGGGTGGTCTATATGAAGAGTTTGGTTGATTTTTTTTTTAAGATTGGAGAGACTTGAATGTTTATATTTCAAGCAGTCCACAAAAAGGAAGTGTTAAATGATTCCAAGGCATGAAGGGGGTGATGATTGATGGAAAGGACCTAAAAGGACTATTAGGACTGGGGAGATTAGCCTGGGGATGAAGGAGGGACCTCTTTCTACTAGTTTGAAAGAAAAAGAAAAAAATGTGCGTGGAGGCCTGCATCTGTCAGGATTATCCAGGTTCCACCCTGAGAACAGCTCCAAAACCTTCATGCCTAAGAGCAAGAAAAGCTCATGGCCCACTCACTCTACATGCCCAGTGCCAGTTGGTTCTCAGCTCTCTGTTGTCCACATTTCAGGATTTAGGTGAGTGGAACAAAGCCTTGCTGGAATACTGCATTTTGATAGAAGGAAATGAGAAAATGGCAAAAGCAAATCATGTGTGAGGTTTCAACGTTACTCCTAGGAAGTAATGCATATCATTTCCAGTTCATGACTAAGGCAATTCACATAACCATGCCTGAGTGCCGGTGCCGCAGCTCACTAGGCTAATCCTCTGCCTGTGGTGCCAGAACACCGGGTTCTAGTCCCGGTCGGTGTATTCTGTCCCGGCTGCCCCTCTTCCAAGCCAGCTCTCTGCTGCGCCCGGGAGTGCAGTGGAGGATGGCTCAAGTGCTTGGGCCCTGCACCCGCATGGGAGACCAGGAGAGGCACCTGGCTCCTGGCTTTGGATCAGCGCGGTGCGCTGGCTGTAGCACGCGGACCGTCCGTAGCGGCCATTTGGGGAGTGAACCAACGGAAGGAAGACCTTTCTCTCTGTCTCTCTATATCACTGTCTAACTCTGCCTGTCAAAAAAGAAAAAAATAAAGAACAAAATTAAAAATAATAACCATGCCTGAGTACAACAGATTGTAGACATAGGAGACAGGCAGTGCTATGCTCTGAACGCAGTTTCATTGTCCAAGAATCCATTGTAATGGAAAGTTTGGCCCACAGGGTGGCAGTACTGGGATGTGGACCCTAAAACAAATGGGCCTAGTGGGAGGCCCTTAGGTCACTGGGATTGTGCCCTAGAAAGAGGCTGTGATATTCCAGTCTCTCTCTCCCTCTTCTCCCCCCGCTCCACCACCCTCACCCCGCCTTCTTCCCTCCCGCTCTCCCCTTCCTGTCTCAAGATGTGAACACATGCCTGGTGTCCTCACCGGAACTGAGATGATACAGACATCAAGACTTTGAACCTGGGGTTGGAGTTGTGGCATAGCACGTAAAGCCACTACTCGCATTGCTAGCATTCCATAAGGGCACAGGTTCGTGTCCCACTTGCTCTAATTCCGATCCAGCTCTCTGCTGTGGCCTGGAAAGCAGTGGAAGATGGCCCAAGTGCTTGGGCCCCTGCACCTTCGTGGGAGATCCGGAGGAAGCTCCTGGTTCTTAGCTTCGGATCATTTGGCTCAGCTCCGGCCGTTGCAGGCATCTGAGGAGTGAACCAGCAGATGGAAGACCTTCCTCTCTGCCTTTCCCTCTTTCTGTCTGTAGCTCTACCTCTCCAATAAATAAATCAATCTAAACAAACAAACAAACAAAAAAAGACGACGACGACAAGGAGGAAGAAGGCAGCTCTTTACTCTCACAGGTGTTAGAGTTTAGGGAGTTCCTACCTAATAGCCTTGGTTTGTCTTGCTGGCATAGGGGACTACATCATCTATTGAGACAAAAGATGTTGAGAGGCAAGCAGTTTGAAGAGACAGGAAAATAACTACTGTGAAAGGTAGGAAAGGAGGCTGAATGGGAGGAACGAGTGAATCGCCAGGCAACAGGAGGTCTTGCTATGAATGGTTTTCAGGGATGGATGACGGTCCCTGTCATTGCTCAGTAGCCTGAATGCTCTAAGAGAAAAAAAGTGGAGGATCTAGGGACCAGAAGGCTGGAAGTTTTAGGAGCCAGAGACGATGCCGATTATATGTCTAGGCTAGGTCATAAGGAAGAGTCAAGTCATAGGAGCAAATACCAGGCAAAGGCCTTGAGACCCAGGGTTGGGCAGATTGGGAGGGGAGTGAGTGAATGAGAAAGGTGGGATAAACGCTTAAGGAATACAGGGCTGATGCTTAAGGTTTCACAGGTAGAGCAGTTCTTAGTCTAGCAAAGTCTAGGGTGTGGAAACTGAGTAAGGCCTGGTCGACCTTTATCCAGACCTTAGTCATGTCTCAAGCACTGTTCCTGGAACCCAGGGTTATATACTCATACAAGTTTATATTGATCCCAGAAATCCTGAGCGTAATGACTTCTATTGTTTTGTTTCCTCACCCCATTCATGCCGGTTTTGAATGAGAACTGAGGCTAGTGTAACATTTGTTTTTTAAGTCCTCTAGGGCTTGTTTCTACAGTCTGTGTATACACTAGGTGTTTATATATTTCCATTGAATTGAATCCTATTGGGATTGATTCCCTTTCCTGCTTTCTGGTCAACAGCAAGAGTTTTCAGACTCTTTGGCATCAGGGTTGTATTAACTTTAGCAACCTGAAAGAGCTAGACTTTCTCTGAGGAGAACATGGTGACTATTTCCAAATCATGTCAAGTACAATGGGATACAGTCTATAGAAACAGGGAAAAGGGGGAAATATTTACATGATTTCAAGAAAACCAATCTTTTTTTTTTAACTCGGTTTTGAGATATGTGAAGTTCGCCAACTTTAATTGAATTCAGTGGGTTTTGACACATGTATGCAGTTGTAGAACCACTACCATTTTTTTTTTTTTCAAATTTTCTCATGCTCCTCTGCCATCAGAGCTGCACACTGAATCCAGGCATGCCATTGTGAGCTGGAAGGCTACATGGTTCCAGCCAGCTTCTCTTAACCAGGCCCTCGGATGACCACCAATCTATCTGTTACTACACTTGGCTTTTCTAGAATTTCATGTAAGTGAAATCATACAATCAAGTTCAACATCAGGAAAACCAGTCTTGTGTGGAGGATGTGAAACAGGTCCTAAGCGAGGAGAATGGCAAGGAAAATAGTGAGGTTCACCAGCCTGAGTACCCACCTACTTTGGCTTCATCCTAACAGTGCCTAAGAAAAATAATTTATGTGCCACTTACATTTCTCTAAAAATTTAGAAATACTAAGTGTTATTTTAGAAAAAATTAAAAGTAAATACATAACTACTAAAATTTAAAATGTGTACTTAGGTACCATCTATGATCTCATTTAGGAAAACACTGAATGAGAAGGTCTTGGTATTCTTTAATACTTCTAGAGCCTTATTCTCTCAGTCATTGTTTTGAGTTACTGAATCTTAAGCAAGTGGCCATCAGCAAAATTTATAAATAATGATGACACTTGATACTGTAGCAACCTAACATGTGTGCACTTACCTTATTATTTTCACTTTTTAAAGATGTATTTATTCATTTATTTATTTGAAAAGCAGAGTAATAGACCAAGAGATCCTCCATCCACTGGCTCACTCCCTAAATGGTTGCAATGGCTAGAGCTGCGCTGATCCAAAGCCAGCAGCCAGGAGCCAGGAGCTTCCTCCATGTCTCCCACGTGGGTGCAGGGCCCAAGCACTGCTTTCCCAGCTGCATTAGTAGGGAGCTGGATTAGAAGCTTGGATACTGTCACAGATGGGGGCTTAATGCACTGCTCCATGACACCAGCACTTATTATTCTCAAGTTTTGATTATTTACTTTTATTTAAAAGGCAGATCCACTCAGAAAGAGAAAGAAGTATCCTCCACCTGCTAGTTCATTCCCCACATGCCCCCAACAGCCAAGGCTGGGCCAGGCAGGGACACAAGAACTGGAGCCATCGCCTGCTGCCTCGCCAGGGTGCACATGAGCAGGAAGTCGGATTGGAAGCATAAGAGGGACTCAATCTTAGGCAATCTGATATGGAATGCAGGGGCCCAAAGTGGCAGCTTGGCCAGCTTATCACAATGCCCTCCCCTATTTTTTTTCGAAACATTCATTTATTTATTTGAGAGGCAGAGTTAGAGAGGAAGAGACAGAGATGTCTTCCATCCACTGGCTCACTCCCCAAATGGCCGCAACAGGTGGAGCTGGGCCAATCTGGAGCCAGCAGCCAGCAGCTTCCTCTGGGTCTCCCACATGGGGGAAGGAGTCCATGTACTTGGGGCATCTTCCACTGTTTTCCCGGGCCATCAACAGATAGCTGGATTGGAAAAAGGAGTAGCCAAATCTTGAACCGGTGCCCATAGGGGATGCCAGTACCACAGGCTTAACCTACTACTCCACAGCACCAGCCCCACCCCACCTTATTTTTAAAGATTAATTTAAAACTGTTTCTTCTTTGCTTCCTACTCTTTTTTTTTTTAAAGATTTATTGTATTTATTTGAAAGACAGAGTTGCAGAGAGAGGTAGAGACAGAGAGAGAGGTCTTCCATCTGCTGTTCACTCCCCAGATGGCTGCAACAGCCAGAGCTGAGCCCACCTGAAGCCAGGACCCAGGAGCCTCCTCCACGTCTCCCACTCGGATGCAGGGGCCCAACGACTGGGACCATTTTCCACTGCTTTCCCTTGCCATAGCAGAGAGCTGGATGAGAAGAGGAGCAGCCGGGACTAGAACCAGTGCCCATATGGGATGCCAGCGCTTCAGGCCAGGGCTTTAACCCACTGTGCCACAGTGTCAGCCCCTGCTTCCTACTCTTATTTCCCAATTTATTTGGTTAGAATTCGTAAAGTTTGTAGTTTTGTTACTGGGAAAAAAGAAAAAAACACTAGTAGTGAGGGAAACACAGCACACGTAGATTGGTAAGGCATCCTACGGGATACCTCGTGAAGGGAACTTACCACTAGATGATCAGCTCTGCACTGCCCAGCAAACAGCCAATTAGGAGAGTGTAGCAAAGTCAGACCACGAAGATACCACAGAAAAGACAGAAGAACATTTTGGACTAGGTATGTGCATTAATTCTTAGCGTTACTCTCTCATTTCTGGACGTTTAGACTAACACAGAGTAGTTTTCCCTGCATCTCTCTGTGTGGTTGTAGAGGGCTCAGCAGGCTAGGTCATTATTCAGTGTAGCAGGTACATAATTGGATCCAGGAAGAGCCGTGTCTCTTTGTAGAGGAGGTCTTCTCCTAGGATCAGAACTCTGGGAGGTCCCCAGAGGGCTTGGGAAGCTTGAATTTAGGAAAAAAAAAAAAGTCTAAATGTCCTTTTTAAAAGCTCCTCTCTGCGGCAATTATTGCTAATTGGTCAAGTTCAGAGCAGATCATGAAGGGAGACTAGGACTTGTCAGGGTCACAGGTGAGCTGAGTTGCACACCTGCTCCTCTGGTGTTTTTGACTGAGGTGAAATCAGGTGAGACAAGAATACAGGCTGGAAGTAGGGGTGGTGCGGAAGCACCCACTTTGCCTGGTCCCGCATGTGAGTCACAGGTGAGCCACAGTTCTCTAAGGGATAGATACAGGGAGCTGGGGACCCAATTCACCATGTGCGATCTGCTGCTTGCTAGGAAAGGCCGAAGAATCCAGGGCTTGGAATCAAACGAAGGGCCCAGGAGAATCTCTGCTTTTAGTTCCTTCAGTCTCCCGGCTCTTTTATATGATACTAGATCAACAGGCTAAATGATACTTCAGAAATTGTCTTTCGGGGAAGTCATTTCAAACGGCGATCCTGGCTTGGTAGTTGGTAACTTCATAGTTCTACAGAACTCGATTAATTCAGAATTGGTTCAGTGAAGCACATAGTTACGGGGAGTATGTGCCTCATTCTGTTTGGCAAATGATGATTTTTCTACTGGGAACATGACTTCATTGTCATGTTTTCCTCTCGTCAGCGCTGTAGGGATTGCAGTTAGAAACCCATGAGCAGGCCTGAGTCCTGCAGTTAACAAGCAGTGTCAACGCGCATGCAATATTATTTTTTTATTTGCACCGAGATTAGATGCTTTCATCTTTAAAATGCAAATTCAACTCAAAAGTTCACAAGACCAAATTCTGCTTTATAAAAAATAGCTACTGTAAACAAAGTCCACTTTGTAATCAGAATCCCACTTTTTTCCTGCATTAAGCAGCACAGAACAATGGTCAGTTATAGATACATGGATTCCAGGAAGCTAAACAAACAAGAATTTGTTCTGTAAGTAAATTAGGTTATGTAAATTCCAAACGGAGACAAAAAAGCACCAAATTAAGGGCAAAATGGAACTTTTTCCTACTTTGTATTGCTTGAACTAATGCAACAAAATCACCCCAAATAAAAAATTTTTAACGACTTAAAATTTTTTAAAAATCTTGCCCACTGAACACCAGGAGGGTCAACCAAAAACAAAGACAAAACTCCCACTTGGTTGAAACCTCAATGCTGAAAGTAACCCAAAAAGTGTTATTAGTGCTCCTATGAATATATATATATATGAATATATATATGAGTATATATATATATATATATAATGAATACTTTTATATCTGTATTTCACTACCCTGGTGATGCCGAAGACAGCGTACACTTTCCCCGCTCTTTGTCTGGTCTGTAACTACACTTAGATAAAGGAACACGCACCGTTTTAAGACGGGGTCAGGACCCAAGGTGCCCTGAGTTCCAAGACTTCCAGCCCGGTTTCCTAATGCACAGTTGCACCAACCCCCGCCCCTAAATAAAAGGAGATGTTACTAACTTGAAGGGCAGTCCATCAGGGTCCTGCACCAGTTCCCATTCAACTTTTTCCCAGGCTGTTTGTAGCCTCTAAAACCCAAATCTTAATTAAAAAAAATAAATAAATAAGCTATTGAGCCTGCAGACAAAAGGAATCATCGTAGTTTGCTGCAAATATGCCACCGTGTGTGAGATCGGGGCGGGGGACGTCTGGACCGGGGTGAAGCCATCAGACGTCATTTCAGTCCTCAACTTGGGGATTGCCGGCTCGCGTCCCACGGTTTCACGATTCCCCGTGATAACGGTTTCTGTCAGAGATCTGGCCCGCGGCCTCTTCCTTCCCGGAGCTAACCGGATCCCGTCACCGCCCTGCCCGCGAGGGCTGAATTCAACCCCCCAGCCCTGCTTTCCCGGGCAGCCTCTGGGACCCCCTGGAAAGTCAAAACGCCCCTGGCAGGACCGGAGGGCTCGGCCACCAGCGAGGGGCCCACGCCTCTGCGTAAGGGGCCTCGGGCCCTTCCGTCCTCATTTCCGCAGCGCCCCGGGCACGAGCGACGGCGGCCCAAGGCGCGCCCCTCCATCCCCGCGGGAGACAAAGGTAGAGTCCCCCCAAGCCCGGGGGCGCCAGGCGGACGGGCCCGGGGCGGCTCCTCCCGCCCCAGCCGCGTGGCGTGACTGCAGGAGGACCCAGAAAACCGGCCAGGACCGGGCAGCACAGACAAGTCCCAGCCGCGGGGGGCGAACCGGCTCCTCGCAGGAGCGGCGAGGTCGGGCACGCCCCCTCCCCCCACCCCCGAGCCCTGCCCCCTCGGCACCCGGCCGAGAAACGAAACCGAGGCGCGGGCCGCCAGGGTCACGCGCCCGCCCGGGCGGCCCCGCAGCCTCCGGCTTCCCGGGGCGGGCGACTCGGAGCGAGAGCGCGTGCCTCACGTCCGCCCCGCCCCGCCCCCTGCGCGCTGCGCACGCGCAGCCGGGCCCCGCCCCTCCTCGTCGCCGCCGCGGCGATGGGGTGGGGGCGGGGGCGCCTGGCCTGCGAGCACGCGAGCCGCCGCCGCCGCCGCCGCGTCACGGCTGCCGGGCCCGCCCTCCTCCGGCCCCTCCTCCCGCTGTCCCCCCACCCCGCTGCTCCCGCCTCTCCCCCCCTCCCGCTCCGACCGAGCGGTGACTTAAGCAACGGAGCGCGGTGAAGTCCATTTTTCTCCTGCCTCGCAGCCGCGCCGGGGAGCTCGCGGCGCGCGGCCCCTCCACTCCGGCCCGAGATGACTGCTGCGGCAGAAGCCGAGTTCAACATCCTCTTGGCCACCGACTCCTACAAGGTAGAGCCCGGGGCGGGGGGCCGGTGACCGGGACGAGCGCGAGGCTGGGGGCGGCCGGCGGTCTGGGGGCGCGGCGCGCGCGGCGGCCCCGGGGCAGGCGCTCGGGCGCGCGGCGCGGGACGGGCAGGTGAAGCCGGCGCCGCAGTGGGGCGGTGGGTGGAGGACGGACGGAGGGATGGACGGCAGGAGGCGGGGCCTGGGGGCGCGCTGGGGGGGCGCGGCCGGGGGCTGGGGCGGGCCCGAGCCGGCGTCGGGGCTCCGGGCTCGGACGCGGGCTCGGCCGGCCGGCGTGGTCGGGCGCACGCCCTCGCTGGCGGCGCGGCCTCCCGGTCCCGCCGGGCTGGGCTGGCCTGGCCGAGGCGGGGCGGATCGGGTCGGTTAGGTAACGGCCCCCGGGGGCCGGGCGCTGGAGGGCGGGCGTGAGGTGTCCTCGCTGGGTCCCGCGCCTCGCTGCGCAGGTAAGTCGCTCCCGGGGCGGGAGGTGGGAGAGGTCGCGGTCGGGGCGCCGGGCAGCCACGCACGACCCCCTCTCTGCCCGTGGGTGGCCCCGGTGCCGCGCCGGGTCCTCCGGTCCCACGCCACCGGGCTCCGCCTCAGACTCTCTTGCGCCTAGTGTTCATTGATGCTCCTGATCCCTGGTTGCGGACGCCAGCCTGCTGGGGTCACTGCAGGATTTTGGTAAAAAGGAAAGCGAAACACAACGAGTTAAAGGAACTGGAGGTTTGAAGCCTGGAAAAGTTGTCGAGAGGGTAGTGGGACGACACTGCCCCTCGGTCCGCCTCTCAGGCGCTGCCTGGTGGAGCTGCCCCCGTTGGCCCGGATTTGAGCCACACGCTGGTGGAGGCAGGAGTAGTTAGAGAAAAACCGGCGAGTGCTCTTTCCCCTAGTTTGCGAATTAGATGGAGTAAACCGAACTGTACTTCTGCCAAGTTTTGTTAGCCAGGACACTTAGGAGACGAAATGTCAGATCAGAAGCCCCAGTTGCACAAAGTGTGAGTTTTTCCCTGGCTTGGAATAGAGTGATAAAGCATAGAACGCTAGTGTTTTTGGTTTTCTGTGTTGGTTCTTTGCTTTCAAACCTCCGATCTTCCAAGAAAGTACTTGAGAGAATTCCATTTTACTTAAGTTCTATCTTGTCCATTTCTTTCTAATCAGTTAGAGGGTCAGATTACGGGATTCTGACGAGTTATTGAAATGGAGCCAACAGTTATCAACAAGTGGTCTTCGAAACGGGGTTTTAAAGTGGAAAGGTACCTGTTAGGGGGCCTGATAGCAGCTGTGGTCCTTTAGGGGGCTCTGAAAGCTCCGCTCGGGCACCCTTAATTCAGTCAGTCTTCTCAGGGTCTCATTTTAGAATGGTCTGATTCGTGGTTTGTAACATTTCTACTTAGCTACGTCTTTAATTTTCAGATATTTAATAAATATTTACTCATGAAATGATTGAATTATACATGGGAGATGAAAATGGAGGTTGATTATTCCAATTTAAAAAAAAAAAGTGGGTACATGTTCCTTTAGTGTGTTGGACATGCACCATTATATGTAAGCAGTGTGACATTTCTTCAACATCAGACTTCTGGCATTCTTTTAGTTAAAACCGTAAGTTAACCTTAAAGTTTTCTACTCTTCTGGCAAGGCATACTGAACTGCACTGTTACAGATTACAGCTATTTATTAATTTTTTTAAATTTATTATTTGACAGGTAGAGTTATAGACAGTGAGAGGGAAAGAGAGAGAAAGGTCTTCCTTCCGTCGGTTCACCCCCCAATGGCCGCTACATCCGGCGTGCTGCGCCAATCTGAAGCCAGGAGCCAGATGCTTTTTCCCAGTCTCCCATGCGGGTGCAGGGCCCAAGCACCTGGGCCATCCTCCACTGCCCTTCCGGTCCACAGCAGAGAGCTGGACTGGAAGAGGAGCAACCAGGACTAGAAGCTGGCGCCCATATGGGATGCCGGCACCGTAGGTGGAGGATTAACCAAGTGAGCCGCGTCACCAGCCCCTGATTACAGCTATTTAATAAACTTGATTCCAGTCTATTTCTGAGACAGATTGCCATAATTTTATCACCTTAGTAATACAGAACCTTTCTAGGAGATTGTCATTTAGCAAGATTTTTTCAGCCCCCCTCCCCCCCAAAAAAAATCCCCAGAGGGATCAGTCAAGGTACTATTTTCATTGCAGTGGGTTACAGTGGTGTACTGAGGTAGATTGTATTCCTCAGCCACATTTTCATCTGGTTCATTTTTCCTTGCCTCTCTAAGTAGTCCTTATAGCCTTTCTCCCACTTTGGCCTTTTCAGTCATCTTAGGAGAACTGGGAACAAAAAGGATAATCTGGAAGTTAGAAGCATTGAAACTTGCATTTGAAAATGACGTAAGAATGTTGTACATCCATGTCGGCGTGTACTATTGACCAGTTGAACTGGGGAGCTTGTAGCTTTAGAAGTGTTGGTTTAACAGCAAAATAGTGTCGACTTCTTTCCAAAACTGAAGGAGGAGAACTGAGTGCCTGAGCACTCTTTGCGTAGATGGAGTGCTGGCCACGCACAGCGCCGTGTGTGGGAACTTTAGTTTCTATCTGCACGCTCTCAAGTGGGTCTGGACCACTTACCACAGGGGGAGCAGGTGAAATGTGTACGATCATTTCTATAACCTGTACATAATGAGAAGCCAGGAGCACAGGCAGGTGGGGTTCGCTCTTCCGTGTTCATCCAGGGCCATTTACAAATAAAGACACTTTATCTCAAGTGTTAACCTTTTAAACTTTCAGAGTAGCTCTAGCTTGTATTTTTGTTGTGCTGTAGGAAATAGAGAAAGGTAGGAGCCCTTGGGCTGGTGTTAGCCATTGCAATGCATGAATGGGATTTGGAATGCTTTTGTAAAGGGAACCAGGGGGTTTCTTCACTCACTTCTTGGATAGCCCTTCATAGGTTTCCAAATAACTGGACCACTAAAGATCCTCTTTGAGTTCCTTTCCCCTAAAGAGTTTGTAACAAACCATAGCAGGGAATGGTTTTAACATTTCTGAACATTTTACCTTTTTTTAAGATTTTTTTATTATTTATTTGAGAATTTGAGAGGTAGAGTTACAGAGAGGGAAAGACAGAATTGTCTTCCATCCACTGGGTCACTCCCCAAATGGCCACAAGGGCTGGAGCTAGGGCAATCTGAAGCCGGGAGCTTCTGCCTGTCTCCCACAAGGGTACAGGGGCCCAAGCAGTTAGGCCATCTTATTCTGCTTTCCCAGGTCGTAAGCAGAGAGCTGGATTGGAAGAAGAGCACCGGGACTCAAACCGGTGTCCATACGGGACGCAGGTGCCACAGGTGGAGGTTTAGCCTACTATGCCACAGTGCCAGCCCCTGAACATTTTACCTTTCAGGGATTAATGGAGGTTGTCATCAGAAAAGTCATGGACAGTACACAAAAGTGATCCCTAAGCAGTATAGTTTAAGCCACATCACAGGCATGAGCATTGGGTCTGGAAGTTGAGACTCCAGATAGAACAGCCGCATCCTGGCTGTAGACCCTTTCTGAGGCAGTGATGATGGCTCGAGTATTGGGTTCCAGGCTTCAGGCTCCTTTGGGAGTAAACCAGTGGATGGGAGCTCTTTTTCTGTGTGCGCCTCTCAAATTAAACAAGGAAGTCATACGTTAGTTACTGAAATGTGCCGTCGGGTTGTACAGTGGGGCGCTTCTCCAACAGCCATTTGTAAGGCGGAAATCCAGAAGGCAGCTCATTTTCAACCACTCATTTCATAAATCTTGGAGACCTGGTGGGTGTTGTGCAGGAAGATGAAGATGAGCAGTGCCCCCCTGTCCGGGGTGGAGGAAGGTTGATGTTAGAGAAGTTTCAGAGAGCTGTGTAATTTGTATATGGGCTCGCATGACCAGGGCGAGTACTACCATCCTGCTTTTTCAGCTGTACTTTGTTTTTTAACTGCAAAGAAATAAATCAGAAGCCAGTATTTCTAAGGCCTGTATGTGAGAGCACTGGGTAGCATATCCAAAGTCCCAGAGTATGTTAATGTGTAATAATGGCATTCACATTCACATTCAAGGCAGCATCTTAGGGAAGATTTTACTTCCTCTTATCATCAGACAGCAAATCTTACAAGGTTGGGCTTTTTGAGGAAAAGATGTGGAGCTAGATGAGTTGTCCCGTAGGCGATTAGTTCTGCCTGACACGTGTGCGTGCCTCTTTCTCCCTCGGAGCTGTCTCTTCGGCTGCTCCTGGAGGGACTCTTCATTGTTGGCCCAGTGGCTGCCATGGTGGCTGGGCCTGTGAGTGGGGGGCTCTGCTGCTTGTACCTGGACGTTACCTCTGCGTGCTTATAAGGCGTGCACCAAGTTAAGACATGGCACAGGCGTTTCAACTTCTCCAGTAAGTTTTACATTATAAATTACAGGAAAATCTTGGACAACAGAAATAAACTCACCTGTATAAACCGTGAATGTACTTCATGGAGACTTTAATTTAGGTCAGTAATAATTGTATAAACATTGCGAAAGAAAAATACTCGGAGCCAGTGTCCTTTTGTTGAGTTGATGAAATTCAGTTTGAAGGTGTGGCAAAAGAGATACAAGTTGTTTGAAACTCAGTGCCAGGAGGTTTAAGGGAAGAGGCCGTGTAATAAATATAGGTAAATGGTTTTGCAATTTCTCCTTTCCCAGGATAGTATAATCCAGAAATCCTTAAAGCCATATTTGTGAAATGATTGTCACTTCAAAGCCAAATAGCCATGAATTGTTTTCTGGAGCAACAGATGGATTCCCAGAGATTGGGACTTCTAAAATAATACTGAAAAGAAGAATGAACCAGTTCAGATTTTTGCCGTTTCTAGTACCCTAGCTTTGAAGGGGCTGAGTGTATCCTCTGCTGATTGCCCTTAGATATTATTATTATTATGATTATTATATAGATATTTAACTTATTCCGTGACCTTGGATATGTCACCACAGAGCTCTCAAATACAGGTCTTGCAAATGTTGGCTTCTGATTTCTTCGCAGCTGCAGAAGTAGGACCGTAGTACTTGCTTTGGTCATGTGATCCCACTGTGGGAAGAAAGATCTAGGGAAGACATCAGGTCTGCCTTATGGGGCACAGAGAGAAGCATCCAGGCACAACTGGACTACCCGCCCAGAAAGATTCTACTCCTCTAAATCAGTCTCAGCCTTAGAACAAGGCTATAAAGCTTGAAGCTTTGTGGTGCAGTTGCTTGACCAACATCCATCCCATAATGGAAAAACTTTGTCTTTTTTAAAAACATAGAATTAGAACCATTTTGTTCTAGGCATTGGAACGTGGCCAGTTATTATTACCTAGTATCAGACAATTTTTGGATGCTTATCTTTTCATGAGGCAAACCAATCATGCAACTGTGAAATTAAGTTCTATTATGAAAAGCTATGTTTTCCTGTGTGCCTTTCAAAAAAAAAAAAAAAGATTGATCAATTGATTGATTGTAAAGGCAGAGAGAGTCAAAAAGAGCTTCCATCTGCTGGTTCACTCCCCAGATAGCTGAACAGCTTGGGGCTGGACCAGGCCAAAACAAGGAGCCCAGAACTCAATCCTGGTCCCCCAGGTGGGTGGCAGGGACCTGAGTGCTTCCATCGCCCACTGCCTTCCCTGGCACATTAGCCGGAAGCTGGGACTCAAACAAGCACTACAGTGTGGAGTGCAAGCAGCGCTTGACCTGCTGTGCCACAAGGCCGGCCCAACATGCGTTTCTGTACAGTTGCTGCTCCAGTAGCTGCAGGAGGGCTGTGGCAGTTTGGGAAGCACTTTTAGTGGTAAGGCTTGCTGTGGATATTATCAAGTATTTTCTGTTTTGTCCACATCTAGTGAATAATTTTGTGTTTGTTGTAGAATCACTTTCTCTTGACAGAAGTCAAAGCAGCGATAAGAAGCTAACAGGGTTTCAGAGCTCCCTTTTGGTAGACGCTTTGATTTTGAATACCATGAGACTCTTTTTCAGTATATACTACTTAATGCTTAATACTGGGCTCTTGGGGCCAGCGCTGTGGTGCAGTGGGTTAATGCCCTGGCCTGGGGCGCTGGCATCCCATGTGGGCGCCGGTTCGAGACCCGGCTGTTCCAATTCCAATCCAGCTCTCTGCTGTGGCCTGGAAGGGCAATAGAAGATGGCCCAAGGACTGCACCCACGTGGGAGACCTGGAGGAAGCTCCTGGTTCCTGGCTCCTGGCTTTGGATCAGCACAGCTCCGGCCGTTGCGCCCATCTTGGAGTGAACCAGTGCATGGAAGACCTCTCTGTGTAACTCTGACCTTCAAATAAATGAAAATAAATAAATGAATAAATCTTTTAAAAAAAAATACTGGGCTCTTGATTTCCCTTCCTATTCCTTGCACAGCCTTCCCTCTCTAAGAATTTGCACTGTTATAAAGCCCGGCTCAAGCCAAAAAGCATTAGAGTGCTTAACTCCTCCCCATCCACTCGATCAGCCCAGCTCTCCTCTGCCTCCCCAAATCCCAGGCCAATTCTGTCATCCAGCGTCATCTCAGAAGTAACCTCTTAGCTCCTGCTTCCTCTCTGGTCATCGTGTAATGCACCCATTGCCCGGCTGGTCCTCCAGTTGAATCAGCTCATATTCACCACAGTTTACAGATAGCTTCCAGTAAGCCTGACATGACCTTCCCTTTGCCAGCCTCTGCCCGCACCGCCCACCCTCCCTCCTCCACCCCCATACTCCATACTCCAGACTCCAGGCCCCAGCCACACACTCTTCCTCCTGTTTGATCCCTATGCCAAAGCATTTCCTCCTGTCTCCTCCTCAGAGAAGTCTCTAGGCCCCTCTAGCCATCCATTCCCCCTTCATCATTCGTGGCCTCCATCTTGACCTGAAAGTCGTTGCTTATTGTGTACCGTTTTCCTCGCCCCGCTTCAGCTCCCATTAGCCCCCTGAGAGTGGGACCATGTCAGTCTATCTTCAGCTTCTAGACAGTAGATATGGAGTTGATGCTTGTGAGTGAATGGACTGTTTCTAGAACAGTTGAGTTGGTTGAATTTACATCCTAGCCCGTTTTCTGGTGAAGGATCAGAGTGACAATTGTAGCAAGAAGGAAAATAAAAAGAATATATACCAGCAAAACTAGAGTCATTTTTGATCATGTGTTGCCTGTGTTCTTAGGATAATATTGACTAAAGTTTCCCATTAAAACTATGTATGTGCCCATATAAATAAATCTAAACACACTCTGTATGCTCTGTAAATGTGTTGGCTGTTAGTAAAGAGTGTGTAGTAAATTATGTTTCATGAGTAATTACCTGTGAGTTTGCCTAGATAACTCATACTTTGCGATCTAAAACATTTGCTTCAATTTCTCCAAGAGGAGTTTCGACTCCTACCTCATTTCTCATTGAACAGCCTGCCAAGTGTGTTTTAAGTGATACTTAATGACAGAGGAGGCATTCTGAACACTTAGGCAAAGGTGGTTTTGAGAGTACTGTAGTTTATAACACAAACCCAAAATAAAGCTTTAAAATTATAAACATGGGGAATTATTGCCCAGAACTGGAACTATATTTGTGTAATGGGAAATATGTAGTATACTTTCAGACCAAGATGGAGTTAAAGTAGTTTAAAGACATTTCTCTTTAGCTTTTGACTGGTTGGTCCTCTTAGTAAAGGCTCATAATTAGTTTGCCTTTTAATACTTTTAAATCTGATGTATAAATAAATTTATATAATCTGCACTGTTAAGTGTCTGAACTTTAAAGAAGGTCGAACTACAAACGATAAACATTAAATATGATTGATTTAAATAAAACAGAGAGCTCCAGGTCTCCTGCCTGAGTTCAGCTCTTGGAGTCCATATTACTAGAAAGCCGTCCCTCCAGGATTGCCTGTGCACCGTGGAAGGGCTGCTTCTCTAGAGCTTGCAAATATGCTTCCAGTGGGGAGGGAGCAGCAGCTTCTGAAGTGTCAGTGGGAACGCAGGAATACTGCAAGAAGTCCAGTGGTGTGCGGAATTAAAGCAATGCACATCTTCTGTGGCCTTGCTGAAGACCCCGCGTATATGGAAGAATTTTTGTGCTAAACTGCAAAGATTCTTGAGGATGGAGCCAGATGTTGTGATTGTACAACCACATAGAAAATGTTGGCTTGCCTCTACTTGAGATCAGTGCTAGACAGGAACATCAGTTTATGTTCTCAACGGTCTCCTGGGAGACTTGGTCTGCAAAGATTTCTGCCATCATTGCCATGATTCGGCCTGTACCTTACATTTTAGGGTGTTTTTCTTTCTTCTCTTTCAATCAGGCAAATATATATATATTCTTTGGTTATTTTTAATAGGTAAAATGTTTTAATATGCTTAATACATTGGAATAAAATTCAAATTATAATGAACATGTGATTTTCACTTTTATTTTTATTAAAAGCAGATAAATTTTTAACAGTATCCTTAATATAGTAACCAATTTCACAGAAAAGGTACGCTAAGACCTCTTCACATTTTTAAATTGTAAGGATTTGATGTTATAATGTGTGGGAATTTATGTTCCAATTAGGAAGGAATTTAGAAACAAAGATTGCAAAAAAAAAAATTTTTTTTTTTTTTTTTTGCTGCTTTTATAGTGTCACTATGGAGGCTAGAAGGGATCAATTCAGTACCTCATTATTTAAAGAAGCCGTCATGAGAAGTCACTGTCAATTTGGTAAACATACCACATTTAGATAGCAGTAGTACAGGCTGGACATCCCTGATCTGAACGTCCAAATCTGAGGCACTCCAAAATCTGAAACTTTGGGGGCACTGACATGCTGCCCCAAGTGGAAAGTTCCATACCTGATTGCGTGTGATGTGTCTCAGTCAAAATCAGGTGCACTAAAAGTATCCAAAGAAGTTACCGTCAGACTATGTATATAAGAGTGTAGTTACCGTGGGCCTATGTATATAAGAGTGTATATGAAACACCAGTGAATTTGTGTTTATTTCAGTATGTGTCTGCAAACATTCCAGCATGCAAAAAAGAAACAAGAAAATCTGAAATCCAAAACATGTCTGGTCCCAGGCAGTTTGGGTAAAGGATAATCAGTCTGTACCAAATTGCGCTGACTTCGAGTCCACTCTTTCGTGTCATGTGTGCCCACAGGCAGCTGCTGCTCTTCTGGACCAAGAAATATTACCCAGTACCATACTTGTCAGGCCAGGGGCCCTGCACTTACGTTCCTTCTCCTTGTTTTTGAAAGTTAATACTATGATGTGGTTTTGACTAAACTGTGAAAAATATGTCAATAAGTAAGATATTTACTTTTCAGTTTATATGAGCCAGGAAAATAAGCTGACCAATAGCAAGTAAGAGGTATCATTTCTCTAGTTTCAAAATAACGTCAAGACACTTGTGATGTGTATTCTGCTTTTCTGGTGTGTTCTAATTAAGGTGTTTTTCTTTATATAGGTTACTCACTATAAACAATACCCACCCAACACAAGCAAAGTTTATTCCTACTTTGAATGCCGTGAAAAGAAGACAGAAAACTCCAAAGTAAGGAAGGTGAAATACGAGGAAACAGTATTTTATGGGTTGCAGTACATTCTTAATAAGTACTTAAAAGGTATTACTTTTCCTAGTACATTTACAACACTGCTTTTATATAACTCCATCAGTTTCTCCTATATTGTTATATTCTGTTACTTGAAGTAACTTTCCAAATAGTCTGATTTTGACATTTATTTTGTTACCTTAGGGATTCTTTCTTTTGGATTTTTGAAGAGCTGTTCAGGCAAATGCATTGAATCATAATTTAGTGTGTATGCTTGTTGTTCTAAGTATGAAAAAGGTTTCCTGAAACATCTCCAACCTTTTGCAACTTAAAAAACTGCAGAATTGAATACAGACCAGTTGAATTCTGTGTAAATGATGACTCTTTCCATAATCTTGACTACTTTAAGATCAGGCAGTTCAGATATATTATGTTATTACAAAACCTAGTTAGAGGCCAAAAGCACTTTTGGCAAGATTACCCAAGATATTTTAAATAAGTTGATTATTTGTATGAAGTGACCAAAGACTGATGGCACACTTGGATTGAGTTTTATAGCTTGAGAGCTTTGTAAAATACCACTTATTATGATTTATAACTAAAATGTGTTGCCTGTTCTACGCCAGTATTATCTGAGTAGTTCACATGTCTTCAGTTAATTAGTCCTCCCAATATCCTATAAGTAGGTACTCTGCTATTGTTGTCCTCAGAGAACATGTTATTTCACAGATGAACAAAGTCAACTAAAAGTGTACTGGGGGCAAACATTTAGTGATTGTGAAAATTACTGGCTTGCTAGCCCTGAAGACACCACAGTGTCATGTGTGAATGAGAGGCTCACCTGGAAAATGCAGGGTGCTTCTGAATCATCTCAAATTTGAAGAGTATCTAAATTAAAAGGATAGAAGAGATACCTTTTGAAAGTTAGCTTATTGTGATTTTTTTAAAGGACTGTGCAAATAGTAATTTTTCCTATCGCGTATCTGCTTTTATAACAAATTAACATTTATGCTTAGAGTGAGTTGTTGGAAGTAGAAATTCCATTTCTGACTGCTGTTGGCTCAGGGTAAGTCATTTAACCTCTCAGTTACTATTTTTTCAATCCATAGAATGGATGAAATATGAAATAGCTAAAGATGTTAATTCTGACAATTTGGGAACTCACAGAACGTCTTTAGAAATTGTAAACAGGACGTGTATGTCCTTGTAGGCAAAGTAGTGACCAAAGAGAAAATCCAGGAAGCCAAAGAGGTCTACAGAGAACATTTCCAAGATGATGTCTTTAATGAAAAGGGATGGAACTACATTCTGGAGGTAAAAAAAATGCTCTCATGCTTTGATTTGTTTTGTTTTGTTTAAGATTTGTTTATTTATTTGAAAGGCAAATTTTTAGAGAGAGGGAGAGACAGAGATCTTCCATCTGCTGGGCCACTCCCCAAATGGCTGCAACATCCAGCGCTGGGCCAGGCCAAAGCCAGGAGCCAGGAGCCTCATTCTCATGTGGATAACAGGTCCCAAACACTTGGTCCATCTTCCGCTGCCTTCCTAGGTGCATTATCAGGGAGCTAGAGCAGAAGTGGAGCTACCTACCGCAACTTGAACCAGCACTCATATGGGATGCCAGTATCACAGGCAGCACCTTTACCCGCTGCACTACAGTGCTGGCCCCAGATCTGTTTCTACAAAAGAATTTTTTATTTATTTATTTTATTTTTGACAGGCAGAGTGGACAGTGAGAGAGAGAGAGAAAGGTCTTCCTTTGCCGTTGGTTCACCCTCCAATGGCCGCCACGGCTGGCGTGCTGCGGCCGGCGCACCGCGCTGATCCGATGGCAGGAGTCAGGTGCCAGGTGCTTTTCCTGGTCTCCCATGGGGTGCAGGGCCCAAGCACCTGGGCCATCCTCCACTGCACTCCTGGGCCACAGCAGAGAGCTGGCCTGGAAGAGGGGCAACCGGGACAGAATCCGGCCCCCCAACCGGGACTAGAACCCGGTGTGCTGGCGCTGCAAGGTGGAGGATTAGCCTGTTGAGCCACGGCGCCGGCCTCTACAAAAGAATTTTAACAGAAGATTAGACTATCATTCAACTCTTTTCTGCTTTGGACCTATTTAGTGTAAAGGTAGTGTTCTTGGACCAGTTGTAGAATTTGTTGGAATAAACTCATTGTTTATCTGAAACAGCAGAGAAAAGCATCATTTTAGTTTTGATCACTTTGGAATTATCTACCCTTCCTTTAAAAAAAAAATTATTTGAAAGAGTTGGAGAGAGAGAGAAATCTGGTTCACTTCCCTCGTGATGGCCACAATGGCTAGGGATGGGCCATGCCAGAACCAGGAGTGTCATCCAGGTCTCCCACGTGAGTCTCCCACACTTGGGCCATCTTCTGCTGCTTTCCCAGGCACATTAGCCAGGAGCTGGATCAGAAGTGGAGCAAGCAGGTCTCAAACTGGAGCCCGTGTGGAATGCCAGCATTGCAGGCTGTGGCTTACCTGCTGTGCCACAGCGCTGGCCCCATCCACTCCTATCTATTGAGGTTCTTTGCAGAAGCAGTTGACAGCATTAAATTTGAAAATTAATGTCAGTGCCTGAATTGTTAATAACTTTAGTTTTAATTTAGGAGAGTAAAGATATTTTGATGAGATTTTTAGCGATGTAATAATACCGACATTTGTGATTTCTGATGGTAAATTTAGCTTCTGTGAAATGTAAAGAACCTTAACAAGAGAGGCAGCTGAGTAGCATCTGTGGAATGACGGCCGTCCTTGTCTCCTACCAGAAATACGACGGGCATCTTCCCATAGAAGTCAAGGCTGTTCCCGAGGGCTCCGTGGTTCCCAGAGGAAACGTCCTCTTCACAGTGGAGAACACAGACCCCGAGTGCTACTGGCTCACAAACTGGATTGAGGTGAATTGCTGTGGTTTTGCTGTTGTTTTTTTTTTTTTTAGCATTACTTGAAGACTTAAAAGACCTGTGACCTGAGATTCTAGGTTAGAATATGCTCAAATAAAGCTCTGTAATGTTCTACAGTCACTACACTTCTCCAGGCCCCAGTTTCCTCATCTGCAAAATGACAGTTGAAATAAGTAACCTGTAAGTTTCCTTCGAGTGACAGCTAATGCTCCGAGACTTCTGTCCAGATAAAATGAGTGAGAGTTATGCTGTCACAGCTCAGTTAGCGTCCATCCCATCTGCTGCTGTTCTGGTGGTGCGTTGCCTTAGCACAGATGAGAAGACAGCACAGATGCCTGTTCAGGAACCACAGGCATCTCACTGCTCTTCTGTCCCACTTAGACCAGAGGAACTCACTTCATTCATTCTCAAATTAGTCCTCTGCCTGGCGCTGCCACCTTTTGTCATCTCTGTACTGACAAGGTCACTATTCATTTCGTTTAAATTCCTCAGCCTTTGTTTCTTTGTTTTCCTTGCATGCATACCGAATTAGGAATGTGTTTTCCTGGTCAGTTTTTATAATGATAATTCGCTTGGCTGTTCAACAGTTTAATTTAGATTTTATGTATAAAGAGTAAATACCCTAGAAAATGATTGAAGAAATAACCACCTTGGGGCCAGCGCTGTGGCACAGTGGGTTAATGTCCTGACCTGAGGCGCCTGCATCCTATATGGGCACCGGTTCGAGACCCGGCTGCTCCACTTCCTATCCAGCTCTCTGCTTTGGCCTGGGAAAGCAGTAGAAGATGGCCCAAGTCCTTGGGCCTCTGCACCTGTGTGGGAGACCAGGAAGAAGCTCCTGGCTCCTGGCTTTGGATTGGCACAGTGACAGCCTTTGCAGCCAACTGGGGAGTAAACCATCGGATGGAAGACCTCTCTCTCTTTTTCTCTGCCTCTCCTCTCTGTGTAACTCTGACTTTCAAATAAAAATAAATAAATCTTTAAAAAAAAGGAAGAAGAAAAAGAAATACCACCTTACTGAGGTGTGTTTAAATTTTATTTTTATTTGACAGGTAGAGTTATAGACATTGAGAGAGAGAGACAGAGAGAAAGGTCTTCCTTCCGTTGGTTCACCCCCCAAATGGCTGCCACGGCTGGTGCTGCGCCGATCCAAAGCCAGAAGCCAGGTGCTTCTCCTGGTCTCCCATGCGGGTGCAGGGCCCAAACACTTGGGCCATCCTGCACTGCCTTCCCGGGCCACAGCAGAAAGCTGGACTGGAAGAGGAGCAACCAGGACTAGAACCCGGCACCCATATGAGATGTTGGCACCACAGGGGGAGGATTAACCAAGTGAGCCACAGCGCTGGCCCCTAAATTTTTTTTTTTAATTTTTTATTTATTTTCATCTTATTTGAAAGGCAGTAAGAGACAAAAAGATTTACCATGTGCTAACTCATTCCCCCAAATGCCACCAACAGCCAGGAGTGGGTCAGGCTGAAGCCAGGAGCCAGGAACTCCATCCTGGTCCCCCATGTGGGACCATCACCTGCTGCCTCCCAGGTGCTCATTAGCAGGAAGCTGGAATCCGGAGTAGAGCTGAGAGTTGAACTCCTGCACCGTGATAAAGGATGCGGGCATCCTAAGTGCCATTTAACTGTGGTGCCGGGTTGCCACTCCTGAGGGGTTTTCAGTTTGTCCAGAGTCAGTTGTTCACATCAGCTGCCTTTTACCTTAAATACCCAGAGCTCTCAAATAGATGAGTATCAGAGTATTCATCATCTGTGGCAGCACTTGTTTCCGTTTTTGTCTTTTTAGTTTTCTGACTGTAGATCTCTCATATCTAATTGACCTTTCTCAAAGTGTATATTTATGGAAGAAGAGTAGCAACTTTCCTTCATGTTGTGTATCCTCTTCTGAAAATGAACACACACTGCCCTCACCAAATTTTTGGGTTTTTATATCTATTATTATTTTTGGTATATTTCACCAGGAAACTACAAAGTAAAAGAATTTACAACAGATGCCTTAGAGCAGTAGTTTTTTAACAAAAAACATAAATGCATGTGTGACAAAAGAGAAATGTGCCACATGAATCCAATACAGCACTCCTAAATGTTGTTTTTTAAAAGTATATAAACCCTTACTCTTGGTTGCTTATAACCTGAAACAGAAATTGTGTTCTTTTTACATATATATGTATATTTAGGTTATTTCAGTCCTATGTAGATGTTTTTATCTATGCAAGAATGTACAATCTGATAGATCTCTTATTAGAGTTTCTGATTGAGCCTGTGAGTTTGTAACAAATGTGTGCACTCTGAAGGCCAGTCTAAAATAGACTTCACATTCACTTTGCTGCCTTTGTGGGGGTAGGGGAGACTCATCCTACCCTTGCCAGTTCCCAGCCCAGATCATTCCCTGTGTTGGAAATCAGACCAACAGACTGGTTATTATTCGCTGGAAGCACAGGAAATTGCTTTATTAATTTAAGTTCTGGTGCTGGAAGAAACCGTCATCCTCTCATCAGATTTCAGAACAGGTTTAAAACAGCCAGGAGTTCTATGAAAGTGTTGCAGGCTTACGAGGGGGTGAGGAATAAGTGCGTTGGACTAAATTTACTCCCCTCCTCCACCAAAACCCAACGGCCAGACTTTCTGCTGTTAAGAAAATGGAAGAAAAGGTGGCGTTAAGAGACGGTCACACCGATCCACTGACGCGAGGCCTGAGAGACAGCAGACGGGTGGACGGAGTGGCTGCAGGCCCTCCTCTCCCTCCCCAGTTCTCCCCCTGAGCGCCTCGTCCTGCCCAGTGACACTACAGTGGACGCTCCTGAGGGGAATCCCAGCCTCTTCCCTTTGGTCTGTCTCTTCAGCTCACATTCCTAGCCGCATTGTGTGGGCAAACACTGTTCTGGAAAAGTTTCCAGCACAGCCTGCGTGGTTAGACGTTGGATTGACCCGAGCCGACTTCCTTTTCCCCTGGCTTGCACCAGTAGTGACACTTTTTAAAGTTAATTTAAGCTGGTTTTGTTGGATTGTGGAAAGGAAGTGGTGATGTGAAGAATCATTGTGTTTGATCATTATTTCTCCCTTCCCTGCCTTTTCTTTGAGGGGTAAGGTCAGTCTTCTGCCTTTATAACTCATCTAGGGTTTTCATGTCTTTTTATGTCTTTCCCATACTCCCAGATAGTATCAGCTAAGTCAAAATATGCCAGTTGATTGGATTAAATTCACATGAATCTTGATGAAGTATCAGCTAAGTACCAAAGAAATGCCACGGAGATTAGAGTAAGGTGTGTTCATTGAAGGGCCTCTAAGAGAGGTGGCTCTTCATTCTTAACTAGCCACTAAGGCCATTAAGAGTGAGGGCTGAGATAAGAACAGAACAGTCGGGACTTCCGAGGGAACCATGAAATGAAAAGTAAGCTTTGAATAAGCGGCGGGGGGCGGGCTTGGGGAATGGCACAGTGTTCTTCATGGCAGATAGTGCGGGAGGGGTTGGGGGTCGCAGTGCACATGTGAAGCTAGTAGGAGATACACCTGTAAGTGGTAAACAGGGAAGGATCCAGATGGTCTTGAATTCCGTGTGTATTGACATTTCCTCCCCTCGACAACAGATGACCATTGAAGGTCTTTCAGGAATGATGGAACCGAAGTGAAGCTTACTTTAGAATGATAACCAGTGCGCGGGTGAAGAACAAGTCACGTACAGGCTCGAGATCAGGTGTTAGGAGGATCAAGGGCAGAGGGCTCCAAAGAGGAATTGCTAAAGCAGATCCAGGAGAGGTTGGAGGTGATTGGTTATGGTTTATGTAGTAATCAGCTTCTATTATGTAACACACTACCCCAGAACCTAGTGGCTCAGAACAGCTGTTACTTCCAGTGATTTTGTGGTTGACTGGATAGTTTCCCGCTTGTCTTGCTGGAATGGATCTGTCTGCCTGCAGCTGAGGGGCCAGCTAGGGCTGCCCAGTCTGTCTGCATGTCTGGGCTGCAGCTCACAACGGGGGGACTGCCTGCCACTGGACCTCACTTCACAACCTGGGCTGCTTCACAGTAGCATAGCCTTGGCTTCTAAGAGGATGAGCTACAGAACCTTCTGAAACTGGGGCTTGGAAGTCACACAGTGTCACTTATGCTGTGTTCTGTTGATCAAAAGCAAATCAAAAGATCAGCCCAGAACCAGGGCTTCCAGAAGTGGATTTCATCTCCTGGGGAGAGGATTTGCCAGGGCTGTGTTTAGTCAATCACAGGAGTCTAAAACTACAAGTTTTTGTGTTTTTTTGTTTTGTTTTGTTTTTAAATATAAATGGGCAAGTCCGAGGTTAAATAGTCTTTATTTTTAATTATTTATTGACTACCTTTGTAACATTAATAAAATATCTTCTAGGTTCAGCTCAATTGTAATCAGCAATGCTTTCTAAAGCAGACTTGAAGCTGTTTCCAGTGTGCTGTCTGGTGCACAGCTAGAGAACGGAGCAGTGAGTTCCCAGCCGTGAGGTTGATACGGTTGCTGGGGGCGAGCAGCAGGCTGCTTTTGGATTTCCCAGCAGCTGAGAAGAAGAGGGAAGCCGGGGGACAGTTCTTAGCAGAAAGTAGGAACCTAGCCGCTCTTCATGTTTCCTCATTTAGGAGCTGTGACAGTAGTCGCTGAGCTACAGAAGAGACAGTGACTTGCAGTTGTGCAGCATATGAAGAAGGTTTCAGACAGCTGTTGACAGTGACCTTGGTTAGACGCTAAGTGCAGTGTAACTCAGTGAAGAGCGCTCTCTGGTGCTCACGTGTCTTGAGCGTAAACCTACCAGTAGTCAGCGAGTCAGTGTTACCTAGCGCAGGAGTCGCTTGCTGAGGTGTAGTCCACGGGCAGTGCTGGTCTGTACGCTGGTGGATGCCTGTCCACAGGAAGTGCAGAAATGAGGCATTTAGAAACGGGTCCGCTGGACACTGCCTCACCACCCAGTGCAAGGGTACTTATAAGGCTGTCCGGCCATGACAGGTTGAACATTCTTTTTAAAACTTGACGGTTTACAGAATTCTATTTGCTTCTCTGGAGTTCTTGGTAGAAGCTACTGTTGATGACCTGGTTTGCTTGTCGTCGTGATTGCTGACTTGCGAGCTGAGCTATGTACTCTGTCTGGAATCCACACAGTAGGCTCAGGGCACAGCTGAAGTGCCTCCTTGGTGTTTCATAGCCTGGAGTCCAGGACATCCCCAGGAGAAAGCTGGGGTTTCCTCAGAAGGGACACAGGATGTTGTGTATTAATACTTATGATTAATTTTGTTACTACAGACTATTCTTGTTCAGTCCTGGTATCCAATCACAGTGGCTACAAATTCTAGAGAGCAGAAGAAAATATTGGCCAAATATTTGCTAGAAACTTCCGGTAACTTAGATGGTCTGGAATACAAGTTACATGATTTTGGCTACAGAGGAGTCTCTTCTCAAGAGGTAAGGAACGGAAATGAGCCTCAAGTAGTAAAATGTGGGTTGACTGAGTACCGGTGTAAAATATCTGGGACATATTGGGATTGATCTTGGTTGTAAGTACGTCACATTTTGAAATTCCAAGGACTCAGTCAACAGATACATAATCAGTATCTACTGTGTGTCAGCCTCTGTTCAAGGTACATGGGATATAGCCTTCAACAAAAGTCCCTGTCCTTTATATATTAGATGGATGGATGGATGGATGGCGGATGGATGGACAGACAGAGACAGACATAATAAAAGTATCAGATGTCAAATAATGCCACAGAGAAGCACAAGGCAGGGTAAGGGAAGAGAGAGTGATGGGAAGTGGGGGTGGGTCACTGTGAAGTAAGCCTGAAGAATCCTTCAATATTTAGGAGAAGTGGAATCTTGTCATAAGGAATTATTGTCTCATAATAGCTAAATATCTAAGAAGAGTTAAAGACAGTAATTTCCTGGGGAATTACACTGTCTACCTTCAATATGGATTTTTCTTTTTCTTTTTTGGAATTTTGTTTCTGGTTAATTTTCCAGACTGCTGGCATAGGAGCATCTGCTCATTTGGTTAACTTCAAAGGAACAGATACAGTAGCAGGAATTGCTCTGATTAAAAAATATTACGGGACAAAAGATCCCATTCCGGGCTATTCTCTGCCAGCAGCGGAACACAGGTAAGAATCTGTTGTTTTCTTCCTCCTATCATATAAGCATTTGTTTTCCAGAACTAATCTCTTATAAAATGATGTTTTGCTTGATGACTCAGCTGAGTGCTATAGGAGATCATCATGAATTTAAGCGACAAAAAAAAAATCAGTATTTGAGTATAGAATAGTATCAGGGAGGCGGGGAACTTCTAACCATCCTAAAAGAAACAATTTGAGAGCTTTTCCCCAGCATGTACATTGCCACATAGGTGTTCATTTAAGGGAGAAATTTTCTTTCAATGGCTGTTGCCGTGTGCAGTAGGTTTTCTTCAGAAGTCAGGTCTAGAAGTGCTCAGTGTAGGACTGGTCTCTCTCGTCCCTTCTCACACTTCCCCATGATGTCACCCATCTTTGCCCTGGACTCGTACCTCCTGTAAGGGATGAGAAACCCTGTATTAGGGAAAAAAAGAGGGTTTGGATGCTGATGCCTCCTGGTGTGCTTTTACTACACTGTCTCAACCTCAGTGAGGAGGAAACTGTGGTCTGGACTGCAGCTGCCCTGGTCCTGGGTTAACCTCCATCAAAGCGAAGATGATTTTTTTAAATGTGTGCCGAACATTGTTTCTGGTGTTCATATCAAAAGTACTGGCGTCCTTTGTGGTCGTTTATTAAATTCTCTCATATCTGAAAACTGCTGGTGTTAAAGCCAACAGTGAGTTTAGTGAGAATGAAGCTGCTGAGCTTTGTTATTTGATGCATAGGCTGTTGACAAGGGAGAGAAAGATAAAAAACCAACCCTATTCTCAGGGTAAAAATAGTATGCTCACAAGTCGGGTGTGTTGGTTAAGTGCTTTGAAAGGGGAGAATTAAAGTGCTGTGGTGGTGGAAGGGAAGCGATGGAAGGAAGAGTGGTACTCATATTCCACTGACAAGTTTTTGTGGAGATGATGTGTAAATTCTGCCTGAAAGAATGGTGAGAGTGAATGGCAGGCATTGGACCATCACTCATTCTCTGAAGACATGACAGTACGTTCTTACCATGTATTGAGCATTGTGATGGAGAAGATACAGGTGTTCAGGGAACAGAGCTAAAGCAAAGATGTTGTAGGGAGCACAGGGTACACTGAGAAGATAAGGCCCTCAAATCTCCTTGTGACGTTAGACATTAACTATCTGCACGTCATGCTAGTCTACTCTTACAGGCTTTTTAGAAGAGCAGAGAGACAGAGTTTCTTCCAGTAGTTCATTCCCCAGATGGCTCCAGCAGCTGGGGCGGGACCAGGCCAAAAACCAGATGCCTGGAACTCAATCCAGGTCTCCAATGTGGATGGCAGGGACAAGTGCCTGCTGCCTCCCAGAGTACACATTAGCAGGAAGCCGGAATTGGAAGTAGAGTTGGCACTTAGACCCAGACACTGCCACATGGGCTGTGGGTGTCCCAAGCAGTGGCTGAACTGCTGTGTAACATTTTAAATGAGAACAGACAGTGACGTTTTTGAGCAAAGAAATGATGGTATCAGAGATGCTCTGTAGGTTATTTTGAAAGCAGGATAATTGTAGGTTGTTTTGATAGAGGATAGCCTCTGGATTGGAAAAAGCCTCAAGAAGTTAGGTTTCTAGGAAGCTGCCTTGAGATGAGGCCCAGAACCAGGATACTGAAGAATGGAAAGAAGTAGTAGATAAACCAGAGCAGTGTCGGGAGATCAGCTTGGTGGTCTGACTTAGGGCTCAGTACTGAGCAGACCTGGCTAACATTTACGAGCCTTGCTGTGTTGGTAGGGCCTGTTGAACACTGACTCACAAATTTCAAGACTGGTGAACTGAGAATGTGAATGTGATAAACAGGCACAAGTTTTAGGGTCGAGGTATTTTTGTTCGGCTTTAGATACACATGCATCTTTAAAACTCCAATGTGGCATGCACATACTAGACTGCTCACTGGTGATTTTGTTTCAGGGTGGCAACATCCTGAGTACTGTAAATCCCTCAAGTAAATATAGTCTACAGGACTTCCGTGCTAAAATGAAAAAGACACCATGAGCACAGAGTGAAAATTTACTTTTATGGTCTCCTAGTATTGACTACGCTTGTAAATTTGACTCCTTAACACAGAAGAATGCTTGCAATGCTCTTAACTAGAAGCATCTTTTACACAGCAGCAGAGTGTAGCGAGATGAGCACTGAACTGAATGTTAGGAGACCTCACGGCCGACACAGTGGGTGGCCTTGGCAGATCACTCACCTCTCTGTTCTCCAATGCCTCCATCGACCAAACGGAACTTTACTCCTCCAGCATTAGAAAATCATTGAGGATGAATGAGCTAAACATTTTAAAGTAAGAAAGTTTGAAGTAAAAAAACTTTACAGCATCACCGTTACTGCTATATATTTTAAAGTCATTCAGTTACATACCTGCTTCCTTTCCAACTTTGGAATTCAGTGTCACGGGTAGGATGTCACATTATGGTTAGAGTTCATCAGAGGAACACTGCTCGACTGCTCAAGCACATGTATCAGTCCTGTACTGGAAGAGCAGGTGTTAGGGTTCGATTGTGTGGCGGGTGCTGTAGCAGGTGTCTGCGGGATGCTGAGATGCAGGTACTCTGCTTTCCACCTAGCAGTGCATCTGGCGCCCAGAAGGAAAACAGATGCAGATGTTGGAAGCCCCACCACAGGGTACTTTAGAAAACTTGTAGTGTTTCCCCCAGGGAGTATTAGGGAGACCAGTGCCAGGTGAGAGCCCTAGGACGTGGAAATACTGATGACATTTGATAGGTTCCATCTTATTTTATTAAATACTTACTTATTTATATGAAAGGCAGAGTATGAGAGAGAGCGCGCTTCTGTCTGCTGGATCACTCCCCAAACAGCCAGAACAGGTGGGGCTGGGCCAGGACAAAGCCATTAAGCCAAAGCCAAAGCCATTAACTCCATCTGGATTTGCCACGTGGGTAGCAGGGGCCCAGGTACTTGGACCATCTTCTGTCTTCCCAGGCACATTCACAGGGAGCTGCCTCAAAGCAGGACACCCAGGCCTTGACCGGCACTCCAGGCTGGGCTGCGGGCATCGTAAGTGGTGGCTTACCCCCACGGCCCCATGTTGCCAGCCCTCGACAGGTTCCGTTGTGAAAAGGAGAGCACAGCTTCTGGGGGAGACTGAAGAAAGACCATCAAAGTGGCTACAGGGGAGGTGTGATTGCAGTCGGCAAGGAGCTTCAGGAAGGCTCAGACCCCAGGGGGAAAGCAAGTGAGAGGACCAAAACTGGACAGCGTGATACATCAGCAGCAGTTGGGCGACTGTGCTGCACAACTTGGACCACAGTTAAGTGCGTGACCTCTGCCTACTGGAGGTTCAGTCGTGCATTGTAAAGCTCTCTGCTGATGGTGTTCACTGAGCTGAACTCCTTCCCTTGAAGAGAGGTGAGAGCAGTCCTGAGTATGACAGGCACTGCTCTTCCTCCACCTTCACTTCCCCTTCAGCCTGCAGATGCTGTGTGCAGTAGAGAACTGCCGGCAGCCTCGGAGGCTGGGAGCAGGTGCTCGCTGTTCCCTGAGTTTATGTAAGTGGGCCTGTGTTTCAGAGGAGCGGTCTCCAGGTCACCGAGCCCTGAAGTGAGCTCACTGCCCCCTCCAAGCCGTTGACACCACCAGAGCAGGAATTTATTCCGGGACTTTAGCAGGGGAAAGGTATGAAATGCCAATAATTAAATTATTGAAACTCATCACACAGGTTGGGGTTAAATTTATATCTGTATGGGCTTTGTAATAAATAAATGGGCTAACTTACATTCTGTTATTTTACTAAGGAGATAGTAGAGGCAAAAACTAGCAATTTAGGGAAAAAAATTAGTTGGCATAAGAAAATAATTTTCAAAATCATGGAGCCAGCGTTATAGCTCAGCGTCCATTATAGCCATCGTGTCCTGTATGAGCACAGGTTCAAGTCTGGGCTGTTCCACGTCCAATGCAGTTCTCTGCTAATGTGCCTGGGAAAGCAGCGGAAGATGGCCCAAGTAGTTGGGCCCCTGTCAGTTCCATGGGAGACTGGGACGAAGCTCCTGGCCTCAGCCAGGCTCATCCCTGGCTGTTGGGGCCATTTAGAAAGTGAACTAGTGGGTGGAAGGTCTCTGCCCCACCCTCCATCCCCCTGCCACTGTATCTCTGCCTTTCAAATAATTTTTTTAAAGAGATTTGGTTTAAGTATTTTAAAAACTAAAAATTGCATAACCAACAAATACTTATAACTAAAGGTTAAGTATTAATCTTTCAGTAGATGGACTCTTATTGATGATAATTGCAAAAATCACTGTAACCATTTTTACCTAATAGAAATCCTTGTACTGTGTTTTGCTCTGGACACTAAAATTGTTATTCCTTGACATATTACTTAGTATAGAAAATCTAAAGGTGAAATACCTGACTGCCTATTACTGGTCACTTGAAAATATTAACATGTGCAGAATTAGTTGTGTGTGTGTGTGTGTGTGTGTGTGTATATGTATATAATGGAATAGTATAAATAATTGTCGAGATAATTGCCTCTGAAGTATACAGTGTTAAAAGATAAAAAAGACAAAATTTATTTCCCTACTACTATTGGAACATGCTTTCAGAAATTCACAGGAAGGAGTGAAGTCATTGCATTGCCTAGCAAAATAATGGGAGTCTGTTTTAATTCTAACACTTTGGCATTAGCCAGTGCATTTTACCTCACTGATTTTAAATGAGTAGATTTAGGGAAAAAAAAGGAAAGACAAAAACCGTTCATAACTGGTTGAGTGTGATTTAAATGCCAAGTGAATTCGTGACCACCAAAGAGGAGTAAGGTGACGGGTAGTGTTAAAACCAAGTCAGCCAAGGTATGGATTGGTGCAAAGTTCCACTGCCTTGTGATGTGCATTCATGCAACTCCCTGCCTCTGTCATGTTGACATGGAGTCACGTAAGTGAATGATGAACAGTGATGCAGGAGTGGATGATGTGTTTGCTTACGTAAATGTGTATTTTCACTTCATTTTCTAGTACCATAACAGCTTGGGGGAAAGACCATGAAAAAGATGCATTTGAACATATAGTAACACAGTTTTCCTCAGTGCCTGTATCTGTGGTCAGCGACAGCTATGACATCTACAATGCGTGTGAGAAAATATGGGGAGAAGACCTAAGACATTTAATAGTATCAAGAAGTACAGAGGCACCACTAATAATCAGACCTGATTCTGGAAATCCTCTTGACACTGTATTAAAGGTAAATTGTAATGTGTAACTTAATCAAGTTATCTCAGTGCCTTTTATTTTCCTTTATACACACTGCTTCAGAACCGTCTGTACTGGTCTCCTCATTAGAGAATCACAGCCCAGAGAGAGTAGATTTGCCTAAGGTTGCACATTTACTAGCAGAATTCCAGGTTATTATAATATCAGAGTTGGGATTCCTTATATATTATCAAAATTCCAGTTGGCATTGAATATTTTCTGCTTCAAAATTAACTAACAGCATTACCATTTTAATCCAATGCTTTGGTACCAGGTTTCTTTGTGACTTGCTTCTTTTTCTTGGTCACAAATCATTACTGTAGCTTTGAAGTTTAGTACAACAGAAACATGTGCAGAGTGATATGCAATCAGAATAATTCAAAAATACTCTCCACTAGTGGTTCTTTACAGGTGCTGTCAATTCCTAACGTGGCCCTGTTGGATTCTTTTAGCATTCAGGACTTGGTTTCCCTGCTTTGGAAAGCACTGTTCAGAGCAGGGCTGTTTGATGCCTGTCACTGGTAAAATACTGTATTAGATGTTTCTCGTAAGATGTGTGATTTAATCTCTACCCAAATCCTATGATACCAGTTAAAAACATTTTTAAGAATGTGTGATGAGTATTGCTGTCTTTGTTCCTGAAGAAGAAACAGAGGGTCCCACTGGTGACAGTAGCCCGCTCACGGTCAAACGACATGTATAATGTGAAGTCCAGGATCCAGTGTAAGTCTTCTAGCCTCAGCCGTCCCACTTGACAACAGTGTGCTAGTGTGCAGGTGATAAATTACACCCCGAAAGAAAGGGCCCACACAATCAAGGGGTCCTTTTCTTAACTGATGACAGGCCAATCCGAAGGTCCGGAGATACTTGGTTTTTGCAAAACTTAATGGGTTTCATGTGTTTACTGCTTGTTGTAAAAGCAAACTGAGAAAAGAAAGTGGTGGTTGGGGTAGAGAGGAGTGTCTTGTAGGTCTTTTGTACATGACCAGGCTTTGGGAGACAGTTTCAGTCTATAAGTATTTCAGCTGCTTCAAAACTGAGTAGCCAGTGAATGAGGACACTTGGCACAGTCTGCAGTCTGGCTTTAATGAAGAGGAAAGGAGAACTTAAGAGAAAATGTGGATTATGTGTGCTGTACATCCTGCTGTCTGGCTAGCAGTTTCGCTGCACTTTGCAATTCATATGGACTTACATTTGAAATATCCCTGACACAATAAACCAAAGGTTGTTGGACATAAGCAGAATAAATCCAAAGTCATAAGTTTTGTGAAATGATGCTTTGTATACTTAATATATTTATTGCTTAAATATTCTAAAGGAATTGTTTTTGCATGGGTAGGATTTTAAAGATGTGAGGGGGAAAACTTGTTTCGAGCCACTTTATGGTATCAGTTGAGCTAATAGCATAGGATGCCTGTTGTATCACATTGAAAAAAGATTGGGACCACATTTCAGAGGGCTCATACATTAGGGTTATAAAAAGTTTAAAATAGTTTAATTGGTAGAGTCTCAGGACTGTCTTAAAAAGTTAATTTCTTACCTTTGGAAAGCTTGTTTTACTTTCAGTTTTAGTTATTTGTGTGTGTGTTTCCATATAGGTTTTGGATATTTTAGGTAAGAAATTTCCTGTTGTTGAGAATTCGAAAGGCTACAAGCTGTTGCCGCCGTATCTTAGAGTTATTCAAGGGGATGGAGTGGATATTAATACCTTACAAGAGGTAGGTGTCTGTTAGTGAAAGTTCCAATAAGACGATCCTTATACTTCAGCTCCTTTTCACTGATAACGCATTAATAATTTAAATGTGATTGTTTCTTCATTAGTGTTTATGATGGTATATGTCTTCTCTGTGCACTGCTTAGAATTTAGAAATAGCTTGAAATAAGAATTACCAGCCAAATCACACTTTTTTTCTCAAGATTTATTTGAAAGAGAAAGAAAATCTTCCATCTACTTGTTCACTCCCCAAATGGCCACAATGGCCAAGCTGAGCTGATCCAAAGCCAGGAGCCAGGTCTCTCACATTGGGTGCCAGGGCCCAAGCACTTAGACCATCTTCCACTGCTTTCCCAGGCTGTGGCAGAGAGCTGGATCGGAAGTTAGAGCAGCTAGACACGAACCAGCGCGCATATGGGATGCCGCCACTGTAGCCAGTGGCTTTACCCGCTGGGCCACAGTGCTGGCCCCCACACTTACTCTTCTTAACCTTCATTAGCTACCCAGGATGGTAAGACTACAGAAGTATCACTGTGAAACAAAGAATGTGAGTCAAGTACCGACACATTGAAAAGCCTTGATTCTGCTCACATAGATCTATATTTTAACAGAAGGGAGCTTCACATACTCTCTAACAATGTGTAATTCATATGATGTTCGTGGGTACCAAGACTTCAATGAGACTAATTTTTACAGTCTTAGAGATAGTAGTTAAAATGAGGCAAAAGTTTTGAGAGACGTATTTGGCTAACCTTCATACTAATAATGACAACATTCGATGATTAATTTAAAGGAGGTGATAGGCCATTCTATAATTTCTGAAAGAACAAGAAAGGGAATTTGACAATTTTGCTTTGCATATATACTAAATTGGATGTCCTGATCGACAGAATGAGAAAGCCGCTGTATTTCCAACAACTGCCTTGTCTCCTGGACTGTGAGCCATCCCAGGAGGTGTGCATTGTAGCCCTGCTGTAGGTTTTTTTCTAAAGATTTATTGAAAGAGTTACAGAGAGAGGTAGAGAGGTCTTCCATCCATCCACTGGTTCACTCCCCAGATGGTTGCAACGGCTGGAGCTGCACCGATCCAAAGCCAGGACCCAGGAGCTTCTTCCGGGTCTCCCAGGTGGGTGCAGGGACCCGATGACTTAGGCCATCTTTCACTGTTTTCCCAGGCCATAGCAGAGAGCTGCATGGGAAGAGGGTTAAAGCGCCGACCCAGTCCCTGCTGTAGGTTTTTTTATTGGGCCAAAACCAGCAGTGTTTTTTTTCTATTTGTCTCAGAGCTCAGTCTGCCGTATCACTGAGGTTTCTCCATCAGTGAGGTGCATTAGTGACTTTAAAAATTATTTACTTCTTTTTATTTGAAAGGCAGAGAGACAAAGATAGGTCCACTGGTTCACTCCCCAAATGCCTACAACATCTGGGCCAGACTGAAGCCAGGAGACTAGAACGCTATCCAGGTCTCCCACATGGGAGGAGGGATCCAAGTACTTGAGCCCTCAGCACCTGCTGCTTTCCAGGGTGAAAATGAGGAGGCACCTGGAAGTGGGAGTGGAGCTGGCGCCTGAACCCAGGCACTGTAATGGAGGCGATTATCTTAAATATAGGTCAGCATTATTTTTCCTTTCTTCCCCTGTAGCTGTCCTACAATTCTCTTCCTGTAACTGTTGCTTCTACACTTCTAAGAAACTTCTCTGAGCTAAACTGATTTGATCCAGAGGTGTAATAGAAGATGTTGGTCTTAGGCAAATATTAATACATTTTTAATAACATACATACATATAAAATACTGCAAAAGCACTCATACGTTGACTCATGTAATATAACAAATGTAATTAAATCCTATTGGCATGATGCCTCTCATCAGTTGTGGGTCTTAGGAATGACATGTGAGAAAGTACTAGTGAAAAGAAGACTAGTATCTATGAGTGATGTTTGCCAATTCATTTTGTTAATACAAAGAGAACAGATTTCATGTAATTCATAGATTCAGTTCTAAAAAAGGTAACCATATTTTCCTACCTGGACCCTGCTTCTCATAGTCTCCCTCCTTCCTGTCTTTAATTTTTGTGAAGACATGCATGATTTCAATATACTCTAAATACAATATTCAACAGGTCAAAAATAAGACCACAGTTCCACAGGAATATAAACAAGAGCTAGCAAACAATTGTATCACAGGGTTTCTATTTCATTCCTACAGATTTTTTATATTCTATATTAACTACCAATATCAGAGAAAAGGCAAAATATTTGTGTTTGGGGGACTGGCTTATTTCACTAAGCATAATGGTTTCCAGTTGCATCCATTTTGTTGCAAAAGACAGGACTTCATTCTTTTTTAGGCTGAATAGCATTCTTTAATGTGTATGTATCATTTTTTCTTTATCTAGTCATCAGTTGATGGATGTCTGGGTTAATTCCATGTCTTAGCTACTGCGAATTGAGCTGCAGTAAACATGGGGGTACAGATCACTCTTTCATATGCTGATTTCATATCATTTGGGTAAATTCCCAGGAATGGAATGGCTGGATCTTATGGTAGGTCTATATTCAGATTTCTGAGGAATCTCCGTTGTGTCTTCCATAATGGTTGTACTAGTTTACAGTCCCACCAGCAATGTATTATGGTATCGTTTTTCCCACATCCTCGCTAGCATTTATTGTCTTTTGATTTTGGAATGATAGCCATTCTTACTGGGGTGAGGTGAAACCTCAGTGTGGTTTTGATTTGCATTTCCCTGTTGGCTAATGATTCTGAACATCATTTCATGTGTCTATTGGCCATTTGAATTTCCTCCTTTGAAACATGCCTGCCCCATCCATGGATAGAGCTAGGCGTACCCAAAGCCAGCTGCCTGTCCGTGCTCTACTTGGCAGTTTGAGTTCAGGTGCCTGTGCTAGAGGGAGGGGAAAGAGCACCTGTGTGGCCTACGTGGGTGCCTCGCCCCTGCCAGCCCTCCATGCCAGACTTAAAGTCACCGTCGACTGTAGGTTATCCCTCCAGTTAAATCCCCTGGTCACACACATGCAAGCCGCAGCAATCTATTCGCCTTTTTAAGGTGGCACTTTGTCCTTGTGGGGGATGGGAAGAAAGCGATGTGCTCTCCCTTCCCAGGGTTAGGTGGGCACCTGCAGGCCAGCCTCAGTCAGTGTGGTGCACAGCATTCTCCCTCAATGACTCACTGGCCTCTCCTTCAGCCCCCACTGTGGGGTGGGGTCCCCCCACCTGTTTTTACTGTCCTCGCTGCTCCGTGGCATCTTTTTTTGTAGAATTTCCACTGCAGACTCCTCTCCAACTCTTCCCCCTGGGGATGCAGTTACTCGGCTTTTCTTCTGTTACTGCCCTGTGGTCAAAACATACCAGCACATCTCTTCCCTATTTAGCCATTTTGGATCTCTACCTCCAGGTCATATCTAACCAGATTTCCTTCTGAATTGTTTGTTAATGTTTTAATGAGTAGTTTTTCCCTAGTTCTGCAATTTCCTGCTAACAGGAAAATTCAAATTGCTATCTCTGGGTTCAGGTACAAAAAAAAGACTTAAGACAGGTTATGAACAGCCTAAAGGAATCACTTAGAATCATGTGGGTTTCCATCTTAGTTTGTCTAGCAGAATTGGTCGGGATTTAAAAAGGTTGGTGTGGCTGGAGCGGTGGTGTGGTGGGTAAAGCCACCGCATGTGATGCCAACACCCACTTGGTTCTAGTCCCGGCCCTTCCACTTCCAATCCAGCTCCCTGTTCATGCACCTGGGAAAGCAGTGGGAGACAGCCCATGTGCTTGGGTCCCTGCACCCAGAGGGGAGACTCAGAGGAAACTTGGCTCCTGGCTTCAGCCTGGCAGATGGATCTCCCTCTCTCACTCTGCCTTTCAAATAAATAAATCTTTTCTTTTAAAAGAAAGGGGTTGGTGCTGTGGCATAGTGGATAAAGCTGCCACCTGCAGTGTTGGCATTCCCATTGGGCGCCAGTTCAAATCCTAGCTGCTCCACTTCAATCCAGCTCTCTTCTGTGGCCTGGGAAAGCAGAAGATGGCCCAAGTCCTTGGGCCCCTGCACCCACATGGGAAGACCCAGAGGAGGCTCCTGGCTTTGGATCGGCACAGCTCCGGCTGTTGCGGCCCTCTGGGGAGTCAATCAGCGGATGGAAGACCTCTCTCTCTCTCTCTCTCTCTCTGACTCTCCTTCTCTGTATAACTGACTTTCAAGTAAACAAAAAATCTTTAAAAAAAAAGTTGGATTTTTGTTTAAAATGCTTAGAGTTTTACTTTTTTCTTTGCAGTCTTGAAATTGAGAAAAAGTCAATTTGAGGCTAAGGATACTTGGGAAGAATGTGCTGTATTTCTGTTCGTAATCCACCTTAGTCTCAAACTTATGATATTCTAATCACTTCTGAAAATTCTTTCCAAATAAAACCGCCCTTCAAGTTACTTCCTTTTGGTTATAGAAATTAAAGTCATGGTCACTATATCTCACTTGCCATTTCTGATCATAAAGTGGCTATGTTAAGTAAGAATGCAGGTGCTAATAAAGCCCTACTTGAAAGAAATACAGATAAGGTACAAATGTTTAATACCAAGTACAAGGTCCTTGACAGAACTATGTTCATACAGGTCTGCAACTGGCTTCTAGTTTATCATTCTCCCAGAAACGACCCTGTCGTAAATCTGGAGAAACTGCCCATAATTGTGGAGCACCCGAGTAAGGTCACCGCCAGGATCTCAGCTGTGATGTGAGAGTGTTCTACTACTCTCTTGCACCAATACCCCTTGACCGTTACACGTGTTGTGTCGTAGGACACCATGACGTGTCATTACATGACTTGTTGGTGATGACAGGCATCCCTGGAGTCTAGTCCCTTGGGACTAACGCGTCGGTCTCATTTCTTTTGCTGTTGGCATCTAGACAATCTGGTGATGAAGTACGGAGTGGGTCTTTAAAAGAGAAAGGAATCTAATTGGCCGAGCCTTCTTCTTGACCTGTAAAATGGCTCTAGGATGCTTTATTCATTAATGTTGCCCTTTAATAACTGCCCTCATCCTCTGCCTGATTACTTAAGGTTTTTATTTATCTTCCAGATTGTAGAAGGCATGAAACAAAAAAAGTGGAGTATTGAAAATATTGCCTTCGGCTCTGGTGGAGCTTTGCTACAGAAGCTGACAAGAGACCTCCTGAATTGTTCCTTCAAGTGTAGTTACGTCGTAACCAACGGTCTCGGGGTGCGTTCTTCAACTCTTTGCCCCTTGGAGTTAGTACCTTCCCTGTGTGTCTAGATGGAGGCCAGGTAGCCGGAGTCAGGATAGTGCGATTCAGGAGTGTTGGTGTATTGTCAACGTGCTGTTGACCTTGACTCACAAACAAGGAAAGAAAAAAAGTGGTAACATGGCTGAAGAGAAGCAACTCAGGAAAAGGAGGAACTGCAGGTTGACAGGTGATGTCAGAGAAGTCTTGCAGGTTGGCCCTTTCACACTGGGTCAGGACATCCTTTTGGGTCAAAAAATGGACCGTATTTGGGTGGGCATGTCACCTAACCTGGCTGTCATACATTAAAGATAAGCAAGTATGTAGTCACTGTCCAAACAGTGGTTTTAGGAAGGTGGACTGTGCGGTTCAGATCCCAGTACCCCAGTCATGCTCCAGGCGCTGTAGAACAATTAAGACGCTTAACAGCAGTTCCACCCTTCCATAGCCCCTGATGATTCTAGGGAGCAGAGGGGAGGACGGGTGAAGCTAAGCACACCGGAGCTGGCTCCCTGCCCTCCACGCTCCTGCCTTTATTGGCAGAGTTGTGAGATTACTCATCCCACTGCCATTACTGGTCCTGTCTGCTGGGTTTGCCTCCTTTCGTTCTGAACCTGAAACACTCCGCTGTCTTAAGGCTCAGTCTTTGGCTTCTGATAACAGCAAGGTAACAGTAGCAAGTAACGAAGGGAAAGATCATGAAATAGGAAACTTGGCCTTAGAAAGACCCTGCCTCCCTCTCCAGAGATTGTGTCTATGCAATATATAAATGTGTGTGTTGGCTTATTTTTTTCTGTGGTGTGTGTATGCTATCTTTAATGTCTGGTTGAAGACATAGTTGTAATATAAAAAGGTCACATGACTCTGCAGTGACTTCCTACAAATGGAATATCAGCTATTCCTGGGTAATCAGAAAAGGTATCAGGATACCTTTTTCTCAGAACAAATGACTATCCTTCAAAACAGCCTAAAAGCTGTATTTCTGTTTGTAGTTCTTTTTCTAAAAGCCAGACATGGATTGCTTTAGTTTTACCCACAAAGGGTCGTAGAACATGAATTGTATATGTACTTTTTTTAAAGTAAGAGTTTAGTGGACATTTAATTAGTCTCTTTCTCTCAATTTGGATTTCAGATTAATGTCTTCAAGGACCCGGTCGCTGATCCCAACAAAAGGTCCAAAAAGGGCCGCTTATCTTTGCATAGGACACCAGCAGGGAATTTTGTTACACTGGAGGAAGGAAAGGGAGACCTTGAGGAATACGGTCATGTATGTATCTGATTTTTTTTTTTTTATTTAAACAACAACAACAAACAGTGAAAAGTTGGTGTTCCAAATTATAAGAAGGAAGTTTTGATGTTGTGTTTTTAAAACTGTTTACTGTCAGGTACACAACTGCTCGTGCAGTGGGTAAACCCACCACCTGCAATACCAGCGTCGCATACAGGCACTGGTTCGGGTCCCAGCTGCTGTACTTAAGAACCAGCTCCCTGCTAATGCACCCAAGAGAGACCTGGATGGAATTCTGGGCTCTTGGCTTTAGCCTGGCTCAGCCCCAGCCATTGCAGTCATTTGTAGAGTGAACTAGCAGGTGGAAAATCCGTAATTCTGACTTTCAAGTAAATAAATGATAAACTCTTAGGAAAAAAATAAGAGGACAGCTGCTGACCTGGCCTACTCAGAGAAGATGAAAGACAGAGGTTGCTGAGTTAAAGGTACAAAGCTTGTGTATATGTTGTGTGAAACAGTTTATAGCAGTTTTCACACTGGCCAGCATGGCAGTGATTGGGGGTCTTCAAGAAATTCATTTCAGAAATGATTCACTGACAAGATTAAGATGAAGAGGCATAATCAAAGAGGACTTTTTAAAGGTACTCTTTAGATTTCCAATCAGTTGTGTGGTTTTGTTTTGTTTTTGTTTTTGTTTTTTTGAGATTTTATTTATTTGAAAGGCAGAGTTAGAGAGGTAGACAGAGAGGTCTTCCATCTGCTGGTTCACTCCCCAGATGGCTGCAAACGGCCGGAGCTGTACCGATCCAAAGCCAGGAGCCTCCTCCAGGTCTCATGGGGGTGCAGGGGCCCAAGGACCTGGGCCATCATCCACTGCTTTCCCAGGCCATAGCAGAGAACTGGACTGGAAGAGGAGCAGCTGGAAATAGAACCGGCGCCCACATGGGATGCCAGCGCTTCAGGCCAGGGTGTTAACCCACTGCACCACAGCGCCGGCCCCTGCGATCAGTATTTGTGCATAGAACTGGTGATTGTGATAGCACAGTGACTATCTAAATTCTAACATGTTTTTGAAGAGAATTCAAAGATGTGATGTAGAGAAAGGCATTGACAGATCTTCCATCCATTCATTCAGTCCTCAAATGGCCATGCCAGGCATGAGCCAGACCAAAGCCAGGAACTCCATCTGGATCTCCCACCTGGGTGCAGGGGTCCAAAATACTTGGACTGTCTGCTGCTGCTCTCCCAGGCACATTAGGGAAGCAGAAGAGCTGGGACTTGAACCAGTGCTCCAGCTGGGGTCCAGCATCAACAGGCAGCCACAGCTCACCCTGCTGCACCACAACAGTGGTCCCTGTTTTTGTAAAAAATCTTACCAGGACCCAGTTCAGATGCTTGAGTCTCTTCATTCTCAGCAATTGTAGGAGCTGAAAAAGAAAAATTGTTAGTGTAAGATATAAAAAGAGTGTAGTTTGATTCAGATTCTAACAGTGACTCTTTGATTTAATGAAGTCTTGTGATTCAACTCAGCCAAACTGGAAGTTTACAGTATGCTCAAGTAGACCATGTGATCAGCTGGTTCTAGTATACCAACGCACATTTATGTTCCTGAACTCAGTTTATCAAGTTTAAGGTTTTTAAGCCACTAGATTGAAACAAACTCGGTTTTAGAGGGGAACTGTTTATATCCTCAGAAAACTTTATACCTGTTATTTTGTATTTTGATTCTTTGTTCTGTATCAAATTTATTGTTCATATTACTTTTGTATTTTAAAATTTTTGAGCCACAACTCATCACATAACTATGACTTGGGGGGATGTGTGTGTATGTGTATAAATTTATCAGACTCACTTTCTGTATACCACTGGGCACATTCACAGCTACTAGGATTTTCCAGAATTACTTTATCCCAGATGAACCATAAAGTCACTGAGACCGAGGGCTGAAGTAAAGCCTAAATTATTTTTAAAAGAAATTGATTTTAAGAGTATGTGAACGAAAAAAAAAAAGTGTGCATGATACACTAGAACATTTGGGATAAAAGTTTGTAATCACCTAGGCATTTGGATTAATATATATATATATGTGTATGATATATATATATATATATCTGTATATATAGGGACCAGCATTCTGATAGGTGGTATTTAAATTTATAAAAGAATTTGTACTAGAGTAATGTAATTTGAGCAACATAATGACAAAAATATCCATGTCAGCCGGCGCCGTGGCTCAACAGGCTAATCCTCCACCTTGCGGCGCCGGCACACCGGGTTCTAGTCCCGGTCGGGGCACCGATTCTGTCCCGGTTGCCCCTCTTCCAGGCCAGCCCTCTGCTGTGGCCCGGGAGTGCAGTGGAGGATGGCCCAGGTGCTTGGGCCCTGCACCCCATGGGGAGACCAGGAAAAGCACCTGGCTCCTGGCTCCTGCCATCGGACGAGCGCGGTGCGCCGGCCGCAGCGCGCCGGCCGCGGCGGCCATTGGAGGGTGAACCAACGGCAAAAGGAAGACCTTTCTCTCTGTCTCTCTCTCTCTCACTGTCCACTCTGCCTGTAAAAAAAAAAAAAATATCCATGTCATACCCCTTAGTCATTAGACTATGTGATGGAGAATAAGATGACTGCTATGGAATTTTTCGCAGATAACTGAGACAAGAGTGGGTTTACCAGAACCCCAGGGAGTTTCATCCTAATTCTTTTCATTATTAGGTTTGCATGGACTGCTGGAGTGTACAGAGTCTAACTCAGTCACCATGCATTAGTCAAGAAATCAACACCAGTTTGTTTGTTCGTGACTGGCACATTCATTAAACATCTAGTGACAGGTTTCGTCAGTGTTAAGTCTGTTATCAGGAGTAAGGGAAGGTTCGGCCAACTTTGCTTGCTGTGCCGTCAGTAATGATTTTCCTTGCCAGTTGTATTTTGCCTGGGCAAACAGGCATCTTTTTGCTTAGACAAGACACTGGTCAGTTTGGTGTGCAGAAAACTGGCTTAAGAATGTCCTAGTGTAGTAGTTTTATGATATATTAACCTGTACTGATACTGTTACTACTGATGCATATTGGCAGCCTGTCGGCAATGATCGCCTTCCTTTCATCAGAGTTGAAGCCCAGGGACTTGCCATTTTAGGTAGGACCTTGCTCTCTGCTGCACCAGCGTTCTAACACTCTCAGCTTCTCTGTCCCGCTTGACTCAGGTAAACTCATCCGAGCATGACTGCAGTACTTCGCCTGATGGTCTCTTTAACATGTTCATTACCTTTACATTCCTTCAGGATCTTCTCCACACTGTCTTCAAGAACGGGAAGGTGACAAAAAGCTATTCCTTTGATGAAGTAAGGAAAAACGCACGGCTGAATATTGAACTGGAAGCAGATCCTCATTAGGCTCTGAGGATGGGCATGTGTGGCTGCGTGTGCGTGCGTGCCTGCCTGCACGCGTGCATACACCTGCGTGTGTGTGTAGTATGTGATGTGTGTTGTACAGATGCGTGAGGTTTCTTTGTGTTTTATGATACATTACAGCCAAATTATTTGTTGGTTTATGGACACACTGCCCTTTTTGGTTTTTTGGTTTTGTTTTTTTCCAGTGTTTAGGTGATCTCAAGTTAGGAAACACACATAACCATGTAAAAAAGATTAATGCTAAAGTAAGCTTTTTAGGGCCCTTTGCCAATAGATAGTAATTCAATCTGGTATTGATCTTTTCACAAATAACAGAACCGAGAAACTTTTATATATAACTGAAGATCACATAAAACAGATTTGCATAAAATTATCATGATTGCTTTATGTTTATATTTAACTTGTATTTTTGTACAAACAAGATTGTGTAAGATATATTTAAAGTTTCAGTGATTTAACAGTCTTTCCAACTTTTCATGATTTTTATGAGCACAGACTTTCAAGAAAATACTTGAAAATAAATTACATTGCCTTTTGTCCATTAATCAGCAAATAAAACATGGCCTTAACAAAGTCGTTTGTGTTATTGTACAATTTGAAAATTATGTCAGGACATACCCTTTAGAATCACCAACCTCATTGCCCCTTGTAGAATATGTACTAATCATTCTACACTGAAGAAAATAATGGTTCTTACTGGAATGTCAAGGCACTGTACAGTTATTATACTTGGGTCATTGTATTGTACCAGTGAAATGCCAAATTTGAAAGGCCTGTACTGCAATTTTATATGTCACATATTGCCTGTGGCTCTATTATGCACCTCAAGATTTTAAGAAGATATGTTTTTAGAGAGAATTTCTGCTTCCACTAAAGAATATATACAAAATGTAAAATATTGACAAAAGTGGAAGTAGTGTATTTTAAAGTAATTACACTTCTGAATTTATTTTTCATATTGTATAGCTGTTATGACTTAAATGAATTACTGGAGTGGGTAGCGAGTATACTTGTTTTAAATGTTTTGATTCTGTTATATTTTTAAGTTTTTAAAAAATTAAATTGGATATTAAATTGTATGGACATCCTTTATTAATTTTAAATCAGATCCCTTATTAATATTAGTAACACTCAAGCAAGTTTTTTAAAGAAGGTAGATTGTCTACTGTTAGTACAATGGTGAGTTCTAATGGAAAATCAGGTTGGCTACTTCAGAGTGTTCAGTGCCAGAAAGTTCTAGAGTGACTGAGTGCCAGACTGAGTCATCACGTCTGACTGGAGGGAGACCTGTTTTTTCCAAATGGTTCTTTTCTATGGTTAAGTCTGTTGTGCTAAGGTAGGAGTAGGAGTGGGCCAGGTGGGGGCTACCGGCCAGGTTTAGGACTGCTGGCAGAGAGGAAGTGGTTGCAGTGGACACCAAGTGGTCTATAAAACCTGGCCCCCTTGTACAAAATCACACAAAAGTTCACAACCACTCTAAGAAAAAGAATGTGCCTTGCATTTTAAGAGAAATGTTGATTTGCAGGAAGGGTCTCGATCATTAATACTAAGTCACTCTCTCTTCGGTCCTTTTCTTTCTCATTTAAGAATCTGACACCAGAAGACTGATGTAGAAAAGCTTTTACAACATGCCATTAAATGTGAAATTTTTAAAACTGAAAAGCCATAAGTCATCTGTCTTAAAACAATTACACGAGAATCTGTCAACATTAGAATTAGAATGGAGTTACAGAAGGCATTTCCTAAGTGGCGTTAGGAGGAAGATAGGTTTTTGCAGATGATTCTATAAAGAGCTACTTAGAACAGTAAGCATCATTTACCTTTTTTGTTTAAATTTTATTTGTATCATTTACTTTAGTAGAGAGTCTCCATCCTTTAATCCCTAATAGGAACAACTTTAAACTGATTTTAAAAAATGTATTTAAAGATTAGAAGTATTAACAAGAACATACCTTTCTTCATGCAGTGCGCTAAGGGGCTTATAAACAAAAGAAACACTATTGCCAGGGACAAGCTGCCTGACAACCACCCATAGTTTCGTCTCTGCTTACACACTGGAGTTAATACCACAGACAGTATTCTTTGTGTTCTGTGTCACCAGCTTCAAAGTATCTAGAGGAGTTTGATCTGGAAACTTGGAGCGAATGCTAAAAGCTGTACAATGGTACACGACCATAGATTAGGACTCGGAACCAGGTAATCCCGTGTCGGTCACTAAGTACTTAGTGTTTGACCGTCCCTGTCCTAGGCATCAGGTGGCTACAGGAATGTCAGCAACTCTGCTGTGTCGCCCCAGATTTAGCTTGATTCTTCCAGACTAAAACAAGTGGCGTGTGTGGGTTTAAAACACTAGATTTGTAGTTGATAGTAATTCCTCCCTCCACCCCCTTTCATAGGATTTTAAATAGGAGGTAGGTGTTCTGTGTAAAGACTCTTAATTTATTTGTATCCTATACTTATACGTAAAATGGTTTTTACAATTACTCCTTATTTCCTTTCTTGAAATAAGTTGTTATAAAATTTTTTATAATGAAATTCATCTTGAAAAAATTAAAGAATGGCTAGGTATTTATTGTTTTGTTTGCCATGACAGTTTAGAACTCATAACCAAATGTTTCGTAGTTTCACATTCCTTTTTAACCCACCTAGTGGAGAATGTCAGCTTTTCTCCCAAGTTGTATGTCAAATTCATTCTAGTATGTACTCAACATCCAAGGTAAACATGTAATAAACATGGAAATAAAGTTTTAGCGCTGTTAGTCAAATGCTAAATGTGACTTTGTGCTTCAAGTAACGCCATTGCCCACTACACCTACCCCGTTTACTGACTCCCCCAGCTCCAGGGACTGGAGCGGAGAGGAGGCAGCCTGAGGACGACTCCTGCTGAGAGCCCTGGAGGGGTGCGAGTGGGGGGAGAGCCCAGCAGCTCCTGCACCCAGGTCTAAGGTTTCCTTCCTGGATATTTAACCGCATCTGCTAAGGAGGTAGATGGCCACGTGTGTCAAAGTGTGACCTGGGTGCGCAGGTGCTCACGAGAGCCACAACAGATTTTTCAAAGGAGAATGTGGAACGAAGTAGCAAACCTAGGCCCTAGGGCCAGTTCCAGCCACTGTTTTCAAAAATGATTTCACTGGGACACAGCCACACCCATCCGTCTCATCACCGCCACTGGCTGCGTTCCTGCTGCAGTGGCCGAGCGGCGTAGTTACAGCGGAAGAGCGTGGCCTGCGGTGCCCAGAACAGACTGGCCCTTTTCAGAAAACAGGGCGAACTCTGCCGGGCACATCCTGAAGGTCAGATGGCACAGACGAGCGGGTAGCTGAAGAGTGGGAGGAAAACCAGGAGGAGCAAAGCCCAGAAGCCAAGGAAGCGCTTTGAGCTCAGTGCCCAGTGCTGCCGAGAGCACCGAGGGGAGACTCAGAGCAGCTGCTGCCGTCAGCCACGGGCAGGCAGGGCAGGCCGTGGTGCCTCGGAGCGAGGCAGAGGCTGCTGCACCGCCCTTCCACTGCGGGGAGTGACGAGGAGGGAGTGAGCCAGTAGCAGGCCCGGCTTTCTCTCTGAAAGGGGCGAAGCTGAAGAGCACACAAGTGGTCCGTCATGGCCGAGGGTTCCAGAGACGGCGGCCAACAGGGTCCAAGCCCCGTGTGGAGGATCGGCCTTGAGGGAGAGGCGGGCTCCTGCTGGAGAGGGGAGGGTGCCGATGCCCGGCTTCCCTGTGAGCTCAGGCTCCAGCCCCCTTGAAGCTCATTTACGTTCTTCCCAGAGAAAAGGAGCAGCATTCTTGGGCAACAGAATTCCACTCAAACCGTTGTTGCTGGCCTGCTTTGCTTGGTTTTCAATTCTAAGTTTTCTACCGAGGTGTCCTTTTTTGACATAAAATGGCGCCTATATAGTGTCATTTTTACCCGACAGATCGGTAGACGTGCTTAGTGTGCTCTGGTGCCTTGATGACAAGGTCAGTTCTGGTTAGGTCACATTGAGGAGCTGGAGGGAGTTACCAGATCTCAGCCTGGGGGGAAAAACTCATCTCCAGCTTCTCCCTTTCCGATCCTCAATCAACGAACATGATCCTGTTTGTTACAGCCTTAAAACTAAAAAAACCCCTGCCCTCCAGTCTGCCTTCTCCCGTTCGCAGCAGACTGTTCACTGCTTCACCTCCTACCTTGTTCTCACCTCTCACTCAGCACCGACCCGACTGCCAAATGAATACATTTAGGTCTTACCCGAGGCCTCTCCTGCGCTTGCCACCACTGATGCTCACTCCTTGGAACTGCCTCCTTGTCCTCCATAATGTGCTTAGGTCTTAAACCTCTGACTATGCTTGCCCACGCTGTCATCCCCGTGGTTCCTTGGCCAGCAGCAGCCATTCCTGAGGTGGCAGTGACGAGCCCTCTGCTAAAACCACCATGCATTTTTATCAGCAGCCCAGAACTCTCAGTCTGCTGTGACATTCCCACTGCGCTGCCTATCCAGGGCAGCAAGTTCAAACAGCACATCCTACCCAGCTGTGCCTCTCCTGATCGTCCAGACATCCTGGAGAAATTGCCTTTTATGAGCCACACAGGCCTGTTGATTGACCTACTAACATTATAATCTGGGTTCTCCAACTCCTCTTCCAGGCTCTCTAGTCTGTTCCTGAAAGACTACAGAAATTATCTGACAAGTATTACTTTCGTTCCAGGTACCAGAGTACTTTAACAGCATCTAATAGCATCCGGCCCTTGCTTAAAACACCTGTGTGTTCTTCAGTATAACAGCCGATGCTGAGAATCCAGCCACCTGCACAGAGCTCTCCCTGACCTGGCCCACGGCACAGGGGTGCCTCAGGCCTCAGCCTGCATTTTCTGTGCCAGGACCACAGCCTTGCTGTGCCCTGCACATGCACACGCGTGCACATACACACACATCTTCCCTACTTCTCTGCCTTTACAGATCTTGACCAGGGATGCTGCCTTTAAGTGATACTTATTGTAGGTGTAAATGCCCCATTTTGGCCGACAGCACCACCAAGAAGCCTTCAGTTCTCATCCACCCTCCTGTCGGCCTCTGTAGATAGTGAATGTATTTCCAAACTAGCACTCAGAATTCAAGGGCTGTGTCCTGTGAGACACACTCATCTCTGTCTTGCATGTGCACATAGTAGACACTCAAATGTCTGTTAAGTAAATGAATATTACTAAGACAAAGTGCTTTAATAACCTCTTTAATACTAATACCCTGAACAGTTTCCTAAGTGTTTTTTTTTCCACTGTCTTTAAAATTCTTGAGGTCATGAAGTAGCTGAGGTATTCATCAAAATATAGATTAGAAAGCTATTGTATTGGGGCCAGCGCTGTGGTAGCAGATAAAGCTGCCACCGCATATGGGCACCAGTTCGAGTCCCAGCTGCTCTACTTCCAATCTGGATCTCTGCTATGGCCTGGGAGAGCAGTGGAAGATGGCCCAAGTCCTTGGGCCCCTGCACCCACGTGGGAGACCCAGAAGACACTTCTGGCTTCAGATTGGCACAGCTCTGGCCATTGCAGCCATCTGGGGAGTGAACCAGTGGATGGAAGATTTCTCTGTCCCTCTGTCTTTCAAGTAAACAAAATCTGAGAAAAAAGAGCTATTGCACTAAGAAAATTCAAATTATTTCCCTAAGGTTTCCTTGTAAGGAGGTCAATAGTTTATAACTTAAGATTTTTTTTTATTTGAAAGGGTTACAGGGCCTAGGGTGGGTGTGGGGGGTGATGGGGTGGGTAAGAGCTATCTTCCATCCACTGGTTAACCCCTCAAATGGCCATAAGGGCTGGGCTTAGAACTCTATCCAGGTGTTCCAAGTATGGCAGAAACCCCAGCTGTTGGGCCATCCTCTGCTGCTTTCCCAATCTCATTAGCGGGGAGCTGGGTTGCAAGCAGAGCAGCTGGGACTCCAGGCAGCACTCGCGTGGGATGCTGGAGTTGCAGGCAGCTTAACCTGCTGCACCATGATGCCAGTCACATTTCTCTTGGTTCTGTTTGGCGGCAGCTGTAGACCTCTTCCCAGTTCGCACAGAATCAAAGGGGGCTCTTGCACAGACCCCGCGCTAAGAGCTGTGCCTTCAGGTAACGGCAGAGGAGAGGTGAGAATCCCAGGCTCCTCCTGGCAGCTGTCCTCTCTTGCTAGACTAATACCGATGTTTTTAGGGATTCTCAGATTTTAAACCCCATAAATTGGCTTTAGATCAAGGTAAAGTAGATGAATATAATGTATTTCAAGTCTCAGGCTGGTGCAGATTCTAAAATCAGTGGCTATTTTAAAAGCCTGTGTTGTAGGTGAAACAAACTTGAGAAGTGAAACTACATGATGTGGGAAGGAAGAAATGCTAGAGTTTTCAGTTTAAACCAGTAGCACCAAACTGTAGAGGAAAAATAAAGCTTTCCTGTGATTTTAGAACCACTAGACTGCTTCCAGAAGTGTCAGCAAGCTCGGTGTTTCTGACACCCCACTACTGAAAGCGAAAACTGGAGGGTGACAGGACAGTAAGGAATGACTAGGTCAATGTCCAAGTGCAGATGGGAGCCTCAGTTGTAGGGCCTAGCGGGACATGACTACAGAAAGAACCCCCTCCACAAAGCTGGCCCCGTGTCGCCAGAGGGCTCCCCCTTCAGGATGAGGGTGAGCCAATAGCATGTGAAGGCCCACACCCTCAGGAACTGCAGGAAAAGCTGCTTTCGCTCCTGGCTGGCCAAGTTCAGAGAAATCCAAGAAGTTGTCACTGTAGACAGTCCCAATTCAAAGCCTTTCTCTATTGCAAAATCCTCCAGCCATAAACTTAGCTTATTATACTAGGCTGGCAGAGTTCTCTAAGTGCCTGACAGGGTAAATGAAAATCCTCTCTGAAAGGACACTTTCATCATAAGCTTCAAAGAATTCCCAAAACAATCCTCTAAGGAATGTGAATAGCTCACAAAATCATCTGACAAAGCACAAGACACCATGAGTGAGAACAAAGACGATTTACAAAAGGCTCAGATACTGAAGTTATGGGACAGACTACAAAATAACTGCTTAGAATATTTTTCAGAAATAAAATACACAGTTGAAAATATCTCCAAGGAGCAGGAAAATTTCGAACTGACCTAACATTTCAAAAGGAATACAGCTTGTGGATATAAGTGAAAACAGATTGGACAGCTATAGGGAGAACAAGGGATTCCGAAGACGGGTCAGAAACCATTATTTGGAATGTAGCACAAAGCAAGTGGGGAAGAAAAAGGGGGGGACAGGCATTTGGTGTAGCAGCCGTGTCACCACCTGAGATGCCCACATGGCATATCCGAACGCCTAGTTCGAGTCCCCGCTCCTCCACGTCCTATTCAACGTCCTGCAACGTGCACACACAAGGCACCAGATGGCAGCTCAATTACTCGAGTCCCCGACGCCTACATGAGACCAGACTGAGGCCCAGACTCCTGGCTTCAGCCCAACTGCTTGTTTTGGGCATTTGGGGAGTGAACTAGTGGATGGAAGATGTGTATCTGTCTCTTCAAGTTTTGTTTTTTAATGGAAGTTAAGTGGCCAGCGTTGTGTGGCAGGTAGGGTCATGTGTGATGCTGGCATCCCATGTGGGCACCTGTTCAAGTCCTGGCTGTTCCACTTCCCATCCAGCTCCCTGCTAATGGTCTGAGAACGGTAGTAGAAGATGGCCGAAATGCTTAGGCCCCTGCCACCCATGTGTGAGACGCAGAGGAAGCTCCTGGCTCCTGCTTAGCCCAGTTCTGGCCATTGCTGCCATCTGGGGAGTGAACCAACAGATGGGAGATCTGTCTCTCTTTCGAATAAACAAATCAATCTTTAAAAAAAATAAAAATGTTCAAGAATAAAGTTATTTTAAAAATAAAGGGGCTGGCATTGTGGCATAGTAGGGAAAGCCACTATCTGTGGTGCCTGCATCCCATGTGGGCTTCAATTCGAGTCCTGGCTATTCTATTTCCAGTCCAGCTCCATGCTGATGGCTTAGAAAAAGCAGCAGGAGATGGCCCAAGTGCTTGAACCCCTGCAACCATGTGAAAGGCCTGGAAGTTGTTCCTAGTTCCTAGTCCCTGGGTTCAGCTTGGCTCAGCTCTGGCCATTACAGCCATTTTGGGAGTGAACCAGCAAATAGAAACTCTCTCTCTCTAACTCCTTCATATAAATAAAAGGGAGAGACAGAGAGGTATTCCATCTGTTGGTTTACTCCCAGATGGCTACAATGGCTAGACCTGGGTCAGACTGAAGCCAGGAGCCAGGAGCTTCTTCCAGGTCTCTCATATGGTTTCAGAAGCCCAAGCCCTGGGGCCATCTTCCACTACTTTCCCAAGCACCTTAGCAAGCAGCTGGATCAGAAGTGGAGCAGCAGAGCCTCAAACTGGCACACGTATGGGATGCCAGCACTGCAGGCGGAGGCTTAACCCTCTACATCACAGTGCCGCCCCACAAATAAATCTTTAACTGTGAAAAAAAAATAAATGAGAACTGCAGAAGAGGAGGAAAGAAAATGCTGTAGAGGTTGTATTTGGAGAGAAGGGCTCAGACTTACCCAAACTGATGAGGAGTAACAATGTAAAGATCAAGATTCAGTGAATCCCAAGTCAGATAAATTAAATCCATACCCAGAAGACATGATCGTGAGAGTGAAATCAGGAACAACAAAGTGCATCTCTGCAGCCAAAGAAAAGCAGAGCTCACCCAGACCTCATCCGTGGCGATAGACCATGGAGCTTACAACGGCAATAATGCAGGCCAGAAGACAATGCCCCTTCCCAAAGGGAATGGTGGTCTGCGTAGATGCTACTCCAAGACTGTCAAGAATTTGGATAAAATAAATTTTCAGGGAATTCCAAGATGGTGGATTAGGGAGAGACATGATAACACTAGACTAGGGGTAAACAGTGAAAGAAAGGGGTGTAGGAAATGCACTTTCAGGGGGAGAATTGGAGAGAGAACTGTACTGGAAATCCTACAAGAGCAGGAGGAACCCCATGGACCTGTGTGGAGGGGGTGAACACGCAGCACAATGCGGGCACAGCACACGATGGCAGCAGCTGAGAGCCAGAGAGGGCAGCAGCTTGGAGACGGAGGTCAGACTGGGCTGCGGCAACGTGTGGCATTTTAACTGGAGGGAGAGTGTGGCGTGAGTCTGGTCTGGAGCCCTGGAGGCTGGTGGTTGCTCACAGACCCAGTGGAAGTAGAGGAGGTGCATTTATCTCAGGCCAAGTTCCTCACAACACCAATCGCTGCCTGGCTGAGACATGGCAGGTGCCATTTTGGGTCTGAACAGCAACTGTGCAAGTCCCAGTGCACACACACAGCAACCTGCTGAGACAGGATGCCACCATCACAGCAGTACTGGCAGCAGTGGTGGACCGACATCCAACCAGTGTCTCTTGTGTAATCCAGGATTCTAGAGGAGGGAACAGTCTGCAGTCCCCACTGACCTTGAGCCTAGCTGGGAGGTGGCTGGGCAACCGCATAGCATGGCGAGGTGCCCGCAGCCTCCCAGGGTCAAGATGCCTAGGCAGAGCTGTCTTCAGGGAGCAACTGCCTGGTGACTGGCAGGCTGGCAGGGCAGACAGAAACCTCTACACCCAGCGACTGTGGGATCCTCGTGTGCCGAGACCTCAGGGACTCAGTGGTTACGTGAGAAAACGCAGGGAGTAGCTGAGTCCCTGGGCAATCACCAGCAACAGCTCCACATGCTCACTGTGTTCACAGTGAAGACAGCACAGATCACTTGTGCAGTTCATATGGAGGCACAGAACACTCTAGGGGCTAACACCAGGCATTGAGATCTACCACGCCCAACTTGGCTGTTACCCTGGTTACTTGCCTCATCCTGGAGCACTGAGCAGAGTCCTCTAGACACATCCACCACACACCTCTTGATAGTGCAGATATTCCACCAAGAAGACCCAAATCAATAAAATCAGAGATGAAAAAGGAAATGTAACAGACACCAAAATCACAAAACTTTAAAGAAAGAAATAGAAGAGGATACCAAAAAATGGAAAATCGTCCATGTTCATGGATTGGAAGAATCAACATCATCAACATGTCCATATTACCAAAAGCAAAGTATAGATTCAATGTGATGCCCATCAAAATAACAATGTTCTCCTCAGATCTAGAAAAAATAATTATTAAATTCATATGGAAACACAAGAGGCCCTAAATAGCTAAAGCAATCTTAATAAAAGCTAAAGGCATCACAATACCATACTTCAGTACATACTACAGGGCAGTTATAATCAAAACAGCCTGGTACTGGCACAAAAACAGACATGTAGACCAATGGGACAGAATAGATACTCCAGAAATTAATCCACAAATCTACAACTTATCTTTGACAGAGGAGCTAAAATCAATCCTAGAGCCAAGACAGTCTCTTTAACAAATGGTGCTGGGAAAACTGGATCTCCACATGCAGAAGTATGAAACCTTACACCTTACACAAAAATCCACTCAAAACAGATCAGAGACAAATCTACAATATGATACCATCAAGTTACTAAAGAACATGGGAGAAACTATAAGACATTGGCATAGGGAAAGACTTCTTGGAAAAAACCCAGAAACACAATCAAAGCCAAAATTAACAAGTGGGATTAGATCAGTCTGAGAAGGTTCTGCACTGAAAAAGAAATACTCAGCAAAGTGGAGAGATAACTGACAGAATGGGAGAAAATATCTGCAAACTATGCAACTAATAAAGGACTAACCTCCAGAATCTATAGAGAGCTCAAGAAACTCAACTATAAAACACCAACCTATTCAAGAAATGGGCAAAGGACCTGAACAGACATTCTTCAAGAGAAGAAATTCCAGTGGCCAATAGACATATGCAAAAATGCTCAGGATCGCTAGCCCTCAGGGAAATGCAAATCAAAACCACAATGAGGTTTCCCCTCACCCCTGTTAGAATGGCTCTCATACAGAAATCAACGAACAAATGCTGGCAAAGATGTGGGGAGAAGGTTACCCTACTCCATTGTAGGTGGGAATGTAAACTAGTACAGCCACTATGAAAGATAATATGGAGATATCTCAGAAAGCTGAATATAGACCTACCTTATGACCCAGCCATTCCACTCTGGGAATTTATTCAAGGAAATGAAATCAGCATATCAACGAGTGATCTGTACCCCGCCCCCATGTTCATTTCAGCTCAGTTTACAATAGTGAAGATATGGAATCAACCCAAATGTCCATCAACTATTGACTGAATAAAGAAATCATGGTATGTATACACTATGAAGTACTACTCAGCTGTAATAAAAAAGAAATCTTGTCTTTTGCAACAAAATAGACACAACTGGAAACTATTATATTAAGTGAAATAAGCCAGTCCCAAAAGAGAGATGTCTTCCCTGATCTGAGGTCACTAATAGAGTACCTGAAATGTAACATATTGGAGTGAAATAGACATTTTGAGATTTGATGATTGTTTACAGCTCTTGTCTCTTCTGTAGAGGAATGGTGTTGTTTTTTCTTTCTTTATACTAAGTAAAAGATTTTAACAAATAATATGGAGTTAACTATATGATCATTAGGTAAACTGAAAATAGATCTTTGTAAAAATTAAGAGTGGGAATGTGAAAGGGAGAGGGGGATGGGTTGAAGCATGGGTAAGAGGGAGGGTAGGGGGAGAAATGATACTATGTTCATAGATATGTATATATGAAATACATGAAACTTGTATAACTTAAATAAAATTTTTTAAAAATTTTGAGAAGGCAAAAAATGGTTTGCCACTAGCATACCATCACTAAAGGAGACTCTTAGAGAAGAGGGAACAGAAAGCAGGGAAAGTAAATAGGTGTGGGAAAACAAACCAGTATATGAAAAAATAGTGATGTCCTACGGATTTAAAAAAACACAAGGGCCGGCCCTGTGGTATAGCCGGTAAAACCACTGCCGGTAGTGCTGGCATTCCATATAGGTGCCAGTTCAAGTCCTGGCTGCTCCACTTCCAATCCAGCTCTCTGCTGTGGCCTGACAAAGCAGTAGAAGATGGCCCAAGTCCTTAGGCCCCTGCACCTGCATGAGAGACCTGGAAGAAGTTCCTGTCTCTTGGCTTCAGATCAGCCCAACTCTGGCTGTTGCAGCTATTTGGGGATTGAACTAGCCTATGGAAGACTTCTCTTTCTCCCTCTCTCCCTTTCTCTCTCCAACTCTGCCTTTCAAACAAATAAATCTTTAATACAAAAAAACTACACAAGTATAGCAGAAATCAAGAATCATAAGTTTTCTGAAGCATTGGAAGTGTCAGGAGGAGGTTCAAGTCAATGATCGATTTTAGACTACTAAGACAATACGGTGGAGCCAACTCTGTCACAGCAGGATAAACCCCTGTGGGTGTCAGTTTGAGTTCTGGGCGCTCTACTTCTGAGCCAGCTCCCTGCTAATGCCCCTGGGAAAGTAGCAGAGGATGGGTGCCTGCCACCCACATGCTACACTCAGATGGAGTTCCTGGCTCCTGTCCTGACCTTGGCCCAGCCCCAGCTGTTGCAGCCATTTGGGGAGTGAACCAGCAGATGAACAAAACTCTTCTCAGCTCCCACGAAACACACATACTGCACTGCTCTCTCAATCAATTTAAAAAAAAAGGTATACTGAACTAATAAAGCATAGAAAGGAAATATATTACTTTTAAACTAGCAGGGAAACAAACAGCTGAGACAAATAACAAAAATAAGATCATATTTTTATACATTATGATATATCTATGCATCAAAAAGTCAACAGAATTTTATTTTAAAGATTTATTTGAAAGGCAGAGTTACAGAGACAGGTAGAGACCGAGAGAGGTCTTCCATCAGTCAGTTTACTCCCCAAATGGCCTCAATGACCAGGGTTGGGCCAGACTGAAACCAGGAGCTTCTTCCAGGTCTCCCACGTGGGAGCAGGGGCTCAAGGATTTCCCAGGCACATTAGCAGGGAGCTGGATTGAAAGTGGAGTAGCCAGGGTTCAAACTGTTGCCCACATGAGATGCCAATGCTGCAGGCCTAGGCTTTAGCCCACTGTGCCACACTTCTGACCCCAGTCAGAATTTTTTAAAATATTTAAAATTTAAATATTTTTATGTTTATTTTAAGATATTTAAATATTTATTTGAAAGTCAGAGTTACACACAGAGAGCGAGAGAGAGCGAGAGAGAGAAAGAGAAGAGAAGGAAGTCTTCTATCCGATGGTTCACTCCCCAGATGGCTGCAACAGCTGGAGCTGCGCCGATCCAAAGCCAGAAGCCTCTTCCAGGTCTCCCATGTGGGTGCAGAGGCCCAAGGACTTGGGCCATCCTCCACTGCTTTCCCAGACCATAGCAGAGAGCTGGATCAGAAGAGGAGCTGCTGAGATACAGGATGCCAAGCACTTCAGGCCAGGGCGTTAACCTGCTGCACAACAGCACCGGCACCCAGAAATTTTAAAAATCCATTTGCTTCTTACAAGAGACACATTTAAAACCAAAGGTGTTGGGGCCAGTGCTGTGGCACAGTGGGTTAACACCCTGGCCTGCAGTGCTGGCATCCCATATGGACACCAGTTCCAGACCCGGCTGCTCCACTTCCTATCCAGCTCTCTGCTGTGGCCTGGGAAAGCAGTACAAGATCGGCCAAATCCTTGGGCTCCTGCACCTGCGTGGGAGACCCCAAGGAGGCTCCTGGTTTCAGATATGCACAAATCCAGCCGTTGCGTCCAGTTGGGGAGTGGACCATTGGATGGAGGACATCTCTCTCTGCCTCTCCTCTCTCTATGTAACTCTTTCAAATGAATAAATCTTAAAAAAAAAAAAAAGGTGCAAAACCATGGAAAATATTTTTATAGAGCAATTTCCTGAGGGTGACTGCTGCCATCTCCCTTTCAGTCAGGTGCCTTGTCTGTTCAGGGTGCCTGACGGGGGCAGGCTGCTATCCCACATTGCATCACCGGGCCCCAGCACTGCACCAGCAACATGCGGCACTCACAGAGCACAGCACTCCAGCCGCACATTGCAGCTCTACCAGACCCTGGGAATAAGGTGCCTGGGCCACAAAGTTCGCTCTCTGTCTCTCCTACGATGAAGATGATGATGTCCAGGAAGCCACATTTAGAAATGTCAGAGGACAGCGTGGTGCACGTAAAGCCACATTCTCAGAAGTAGCTAGTGCCTGCCCTTGGTTCCTCTGTGGCACCCTCTTGCGTCCAGCTTTATTTTCTCATCTACTCTCAATCTCCTACCGGTGACTATGTGTGCTATCACTTGTAACGGAGGGTGGAGAGATCAGGATCACCTACAGAGCTTTCCACAACCACTCACATTTACTCCTGAAATTCTGATTATGGAAGGGTCTGTGCCTTTTATATGAACCACCAGAGAATTCCTGAGCACATGGCATCCCTGGTTGGGAGCCACAGCTCTCCGTGAACCACTGCTCACCTAAGTGCTGCACACCTCCCTCCATTCAAAACCTTCCCCGGCAGTGTTCTGTCTTCTCCTATACCGCAAGGCCAGCAACAATTCTGTGAGCACTGCAAAACTTGCCATCACTCTAGCCTGCCCGAGGACAGCATGGCTGCTGTATTTTCCCCCACAGGGAGCAAAGGGCACATCCGTACAATCTCAGCCTCTGCACATCTACCAATGTTAACCCATCCAAACCTGTACCTCCTCAATGTGTGACAACCGGGGAAAAGCAGGCTCTGCAAAGGTTTTTAGCAATGATGTCCATGCACAAAAGGTTGTAGGCACAAACTTTCTGTGTCACCTGTATTCCCTACAATATGTAAGGACTGTATTGCTTTTGTTAACAAATGACAACAAGCGGTTTTAGCAAATCACCAGTGCTGGTCTCCTAAGTCAGGGTGGCATCCTGGACTCCTCTAGAGACGAGGAGTTTTGCCAGCTGGTGGAGGTGAGTGACAAGAACTTTCTACCCTCGAGAGCTGCTGGCCATTGAAAAAATACTGAGGGCCACAGAATAAAAGGCACATGAATTTAGTGTTCTGTGTTGATGTGTATACATAGGTATATGTATAAGTGTGTGTGTGCACCTATGTGTGGAAGACAAGAGAGACTACCTCTCTCTAGTTTTGAAATTAGGAACAGAGATCAATTCATATATATACAGCAAAGAGTTAAAAAGCAAATTCCAGTCCCAAATTATACCCAGGGATACTTTTTGAGATTTTATTTGAAAGGTGGAATGACAGAGAGAGAGGGAAAGACAGAGGCAGAGGGAGAGACAAAGAGATATTCCATCTGCTGGCTCACTCCCCAAATGGCCAAAGTGATGAGGACTGGGACAAGTGAATCCAGGAGCCCAGAACTCCATCTGAGTCACCCATGTGGGTGGCAGGGGCCCAAACACAAGGCATCTGGGAAGGCAGCAGATGGCCTATCAGGGAGCTGGATTGAAAGCAGAGGAGCTAGGCCTTGACCATGCAAATGTTAGGGCTTTTTAAGGTGAAGAATCATGGCTGGCAACTGGTCACTCATTCAAGTGGCCCTCAGGCATCTGTATCTTGCAGGCAATTCCAGACAGCATGCCCATCTAAGTCAGAAAATTAAGTCAAATTAAGTCATTTCCCAGTAGCCCTCCAAAACTGTTGCAGGCAACATGAAGCTGTCCACGGGAACTCACTGCTCAGAAGGCCTGAGCATCCACTGTAGTCAGAACGCAGGACAAAATCCCAGGTCCTCCAGGCCATCACTTTTGTATCTTTATTTTCACTTTTTTGACCAAACTCCTCAGTAAGAAACGTGTTTGACACCGCAATGCAGTACACATGCATGCACACACATTTTTGAAACCCTGACTTTATTCAATCCATTTTTTTTTAAGGGAAAGGGTTTATTGGGGGGAACCCAACAGACTGAAGGGTCGAAGAAGGCAAAGAAGGGGAAGGAGAGTGTAAGAGAGAGATCAAGAGACACAGAGGCAGAGAGAGAGAAAGAGAAAGAAATCAAGAGACAGAGAGGTTCAGGAACAGGTCCTCTTAAAACTTTGCTGGGGGGTGGTACAGGGAAGTAGGAGCAGTGAATCCCATGAGGGTGGGGAGGGAGCCGACACTGGTGATTGGACCATGGGGTCACCTGGCTTCCAGCCAAACCATTCTGATATTTCCACATCTGTTCCATGTGATTTTCTCCTACTCTGTTCTGTTCTTTTTCTGCTACTTTTAGCTCAAAAGTAGATTTCTTGAATCACCAATGGTTATGACCTGTGGTTTAAAAACCCCTGACCTAGGGGCTGGCACTGTGGCATGGTAGGTAAAGCCACCACCTGCAGTGCCAGCATCCCATATGGGTGCCAGTTCGAGTCCCAGCTGCTCCACTTCCAATCCAACTCTCTGCTATGGCCTGGGAAAGCAGAAGATGGCCCAACTGTGTGGGCCCCTGCACCCATGCGGGAGACCTGGCTTTGGATCAGCTCAGCTCCGGCCGTTGCAGCCAACTGGGGAGTGAACCAGTGAATAGAGAGAAAGATCCCCCTCTCCCCTACTCTCTCTCCCTCTCCTTCTGTGTAACTCTTTCAAATAAATTAAAAAAAAAAAAAAAAACAACTCTAACCTAAACTGGCCCAGGACAGCATCACGTGACCACCTCAGTCTCATAGTCACAAGATTATAGCTCTCCAGGAAGCTCCAACCCAAGTGGGTTCCTATGCCAAGCTTAAGGGCTCCAGGTTTAACCAACAATGCAGTGGATACACCGACTTTCTCACTCTGCCATTTCCTGTGTCAAGACGACTGGCAGGGAAAGCAGTGCCCATTTATGCTTGCCAACGCTATGCCAGGATAACAACCCTTCATCGTCTCAACTCTATGAGGAACATCACTCCTACTTTATGGGTTAAAAAAAATGAACACTGATATGAAGTCCTAGCCTGCAGCCACACAGAAGACCATCTGACTGTATTCCACCGTCTCATCCGGACCACACTGCACTTTCTTCTTCACTCCCTTCCCCTGTGCCTGTCCTCAGGCAGTATCTCACTCCACATCTGGCTTGCTGGTCACTTCCTTCAGGAAGCATGCTGGAGAACCTCTACACACGTAGTTAGCACTTTGTTTTCCCATGAGGTCTGGTGGGGCCTGGTCATTGTGTGCACAAGGATCACATGCATAGAATTGTGGATGGACATGCATCATCTACTGCTTTTCAGTTCCCAAAACTCACACAGGCTTTCAGTAAATAGGCATGTGCAGTTCTTGGAAATGTACACAGGCTCCCGTCTTCCTTTTCTGGTGCCTCATCTGACCCAGCCACTTGAGAATGACAAGCAAGAACATTGCCAGCTATTTTTAGTTCCTTCAGGTGCTGACCTAGACTACTGGCTGAAGAAGCCAAAAGAGGGGCTAGGAAGGCTCCATCAGCTTCATCGAAACCACTTCTCAGGCAGCCGACTGCCGGGAGCTTTGGGGCAAGGGCTGAAAATAAGAAGTCGTGTGGACAGAGCCTTCCAGCTTGGGAAGTAAGAGCATGCTGTCTTCTCTCTCCCAGACTCAGATGCCAGAGAGGAGAGCAAAGAAAATAAAGAGGAAGGCGAGAGCCCCTAAGAACCCTGCAGCCAACCCCTACAATCATCACGAAAAAAACCCCTGCCTGACCCTGCTCCCTGAGCTTTTCTCAAAGCTTTCCTGTATGTATAGTGCCATGAGAAACTGGGGGGAACATGCTTAAGTCATATTTGGAGATGTATTCCACACCCATGCCCTGGGAAAAGGGGCACTCTAATTAAGGTCATCAAGAAGTACCTTAGGAAAAAAACTATGCATGGATCTCAAATTTTTCTTACATAAAAATGAACTTATTTTTACAAATTTTTAGTGGTTTTGTTTTTATCTATCTGAAGGGCACAGAGAGACAGAGAAAGACAGAGATAGATCTACCCAACCATTTCACCTCCCCCGCCCAGATGTCTGTAACAGCCACAGCTGGGCCAGGCCAAAGCCAGAAACTCAGTCTGGATCTTCCACATCTCTGGCAGCAACCCAACTACATAAGCCATCACCTTGCTGCCTCCTAGGGTGTGTATTAGCAGGAAGCTGAAATTGGAAGCAGAGCCAGGACTCAAACCCAGGTGCTCCGACATGGCATGCAAGCATCCCAAGCAGCATTTGAATCACTGTGACAAATGCCCCCTCCGAGACATAGCTTTTTATTCATCTTCTCCATGAAGCTTATGCACACAAGGCAAATTCCATTCACTGGAATGTGTCCTTGGGACTGGAGTACTCCAAGTCATAATTACCCATGTGCCAATTCAACATATATCCCAATAAGGTCCCACTTTTAAAGGTTTTTCTATATTGACTGGTTTAATGTGTATGGAAAAAATGTAGATATACACAGAGAAATGGAATATATGTGGGTATACAGAATATCCAGAAAGACATGGAGAGATTATACTCTATATAGATTATACTCCAAGAGATTCACATTAAGGCTAATAATTAGTACTTTCAGAGAAAAACTGCCTTTCAATTCTTCTGTTTGTATGAATTCATAATTTTGCCCAAAGGAATACTAGCCAAAATAACAAAACAAAAATGCCTTTTCAAATCATTTGGATTAGTATCTTTGTCTTGATTTAAACATCATCTTGATTTAAAGAACTAGCTTCTCTGGTTTTCTGGTTGTCAAAATACAGAAAATTATCCAAGTTTTTCATTATCTTCTGAGTACAGTCTATAGTTTGTTTTCTCCGTTTATCACAAATCTAAGGTTGGTATGTTTGTGCTCAGGACAAACTCCTTTTCAAGAGATGTTGACATTTGAATCTCTCATCTTATGTAAAAATATGTCTATACATAAAATACCATTCAGTCTTTAAGAAGGAGATCCTGCCATTTGGGACAACATATATGAGCCTGGAAGACACTATATTAAGTAAAATAAGCCAGGCACTGAACAACACATAGTGCATGTTTTGGGGCAGGTGTTCTGGCACAGCAGGTAAAGCCACTGCCTGCGATGCCAGCATCCCATATGGGCACTAGTTCATGTCCCGGCTGTTCCACTTCTGATTCAGCTCCCTGCTAATGGCCAGGGAAAAAGCAGCATAGGATGGCCCTGTGTGGGCCCCTGCTACCCACATGAGATATCAGCATGAAGCTCCTGGCTCCTAGTTTCAGCCTGGCTCAGCCCTGGCTATTGTGGCCACTTATGGGAGTGAAGCAGCAGATGGAAAATCTGCCTCTCCTTCTCTTGGTAACTCTTTCAAATAAGTAACTATATCTTTAAAAATACTCTATTTTCCCTCACACATGGAAGCTAACAAGTTGATCTAACAGAGAAGAAAACAGTGGTCACCCAAGACTAGAAAGGGGTTAGAGGAAGTAAGGATGGTGAGAGGATGGATACCAGATACCGGGGTGAAGCTGGACAGGAGAAATCAGCTCTAATGTTCCACAGTATGGTAGGATGACTATGGTTGAAAATAATTAATTGAATATTTCACAATAGCTAGTAGAGAGAATTTAAGGTTACTAACCCAAAGAAATGATAAATGCCTGAGGGTATAGATATACCAGTTACTCTGATTTGATCATGCATTGAAATGTCACATTGTACTCCATAAATACATATGGCTACTATGTATCAGTGAAAATTAAAAGTATATTTCAAAACAAAATTCAAGAACTAAAGGCAAATGAAATTAGAAAGTAAATCATCCATCTCTCATTTCTTCATGAGGGGTATTAGCATCCACAACAAACAACTTTTAACGTTATCGTTGAGCTTTGTCCTATGATAAAACACCAGAAATTAAAAGTGTTTGTTTTCATCATATTCTAAAGGAAACCCAAATTTCATTGATTTTTTTCCTTCACACCTAAACCAATTTAATGTAATCAAATATCCAATCAATGGGCACATTTCCTTGATCTTCTCATAATTTTTTTCAGAAGCAAAGCTTCACAAATAGGACTATTTATTTACCACTATTAAAGTCTAAATTTTACACATTCTCTGGACTGATGGTTCATATCCATCAACTCATTCAACTTTAGTACCCATCTCATCCCCATTGGCTTTTCTACAACTTCTATCACCATGAAGCTCAGCGAGGTTTTTTAACTCAAACTTGGGCTTCTTCAGCAGTTTTACTTTTCTACCAAGGACAACATGGAGTGGGTAAACAGATGCGCAGAGCTCCTCCTGTCTTTTCCAATGCTGTCTGGACGCGACTCTTTGACCACTTCTTTCAAGTCACTTATGATTGTGTGTGTGACTACACCTTTCTGGTTATAATTTACAGCTTTGAGATTTGGTGGACCTGTTGCGATTTTTAGCAAAACCAACACAGAGCAGATGAAGTAAATAACCCATCAGTAATTTGACATCATCATGAGCTTCAATCATGGAACACATTCTATCACAGGTAAGATCCATGCTCAGGAAGTTAGGAAGTTTTTGCCTTGAACATCCTCAGTCATTCACTTGAACTGTCTAAATGCAACTTCATCATTCTGCAGACCAACAAGATTCACTTCAAACACACAGCCCTTGAAGCCATCAGATACAATTTTGGTTCCTTGAATCCTCATTAGTGTTTTTCCAATATTTTATTGAACCAGCAGGTGCTTTCACATCAATACCAATCTTTCTTAGAAGATGGAACAACCACTTTCTTCTTGGAGCCCTTTTTACTCCCTTTTCTAAGGTGCTTGTTCTTGCCAACCACCATGGTGGTGCTCAGAGAGCCCAAAGGCTTCTCATGGTTTTCAGAAGTCTACTGGAACTAGCATCCAAGTAAGATTCAGAAAATACAGTGAGTTGAAATGCCTCTTGAGTCTATTTTAATCCATGGATTAAATCCACGCCTCCTTTTCCCCCTTTCACTGCATTTTGGTGAATGAGCTGTCTCTTTTTTCCTAGGGACTTTCCCCAAAATCTGGAGTTGGTTAATTTTCTTGTGGTTGTTTACTATGTTCCTTGGCTCTCCATAATTTGTGTAACTTAGAGTTTAATCTAGAAGCTTGATATTTGTGGTAACATTATTTCATTGGAGGATTTGCATACTTCCAGAAAGAGGTACATAATGCTTGGCTCTCAATTCTTGTAATGGTAGTAGGCATTTACTATCTTGATGACCAACTCAGGGTTTAAAAATGGTGGTCTAACTCATTATTCTCATGGGGTACATCCATAAAACAATAACCTTTATGTAAACTAAGTTCCCTGAGGAAATAGCACATAAGGAAATCATGATAAAAGCCTGAGTCTTCCAATTACTCATTTTTTAAACAAATGATCTGCATCCATAGAATCCTCCAAGGGTAGCCAGTGAGATGTGTCCTCATTATGTCACTATCATTATCACTATGAACTCAAGGATGTTTAGCAGATGCTCTTGAGGCCTGATTCTGTAGTTCGAGTTCACCTAAGATTTGTATCCTCCTTTTGCTTCTTAGAGCTTTCTCCCATGCCATCAGAGCTTCTCCAGCCCACTCTTGGGACAGCCCAGAAATGAGAGATTTTAATACCGCAAAGTCAGCATTTAACCCGTGAAAGTAGCTTCTCCTTCTCTTAGGCAGTTCTCAGAGATGGTCTATGTAATTTACAAGACTGTCCTCAACTCACTGATGTGCATTCGAGTCACTGGTTTCCCTTCTTGCTTTCCTCACCTCTGCGTTCTGCTTCCTGGAATCACTTCTCCAACTACTTGTATCCGATTCTTTGTCTCCTGGTGTGCTCTTGGGAAAACATCCAAATTAAAACAAGCTTAATAAGTATGTTTGATGACTTGACCAACTGCAATCACTACTGTTCTTGTCACTCAAATCACCCTCTTTGGCCAGATGGAGCCTACTCAAGTAGCTTCTGAGTCCATTCAACAACCATTGCTTGATTTTCATACTTTTTCTATGTGACATGTTTGTCTCATCTTGTAATTCTCCTCCCCAATATTGGAATCAACTATATCTGAGAAACCTCTTTTTAAAATATGAAGTAGTATTTATTTTTTAATTATTATTTTTTGCAGAACTGCAGATTTCATTCAAATCCAGCCCCTCCCCTGCCTCGCAGGCTCTGCGGGTGCTGGGCCATGCCCCCTGTCCTGCCAGGCGCGCCCCCAGGCACAGCAGCCTCCTGGGCTTGGCCCAGGTCACATGACGCCTCCATGTGCAGGGTTGAAGTAGTATTTAGAGACCACATTTTTTTTTTTTTGGACAGGCAGAGTGGACAGTGAGAGAGAGAGAGAAAGGTCTTCCTTTTGCTGTTGGTTCACTCTCCAATGGCCGCCACGGCCAGCACGCTGCGGCCAGTACACCTGGTCTCCCATGGGGTGCAGGGCCCAAGCACTTGGGCCATCCTCCACTGCACTCCCGGGCCACAGCAGAGAGCTGGCCTGGAAGAGGGGCAACCGGGACAGAATCCGGTGCCCCAACCGGGACTAGAACCCGGTGTGCCAGCGCCGCAAGGCGGAGGATTAGCCTGTTGAGCCACGGCGCCGGCCGACCACAATCTTGACACTAGGAGTGCCTGTGCTTCAGAGGGGACTTCAGAAATTTCTTGGAATTAAAACAAGTCTAGAGGCTGATACCGTGCAGTGGGTTGTTGCTGCCTGCAATGCTGGCATCCCATGTGGGTTCCAGTTTGAGTCCCGGCTGCTCCACTTCTGACCCAGCTCCCTGCTAATTGCGTCTGGGAAGGCAGCGGATGATGATCCAAGTACTTAGCTTCTGCACAAACATGGGGTACCTGAATGGAGTTCCTGGCTCCTTGCTTCAGCCTTGCCCAGTTCCAGCCATTGTAGCCATTGGGGAATAAACCAATGGATGGAAGATAGAATGATTCTCATTCTCTCTCTCTCTCTCTCTCTCTCTCTCTCTCTCTCTCTCTCCTTTTCAAGTAGAATAAACAAGTCTTTAGGGGAAAAAAAAGATGTATATCTTGATGCAAAACGTTTTGAAATTCATGCATGATTTAAGGATTTTCATGAACTTTTTGAAGACTTCATATTTCTGTTGCATTTCTCATTGTCTAGGTCTCTTCAGCAGACAGATTAGAAACTATTTGTTAGTCTCGTAGAATTTTTGAAAAACATGCATTTAAATAATGTGACAAATCTAAAAATCAGATTCCTCCCCACCCAGCTGGTTTTTTAAGTTGTTGCCATATATCATTGTTGCTATTGTATAGTTTAGTGACCTTTCTGAACTAATTCTGTAAAATCAGTATTGTTTGTTGTGTGTGGCCATTTAATCATTTCTCAGTGGTTCGTTCATGATTAGACAGACCTCATAGTGCCTGAACCAATAAAATCTCTTGACCTTTGCTCCAGCAGACTCTTCACAAGTTAACCTTTGCCTTTCTTCCTGCCTGCACGATGTCTCAAGTCCATGCAGAAGTGAGATGACGGATTTGTCTTCCTTTCCCGAGCATGCGCACAGCCCTGCACAAGCACCTGGCCTTCTAGATTCCATGAAATGCACTGACGTTTTTCAAAACCCCTAATGGAAGTCTCATTGACCAGTTTTTCCTTTTGAGTCAGCCTCTTAGCCCCAGCTGGTAATACTGACTTGGGCAGCTGTACTACAAATCAACTGTTGATCATGTAACAAATTCTCTGCAGTCAAGCCTGTTCATGTAGAGTGACCTGAATGTATTTATCTGGCCCAAATAAATATATTATCTGAAAATGAGCTTTCTAGCAAGTTTATAGACGGGTCAAATGACTCTCTAAGAATGGTTTTTTTTTTTTTTTTTTGACAGGCAGAGTGGACAGTGAGAGAGAGAGACAGATAGAAAGGTCTTCCTTTGCCGTTGGTTCACCCTCCAATGGCTGCCGCGGATGGTGCGCTGCGGCCGGCGCACCGCGCTCCTCCGATGGCAGGAGCCATGTGCTAGGTGCTTTTTCCTGGTCTCCCCATGGGGTGCAGGGCCCAAGCACTTGGGCCATCCTCCACTGCACTCCTGGGCCACAGCAGAGGGCTGGCCTGGAAGAGGGGCAACCGGGACAGAATCTGGCGCCCCGACCGGAACTAGAACCCGGTGTGCCGGCGCCGCAAGGCGGAGGATTAGCCTGTTGAGCCACAGCGCCGGCCTAAGAATGGGTTTTTGTGGCGCTCCAAGCACATCCTGCTTCCTTCCATGCACACCAAGCTGCTCACGTCATAGCTACTGTAGTTGTGAGGCTATTGCAAGGCTCCCATGAACTAGGGACTAAGGGGTTGGAACTGGCAAGTTAAAACAACATAAATTGGGGCCAAAGCTGTGGCTCTGCAGGTTAAGCCACTGCCTGTGATGCATCCTATATTGGAGCACCATTTCAAGTCTTAGCTGCTATGGGAGATGGTCCAAGGACTTGGGCTCCTGCCACCCACATGAGAGACCCAGATGGAGTTCCAGGCTCCTGGCTTTGGCATGTCCCAACCACAATTTGCAGCCATTTGGGGTGTGAACCATGGGATGGAAGATCTCTCCTTCCATTACTTTTCCAAATAAATAAAATCTTTACAAGGTGTGTGTGTGTGTGTGTGTGTGTGTGTGTGTGTGTGTATAACAGTACAAAACTTGCTGTTCTTATCAAAATTAGTCATTTTTCCTCAAACATTGCTAAAATTGTTGCAAACCCTTAATTTCCAGAACTATGGAAACAATTCCTTGGACTTTGTCATTTTTGTCACTTTTCTCCACCATGCCTCAAGTGGGGGGGTCCTCAAAAGTTTAAAAAACTTATGACTTATTTGAAAGGCAGAGTTATAGAAAGAGATCAACTACCCCCTAGTTCATTCCCAAATGGTCACAACAACCAGGACTGGGACAGGCTGAAGCCAGGAGCTTTATCCAGGTCTCCCACAAGAGAAAAGGGGCCCAGAGACATGGGCCCTTTTCCACTGCTTTCCCAGGAACATTAGCAGGGAGCTGGATTGGAAGTGGAACAGCTGGGACTTGAACTGGTGCCTGTTAGGAAAACAGTCGTAGCTTGGTGCTGCCTCACACAAGGCACCAAAAATGTTAGGAAAAGAGGTGCAGAATAGAGAGGAGGCAGAATATGAACCTATAGCCAGACCAAATTTATTCAAAGAAAATAAATTCACAGAGGTGGGTGACCAACTGCCGAGTGCACATTGATGGAACACATGGCAGAGGGCTATGATCCCAGGGGCTGGGCCTTTTTATATTTTAGGAGGGCCAGGGTTGGAGTGGGGGTAGGAGGCAGCAGTCAGAGGTGAATTCCTGGAACAGGTCTTTCAGGTGGCCATGCAGGGACTTGGGAACCTGGGAAAGAATGGGCAGGGGCAGGGGGTGGGGGAGTGGGGTATGAAGGCAACAGGTGTGAGACCCAATTGAGACTCAAGGGCAAAAAATAAATTCTAGTGTTTATCTTTTGGGCAATGAATAAGAATGGCTGAGGCTTATGTCTTTGTTTCATCAGTGCCCATGTGGGATGTAGGCACTGCAGACAGCAGCATAACCCATTATGCCACAACACTGGCCCATCAACACTTTTTAAAATGGTAAAATACCATGAATTCATACCAATACTTAAAATCAGATTTTTATGTAATTCTGCTCATTTTACTTAATCTCCTTTCTCATTTATCAAAAATTCTTCAATGATACTATCAAAATTATGTCTTTCCTCCATATACATGATAGACTTATAACAATGCAATACTACTACCATATTATTACTGTATGTTACTATATGTAATATACATATTATATACATATATATGCATGTGTATGTAATATGTTAAATTACATATTACTGTTATATTACTATTACAACAATATAGTTGTTGGATATAGTTCAAGATATTTCACATTTCATTTGCTTTATAGATGTAGAATCAAACTACTGTAGTTTAGAGTCAATTTGTAGTTTCTCTCTATGTGTATTTGCCTCTATGTGGGTAAGTGAGTTTATGTGTTTAACTTTTAGTTTTGCTTCATGGTTAAATAAAAACACTTACAAGGTTCGAGAAGGAAATTGGGACTGCCAAGCCTCTGTTCTTAGTCCAGAACTTGCAAACTAAGTCTTTGGACCTTCCTCTGCCAGGCAGCCAAAGGACCATCCATACATCTCTCCCTCAAACAAAGTACATGACCTCAGAATCAACCCTTAAGGCTTCCTGGTCTGGCTGAAAGGCCTGTGAGCATTGCAGGCATGGAGAGCCAAGACTCTATGGCAAACAATATCCTCCATGAAGGATCTCCGAGACCTCAGTGGAATGAAATGGTCGAAGGAGGATGTACTCTTCTCTGAAGGGAAGAAACAACATCCACTTTGCTTATAGCCGTGTCCAAATACCGATGGAGGCTATGGTCACAAAAGGCTTCCATAGCCTTGGCAGCCCATGGCAAGAGCCTCGGGTGATCACAGACGTCATAAATAGGAGTGTTAATTGTTAAAGGAACAACAGAAGTCACTGTGCACTTACTCCCTATGTAGGGCCTCTGTCCTCTATAAGAATCGACTGCAAATCTTGTTCTCAAACTGTCCCCTCTTTGTTGTGTGTGCTCATGGGTGCAAACTGTTGAAATCTATGCTTAACACAGAGTTGGTCCACTGTATATAAAATCAAAATAAAAGTGATCCATAATGAAGGAGGAGATGGGAGAGGGAGAGGGAGATGGGATGGGAGTCAGGGTGGGAGGGTGGGTATGGGGGAAAGAACCACTATATTCCTAAATGAAAAATGCATTCATTAAATAAAAACTTAAGAACTATAACTACTATTTCCTTTTTTAAAGATGTATTTATTTGAAAGGCAGAGTTAGAGACAGAGAGAGAAGCAGAGTAAGAAGTCTTCCATCTGCTGGTTCACTCCCCTAAATGACCACAATGGCCAGAGCTGGGCCAGGCCTAAGCCAGGAGCTTCTTCCAGGACTCCCACATGGGTGCAGGGGCCCCAGCGCTTGGGCCATCCTCTGCTGCTTACCCAGGCACATTAGCAGGGAGCTGAATTGGAGGAGAAACAGCCAGGTCTCAAACCAGCACCTCCACTGGGGAAGAGACTGGATTGGAAGTGGAGCAGCTGGGACTTAAACTGGCATCAATATGGGATGCCGGCACTGCAGGCAGCAGCTTAACCTGCTGGGCTACAACACTGGCCTTATAAATTCGATTTCTGTCCCCTCATCTCCATTTTCTACTCCTCCAAGCACATGTATTGTTAAAATGTTATGGTTTTTTTCATTGCCATGTTGTGCCGTTGATATAAACAAAAATGTCTATGGATCTATCTTGGCATTTACTAATATTTATATTCATGCTTGAATTGTTACCTTTGTACTAATACCTTCAATACTTTCAGAACTTACTGTTGTCTTTCGGTTCCTACTATGAGCAATATTGACATTTGCAAGTAACCTCCTCTTTCTCCTCTTTTATTTCCTCTCAGAATCTAATTTGAGGTAGTATTGTTCTATTCTCAGTTAATACCTGTGAAACAGTTTGGTTAATCTATTTTTAATATACTCATTCTATTCTTTAGTTTTTGGTAGCTGTACTCTATTACACTATTAGAACACATATATATCATTCACCATACTTACACACGTATGTTTATAATCTCCATTTAGATTTAGTTTTGCAATAGATAATGCCCACTGTCGGTCTCTACATCAATGTCTCTCTAGTAATGCTGCTGTGTGAAAGCAGTTCTTCAGTCAGTTCCCCAGGAAAGATCTTTGAAATTATATGTCTTGGACTTTCACATCTTCCAAATAATTTTCCTGAACACATTATATTGGAGTACTACTTTGAATAGATGCAGTCTTTGGCTCACATTTCATTTTCTCTCCTCTTATAAACTATTGTTAGAAAATTAACATATCAGCCAGTACCGTGGCTCAATAGGCTAATCCTCCACCTGTGGCGCCGGCACACCAGGTTCTAGTCCCAGTTGGGGTACCAGATTCTGTCCCAGTTGCTCCTCTTCCAGTCCAGCTCTCTGTGGACCAGGAAGGCAGTGGAGGATGGCCCAAGTGCTTGGGCCCTGCACCTGCATGGGAGACCAGGAGACCTGGCTCCTGGCTTTAGATCAGCATGGTGCACTGGCTGCAGCAGCCATTGGGGAGTGAACCAACGGAAAAGGAAGACCTATCTCTGTCTTTCTCTCACTGTCCACTCTGCCTGTCAAAAAAATTTTTTAAATATCGAAACAATTTATTTCTTTTAAAAAAGTATCTGGCCCTCTGATCTGAATATCCAAGAACTTGGAAAATTCCAATGAAAGCTTAGTAAGGCTGTGCTTCAGAGGTACAGCAAGATGGTAGCTTACTAAGATGCTCCAGCAATCATCTTCCCTCAAAGACACCCCTCGAAACAGTGACTCACACACCATGGCAACTTCACAATAGCTAAGGAATCCAGGTAAGAGGCCACAGTGCCTGGTTAAACTATTTGAAGAAAATATGCATTGAAGAAAGCAGGAAGGAAAGAGTTGCCTCCCCCAGCTCCAAGTAGCACAGCATGGAGAGGTCCCTCACTTCCTGCTTGAGGGAGGGAGAGGGAATTAAGTCCAGACCTTAGACTTGAAACCCCACATGAGACCTGCAGCAGTAAAAACTAGGGCCAGACAGGCCCAGCAATCTCGGCCCAGACCAGTACCTGCAGACTGCACCTTTGAACCCTCTTCAGCCAGGCACCCACAAGACATCTCTTAAACTCCAGCACACAGCAAACCAAGACTTCAGCTGTTAGGTAGTAAGGAAAGAACTGAGCTTCAGGCTTTGTCAGAGGGGAACCCCCTGCAGTGAAACCTAGCATGATAAAGCTCAAAGGACTCTACCCCAGACCAGTAATCAGAGAGAATCTAGACCTACCATAGCATCTGGCAGAGGCCGGCACCCTAGTAGGACAGACTCATTTCAGCATAAATCACCAGCAGCCTCATGAATGGGCCTGAAATGCACCCCCGAGACTGTGCAGGGCCTGGTGTTAGTAAGACCCAGGTATGACTCAGTTTAGTGTTCGCTTGGGTGGCCAAACAGCTTTCTGCCCTTCCTCCACTCTCAGAAAGATTGAAAGGAACCACAAGACTATGTCTTGAACTGATGACAGACTGGTAAAACACAACACTGCATAGACCCCAATGGTCTTAGTTCAGTGCTTATAGATGGATCCTCTGGAGATGATCTGGTATCAGGTGGAGTCCCCTAACACCAATTTAGTGGAATCATATGCCATCCAGCATCACCTGTGGCTGGGTGTAACCCTCCTCAGGCCGTGAGTCCACTTAAGGAGCAGAGAGCCTGTGGCAGTTGGGCTTTGATGCTGCCCTGTTCTCAGCGGACTGTCGGCTTGGCTGTGATCTAGGGTTGCAACACTGGCAGGCCACAACACCAGGCATCTGGGTATATCCCAGCCCCGGGAAGAGCCTGGCGGGACAGGCTACCACTTTTTGGTTTATTCCCTAGTTCATTCTGAACAACAGACCATCTGTGAATTTGGAACAAACCTGAGCTTGGGCATCCCTTCTGGCTGAAAAAGTGGCAAAACAATAGCAGACTTGCACCAACCCTCCACTTCAGAGCCATGGGGTGGTAAAGAAAGTAACCAGACTGCCTAGAACTTTAGGAAGAATAGCCGCAAACAAAATCAGATTTTGATTATGAAAAAATACCTAATCCTTCAATGTACACACGCAGTCATACACCAAAAAAAAAATTTTCAGGGGACCGTGACTTCACCTCAAATTAAGGTGCCAGGAACCAATGAGACAGCAACTGACATTTGTGGACTCTCAAGTGAAAAATCAAAATAGCCATTTTTAAAGAAACCCAAAGAACTAAGAAAACACAGAAAAAATTTAATAGTCTAGCAAGAAGACTAAACAGAAATAGAATTTTTAGAAATCAAACAGATTTACTTGAACTGAAAAGTGCACTAAGTTTAAAATGCAAGGCTAAAAAAGTAGAAGAAGTCAAAAAGAACGAACCTGAGTTCAAAGACAAGCTATTTGAACATGCATGATTAGAAGAGAAGGAGAATCACAGAAACTTTGAGATGTAATTATTTAAGAGCAGATATTGAATCACTGGGGTCCAAGATTGACTTGAGAGGACCAACAGGGCATAAATAATACTCAAAGAGGAATACCAAAAACTTCCTCACCCTAGAAAGAGTATTCTCTAGGTACAGGAGGGTGGGAGGTCACCAGTCAAATTCAATTTAACAAAGTCTACCCCAAGACATACTGTAATTAAACACACTAAGGTTAAATATGAATAAGATTTTCAAAGCTGCAGGAACACAAGCAACACGTATAGGTAATCTAATTAGCAAGAGTGCATACTTCTCAGCAGAAACCTTGCAGGCCAAGAGTGAAAGGGGATGAATGTTTGGCAGTTTTTCCCTTTAGTACTGTCAATCAAATAACAATACCCAGCAAACCTACCCTTTAGAGATAAAGATATTTCCAGACTCAAGAAATAGTTTATTGGTATCAAACCTACCTTAAGGAAAATTTCTAAAGTGAAGTCTAAGTGAAAGAGATGCTAATGGGTAAGAAGAAGATATTCCATGGTACAAAAATCATTTATAAGAATGACCTACAAATTCATGATACTCAAATATTATAAACATGATGCATAAATCATCCCTATGTTTTGTATGAAAACAAAAATAACTGCATTGGTATGTTAAGAAAAAGGCGATACACAAAAATGTAAAACTGAACACCAAATGTTCAAAATGTGAGAACTGCAGTACAAGAGTAAAGTTCTATCAGTATCTTTCTCTTTGTGTGGGTTTAATTCCTATCTTTTTTTTTTTTTTTACAGGTAGAGTGGACAGTGAGAGAGAGAGACAGAAAGAAAGGTCTTCCTTTGCCATTGGTTCACCCTCCAATGGCCGCCGCGGTTGGCGCGCTGCGGCCGGCGCACCGCGCTCGTCGATGGCAGGAGCCAGGAGCCAGGTGCTTTTCCTGGTCTCCCCATGGGGTGCAGGGCCCAAGCACCTGGGCCATCCTCCACTGCACTCCTGGGCCACAGCAGAGGGCTGGCCTGGAAGAGGGGCAACCGGGACAGAATCCGGTGCCCCGACCGGGACTAGAACCCGGTGTGCCGGCGCCGCAAGGCAGAGGATTAGCCTGTTGAGCCACGGCGCCGGCCTTAATTCCTATCTTTATAATCAAAGCTTTTAGCATTTCAAAATAGTTTGCTATAACTAAAAGATGTTTTTTGTAAGCCTCATGGTAATTCTAACACAAAAATCTATAATACATTTACCAAAAATAACAACCAAGGAGTCAAAATATACTACTTGAGAAAATCACTTTAATGCAAATGAAGATTTTAAGAGGGAGAAAAGGAATACATAAAAGTAGAACATAAGTATCACCATGGCAGTAGTAAGTCTTACCTACCAATAATTACCTGAGATATAAATGGATTAAATTTTCCAATTAAAACAGTCACTGAATGGGTTAAAAAAGAAGTGAGACCCACCTATAGGCTGCTTACAAGAAGCTCACTTCACTTCTAATGACACGCATAGATGAAATGGAAAGGATGGAATAAGAAATTCCATGCAAATAGAATCCAAAAGAAAGCAGGAATATCCACAATTATATCAAATAAAATAGACTGTAAATCAAGAGTACTGAGGAGACAAAATGTCATTACAAGATAATAAAGCGTTCAATCCATCAAGAGAAAATTAAAGTACATAAATATGTATATAGTACTGGAGCATTAAATATATAAAGAAAATATTAATAGCCACAAAGACCCCAAAACAAAAGCAACAAGGGACTTTCACAGCCCACTTTCAGCAATGCATAGATCATCCAGACAGAAAATCAAAGTGACAGCAATGTTCAACTATACCCCAAATCAATGAGACCTAACAGATACAGAACATTCCATCCAACAGAATACACATTCTTTACAATAGCACATGGAATAAACACCAGGACTGATATGATAGGTAAAATAAATTTAACCCAAGAAGTCAAAGAACTCTAAAGTGAAAACTAAAAAGCACTGATGGACAAAACTGAAGTTGTCAAAGAAATGTAAAGATGTCCCATGTTCATAGATTAGAAGAATATTATTAAAATGTCCACACTACTCAGAGTGATATAGATTCAATACAATCCTTATCAAAGAGTTAATATTTTTCAGAGAACTGGAAAGCAAACTACTAAAATTGCTATCTAACCACAAAAGACCCCAAATAGCCAACCCAATCTTGAACAAAAAGCAGGAGGCATTGTACTACCAAACTTGAAAATTGCTACAAGGCTGAAGTAATACGAACAACATTGTATTAACATAAAAACAGAGACAGTCCAGTGGAACAGAACGGAGAGCCCAGAAGTAAACCCACACATCAGCCAACTAGTCTTTGTCAAAGATGCTAAGAATACACATTAGAGAGGATAGTCCTTTCAATAAATGCTACTGAGAAAACTTAGGGGAAGTGCTTCAAGACATTGGAATCAACACAGGTTTTGTGGATAGAATCCTGAAAGGACATGAAATAAAAAAAAAAAATAGACAAATGGGATTTCGTTAAACTACAGGCCCTCTGTACAGCAATCAAAGTGAATAGATAACATATAGGGTAGGAGAATATTTATAAGTTCTACATCTGACAAGGTGTTAGTAATGAGAAAATAAGGAACTCAAACAACTTAATAATTAAAAAGTCTAGTTTAAAAATGGGCAGATCTAAATAATATTTTTCAAATGAAGCCATATAAATGGCCAACAGATACATGAGAAAAATGTTCATCACTAATCTTCAAGCAAATTAAAATCTATAACCATAGGGCCAGCGCTCTGGAATAGCAGCTAAGGCCACCGCCTACAGTGCTGGCATCCCATATGGGCACCAGTTCAAGTCCCAGCTACTCCACTTCAGATCCAGTTCTCTGCTACAGCCTGAGAAAGCTGTAGTCTTTGGGTCCCTGTACCCATGTGGGAGACCTGGAAGAAGCTCTAGGCTCTTTGCTTCAGATTGGCCCAGCTCTGGCTGCTGCGGCCATTTGGGGAGTGAACCAGCAGATGGAAGACTTCTTTCTCTCTCTCTGCCTCTGTCTCTGTAACTCTTTCAAATAAATAAATCTTTTAAAAAAATCTATAACTACAATGAATTGTCACTTCACTCCTGTTAGATTGTCTATTATCAAAAAGACAAAAGATCGGGGCTGGTGCTGTAGCACAGCAGGTTAAGCCATCGTTGTAGTGCCAGCATCCCATATGGGTGCTGGTTCAAGTCCTGACTGCTCCATTTATGACACAGCTCCCTGCTAATGTGCCTGGGAAACCAGAAGATAGTCCAGGTCCCTGGGCCTGCACCATGGGAGACTCTGAAGAAGCCCTGGTTCCTGGCTTCAGCCTGGCCAAACCTTGGCCACTGTGGCCATTTGGGAAGAGAACCAGCAGATGGAAGATCTCTGTACATGTGTGTCTCTCCTCTCTCCCTCTGTAACTCTGACTTTCAAATAAATAAATAAATCTTTAAAAACGGGTGTGTGTGATGGGTAACAAGTGCTAGTTAGGACATGTTTAAAAAGAAGGTTTGTTTCACCTTCATTTATAAATAAAAGCTTTACAGTGTATAGTATCATGCATTTACAGGTTTTAAGACTTGGACTATGTCCATTTTTTCCTAGCCTTTAGAGTTTCTCATGAGGAACTAGCTGCCAGTATAATTGGAGGTCCTCTGAAGGTAGTCTGGCATTTCTCTCAAGCATAATATACAATCTTTTATGTTATAATGTTGAAAGAATTACTACAGGGGCTGGCACTGTGGTACATCAGGTAAAGCTTCCGCCTGTGACACAGGCATCACTTATAGGTGCCAGCGCGAGTTCCGGCTGCTCCACTTCTGATCCAGCTCCCTGCTGATGTGCCTAGGAAATCAGCAGAGAATGTCCCAAGACTTGGGCCCCTGCCACTCAGATCGGAGACCTGGAAGAAGCTCCTCGATCCTGGCTTCAGACTGGCTAAGCTCTGGCCATTGCAGCCATTTGGGGAACAAAACAGCAGAAGATCTCTTGATCGATCTAACTCTATGAACTTCCTGTACTTGGATGTCCCTTTCTCTAAATTAGGGAAACTTTTTGTAATTATTTCACCAAATAGGCCTTCTAATCCATTCTCTATTTCTATATCTTCAGAAACTCATGTTGTGTAGTTTGATAGTATTCCATAGATCTCAAACACTGTTTTTAACTTTTCTAATTTTTTGTATGACTATTTCCAAAGATTTATCTCCTTGCTCAGATATTCTTTCTTGTGCCTCACCAAGTCTGCTATGACTGTCTACTATATTTATTTTACATATTGAATTCTTCATTTATAATATTTATCTTCAAGATCTATCTCATGGGAAAATTTTCCTGTCACATATGGGTATCCTAAACTCATGAATTTGCTTCTCATTGGTTCTTAGTAATTCTATGTTCATTCTTTTGAAGTCCTTTTCAGGCATTTCATAAATCTTTGTCTTCACATTCTCATATTAAAGTGTTGTTTGTTTCTTTAGAGGAATCCTTGTCTTCATTATTCATGTTTCTACATTTATTATGGCTATTATCTTTGACATATACCTCTGTGGCTTAGTGGAGTATCTGCTTCTTCAGTGAATATTCAGAGGTATGTGCTGGGTGGGTCTAGGGAGCTCTGGTGTGTATGGTGTAAGAATCCAGGGTGACAGTGATGTTGGGCATGGTAGGTCTCTATTGTCAGCAAGAAGGAGGTAACAATTTGTCACCACTCACCCAGCCTTAAAAAAGATGCTGAAGGATGTGCTACACACAGAAACACAGAAAAATAGCCATCATTATGCAAGAATGTGAAGGCAGAAAATCCCCCAGTAAAAGTACAAAGGAAATACAAAGTAAACAATAGGAGTATTTATGGAAAAATGGCAAGGCCAGCTTGTTACTTATCAATAGCCACCTTAAATGTAAATGGCATCAACTCTCCAGTTAAGACACAGACATAAAGCAAGACCCATCTATTTGCTGCCTACAAGAATCACCCCTCACCAACAAAATACAGAGACAAAGTGAGAGGATGGAAAAAGATATTTCATCCTAATAGAAACTACAGATTAGGACTAGCCACCTTGATATCAGACAAAAACAGACCTTAACACAAAAACTGTTAAAGGAAACAAAGGGCAATAGGTAATAATTAAGGGATCAATTCTATAGGAAGAAGTGATTATAGTAAGTTTATATATAAATACCAAAATTCTTATTTTAAAGCAACATTAATGAATCTAAAGGGAGACACAGACTCTAATACAATGAAAATGGGGGACTTCAACAGTACACTTTCATAAAAGGACAGATCAACTAGACAGAAAATCAAAGAAACAACAGAACTAATCTACACTATGGACCAAATGTGCCTAATTGATATTTACAGAACTTTCATCTCACAGCTACAGAATACACATTCTTTTCATCATTACATGGAACTTTTTTTCTAGGATAAACTATATATTAGGCCATAAAGCAAGTCTCAAAAATTTTAAAAATTGAAACCTCATTGTCTCTCCTTCTCCCCCTCTATAATGCTGCCTTTCAAATAAATTTTTTAAACACACACACACACACAATTTCACCTCACCCCAGTTAGCGTGGTCATTATACAAAAATCAAAAGCTATTAAGCGCTGGAGATGATGTGGGGGAAAAGGTACCCTAATACACTGTTGGTGGGAATGTAAACTAATACAGCCATTTGCGCTCACTTTGGCAGCACATAATACAGCCATTGTGGAAGACAGTATCAGAGATTCCTCAGAAATCTAAATGTAGATCTACCATTTACCTACCATCCCACTCTTGAAAATTTACCTAAACGAAATGAAATCGGTATATCAAAAAGTTACGGGCACCCTCATGTTTACTGCAGCCCAACTCACAATAGGTAAGATATGGAATTTACCCAGATGTCCATCAACTGATGACTAGATTAAGCAATTATGTATATATCCACTATAAAATACTACTGAGTCATAAAAACAATGAAATCCTGTCTTTTCCGACAAAATGGATGCAACTGGAAACCATCAATAGTGAAATAAACCAGTTCCAAAAAGACAAACATGCTGTTTTCCCTGATCTGTGATAACTGACAGTACCAAAAACATGTAATGTATGAGCAAAATTGACATTGAGATTTGAATATTGTTTAAAGCCCATGTCTCTTGTTGAGGAACAGTGTTTTTCTCTTCTTACTATTCATTAAACTCTTTATATAGTGTAGGTTTGATCTTATGAATACAAAATAAGGGCCGGCACCATGGCTCACTTGGTTAATCCTCCACTTCTGGCACCGGCATTACATATGCATGCCAGGTTCTAGTCCCGGTTGCTCCTCTTCCAGTCCAGCTCTCTGCTGTGGCCCAGGAAGGCAGTGGAGGATGGCCCGAGTGCTTGGGCCCCTGCACCCGCATGAGAGACCATGAAGAATTACCTGGCTCCTGGCTTCAGATCGGCGCAGTGCCGGCCATGGCAGCCATTTGGGAAGTAAACCAATGGAAAGAAGACCTTTCTCTCTAACTCTGTCAAATAAAATTTTTTTAAAATACAAAATAAAAAGTAGATCATTGTAAACCTAAAAAATAAGGCCGGCACCGCGGCTCACTTGGCTAATCCTCCACCTGCGGCGCCCGCACCCCAGGTTCTAGTCCCAGTTGGGGCACCAAATTCTGTCCCAGTTGCTCCTCTTCCAGTCCATCTCTCTGCTGTGGCCTGGGAAGGCAGTGGAGGATGGCCCAAGTGCTTGGGCCCTGCACCCACATGGGAGACCAGGCAGAAGCACCTGGCTCCTGGCTTCACATCAGCACAGCACGCCAGCCATAGCAGCCATTTGGGGGGTGAACCAAAGGAAAAAAAAAGGAAGACCTTTCCCTCTGTCTCCACTTGCCTGTCAAAAAACAAAAGAAAAAAACTAAAAGAGTAAGAAAGGAAGGAGAAGGAAGGGTGGGGGCAGGAGTGAGAGGAAAGGTATAGAGGGAAGTAACACTATGATCCTAAACCTGTATATATGAAACACATGAAATTTGTTCACCTTATATATAAAAATTGAAAAATCCATTAAGAAATTAAGGTACACAGCCAAAGCAGTAATGGGGAAGGTTATAACAATCAGTGCCTACCTAAATAAATTGGAAAGACATCATATAAATGAGGTATAAATGCTTCTCATGGACCTAGAAAAAAAAAAAAAAAACCAAACCCAAAATTAGGAGAAAATTAAAAATTAAGAAAAAAAATTAAGACCAAAAAAGGCCAGTGAAATGAAGAGCTGTTTTTTAAAAAAATATGCAAAATTGCTATACCACTGCCCAATTAACCAAAAAAGGGAGAGAAGCCTAAATTAATAAAAATCAGAGATGAAAAGATGTCAGAATGAATACCAAGAAAATAAATAGAATCACAAATTACTACAAACAGCTATATGCCAACAAATTGGAAAATCTAGAAGAAATAGACGGATTTCTATATACATACAATCCATGAAAACTGAGTCATGAAGACAGAGAAAACCAAAATTGTCCAATAACCAAGATGGAAACTGAATCAGTAATAAAGACTCTCCCAAAAAAGAAAAGCTTAGGGCTGGATGACTTCATGGCTAAATTTCAAAAAAAACTGTTGAAGAACTAATTCCAATTCTTTTTCAAACTATTCAGAACAAATGGAAGGGAGGGAATCCTCTTGAACTCTATGAGGCCAGCACCTTAAGCCAGAAAAAAATACAACAAAGAAAGACTACTATAGACCAATATCCCTGGTGAACAGGGATGCAAAAATCTTCAACAAAATACTAGATAATTTAATCCAACAACACATCAGAATTATCCCTGGTATGCTGGGATGGTTCAACATTCACGAAGTCAATGTGATACACACATTAACAAACCGAATAAAAAACATATGATTATCTCAATAGTAGAGATAGCATTTGATAAAATATAGTATCTTTTCATGATAAAAACATTAAGCAGATTGTGTTAAGGAATGTTCCTTCTACTCCCAATCAAGATGGTATATGATAATGATCCAGTCATCGCATTTGTGGGAATTTACCCAAAGGAAATCAGCATGTGAAAGAGTTATATGTACCCCCATGTTTATTACAACTCAACTCACAATGGCTAAGACAGGAAATCAACCCAAATGCCTGTCAAATGAAGACTAGACTAAGAAATTATGGAATATGTACACCATGGAAGGCTATACAATGAATAAAAAAAAAATCCAGTCACAAAAATCAAAGAAACTGGAAACCATACTTAGTGAAATAAGCTAGTCCCAAAGGGACAAATACCATATGTTCTCCCTGGCCTGTGATAACTAATAAAGTACCTAAAAGGCAATCTGTAGAAGTGAAATTGACACTTTGAGAACCAATGACTTTGAACAGCTTTTGTCTTGACTGTTGAGGAACAGTTGTTTTTTTTTTTTAACTTTTATTTAATGAATATAAATTTTCAAAGTACAGCTTATGGATTACAATGGCTCCCCCCCCCCATAACTTCCCTCCCACCCACAACCCTCCCCTTTCCTGCTCCCTCTCCCTTTCCATTCACATCAAGATTCATTTTCAATTCTCTTTATATACAGAAGATCAGTTTAAGTATATATTAAAGATTAACAGTTTGTACCCACATAGAAACACAAAGTGAAAAATACTGTTTGAGTACAAGTTATAGCATTAAATCACAATGTACAGCACATTAAGGACAGAGATCCTACATGAGGAGTAAGTGCACAGTGACTCTTGTTATTGACTTTACAAATTGACACTCTTGTTTATGGCATCAGTAATCTCCCTATGCTCCAGTCATGAGTTTCCAAGGCTATGGAAGCCTTTTGAGTTCACCGACTTCTCTTATTTAGACAAGGTCATAGTCAAAGTGGAAGTTCTCTCCTCCCTTAGGAACAGTTTTTTTTTTAATATACTATTTGTTGAACTCTTCAGACATAATATGTATATAAAGTTAATTAAAAATAGATCTTAGTAGATCTTAGTAGAATAAGAGAGAGGAGGAAGGGAGGTGGGAGTGTAGGTGGGAAGGTGGGTACAGTGGGAAGAATCACCATGTTCCTAAAGTTTTAATTGTGGAGTGTATGAAGTTTGTAACTGTAAAACTCTATAGTTCTGCAGACATTCCTACAGACTTACTTCTAAAGATACAGTTTAAAAACTCGCCATGGAACCCCAAATTCCCTTAAGCTGGGTGGTAAAAATAGCATCTTAAGGGAGATTCCTGACTCTGGTGGAGAAAACTAACAGGGGATTAGGAGTTTGTGACTGTGTAAAGCTTTTGTACCAGGACTGTGAGAAAACCTTAGGGTGTGTGAGAGAACTCACCATGTGGCTGCAATTTTGAGCAATCCTAGTGGAGACTCCACAAGCTCGGAGCTTCTTGGTTACTTGGTGAGAGACATTGCTGGGGAATCTGAACTTACACTGAGGACTGAACAGATCCTTTGTGTGGTCCTTGGGAGAGAGTTGACGAATATTATATCCATTGGGGTAGCACTCCAGTGCTGGTCTCCATTGAGGAGAGGAGCTCAACTGAGCAGAATAAACCTCCCTTATGATTAAAAAAGGGAGAGAGACAGAAGATTTACCATGCAAAAGCTGGATGGGTTACCTTAGGCATGCCCTTAACCCTGGAGAACTGAACAGAGCTCTCTGGCCACACCTACTACAAGCCTCTAGAGATTCACTGAAAGCAGACATTCCACTTATCTACAACGACAAAAGTCACAACAGCACAAAAAAAGCACCAATCCAAGAAACAAGAATAAAGACAAGATGATGCCCCCAAAAGAACACAACACTTCAATACACAATTGTGAAGATGAGATAGAAGAAATGGAACTTAAAAAATTGATCATATGATATTTGTCCCTTTGGGACTAGCTTAATTCACTCAGCATGATGTTTTCCAGATTCCTCCATCTTGTTGCAAATGACTGGATTTCATTGTTTTTGACTGCTGTATAGAATTCTATAGAGTACATGTCCCATAATTTCTTTATCTAGTCTACTGTTGATGGGCATTTGGGTTGCCTGATCAGCGACAACTAACTGAGCACCAAAGGGGAAACCTGTTAAAGTGAAATGGACACTATGAGAAACAGTGACTTGATCAGCTCTTGTGCTGACTGTTGATGTACAATGTAATACTTTATCCATTTTAGTATTTTTTTGTTCTAGTACTTTTGGTTGAACTCTGTAATTAACACACAATTATTCTTAGGTGTTTAAATTTTAACTGAAAAGTGATCCCTGTGAAATATAAGAGTGGGAATAAGAGAGGGAGGAGATGTACAATTTGGGACATGCTCAGTCGGACCTGCCCCAAATGATGGAGTTAGAACTGTACCAGGGGATTCCAATTCAATCCCATCAAGGTAGCATGTACCAAGGCCATCTCACTAGTCCAAGTGATCAATTTCAGCTCACAATTGATCACACTGATAGGTCTAAGAGTCAAAGGGACCACACAAACAAGACTAGTGTCTGCTCATACTAACTGATAGAATCAAAAAGGGAGAGAATGATCCAACGTGGGAAGCGAGATACACAGCAGACTCATAGAATGGCAGATGTCCTAAATAGCACTCTGGCCTCAGAATCAGCCCTTAAGGCATTCGGATCTGGCTCAAGAGCCCGTGAGAGTATTTTAGGCTTGGAAAGCCAAGACACTCTGGGGGGGAAAAAAAAAGAAGACCTAAATGAAAGATCTCTGCGAGTGAGATCCCAGTGGAACGAATGGGGCCATCAAAGAAGGAGGTACCTTTCTCTGAAGGGAGGAGAGAACCTCCACTTTGACTATGACCCTGTCAGAATAAGATCGAAGTCGGCGAACCCTAAAAGCTTCCATAGCCTCAGCAACTCATGACTAGAGCCTAGGGAGATTACTGACGCCATAAACAAGAGTGTCAAATTGTTAAATCAACATCAGGAGTCACTGTGTACTTACGTCTCATGAGGGATCTGTCCTTAATGTGTTATCCAATGTGAAGTAATGCTATAACTAGTACTAAAACAGTATTTTTATACTTTGTGTTTCTGTGTGGGTGCAAACTGATGAAATCTTTACATAGTATATACTGAATCGATCTTCTGTATATAAAGATAATTGCAAATGATTAAAAACTCTTGGTGTTAAATTGGAAATTGCATAGAAAATTAATTTTTTTAAAAAAATCATGTAGGATCTCTGTCCTTAATGTGCTGTATACTGTGAATTAATACTGTAACTAGTACTCCAACAGTATTTTCTCTTTGTGTTTCTATGTGGGTGCATACTGTTGAAATCTTTACTTAATATGTACTAAACTGACCTTCTGTATATAAAGAGAATTGAAAATGAATCTTGATGTAATGGAAGGGGAGAGGGAGAGGGAAAGGGGAGGGTTGCGGGTGGGAGGGAAGTTATGGGGGGGGGAAGCCATTGTAATCCATAAGCTGTACTTTGGAAATGTATATTCTTTAAATAAAAGCTTTATAAAAAATAAATAAAATCTTTAAAAAAAGAAAAAAGTGAAAATAACTTGAAGATACAATGACTTTGAACAGCCCTTGTCTTAACTGTTGAGGAACAGTTGTTTTTTGTTTTGCTATTTTGGAGAAGGGGGGTTTCCATGCAAATTGTTGAACTTTTTGATTACTATAGAGTTGGTGCTTTTTTAAAATATTTATTATGTGAAAGGCAGAGTTAGAGGCAGAGCTAGAGAGAGAGAGAGGTCTTCCAGCCACTGGTTCACTCCCCAAATGATTCCAACAGCTCAACCTGGGCCGATCCAAAGCCAGGAGCTTCTTATGGGTCTTCCACATGGATGCATGGGTGTTTGGGCTATTTTCCACTGCTTTCTAGGCTACAGCAGAGAGCTGGATTAGAAGATCAGCCAGGACTCGAACTGGCACCCATATGGGATGCCAGCACGACAGATCAGGGCTTTAACCCATTATACCACAGCACCAGCCCCTAGATTTGGTCTTCTGTTTATAAAGTTAATCAGAAATGGATCTTAGTGGAGAATGGGACTAGGAGTTAAGAGATGGACGTAAGGGAGAGTGGGTGGGAGGGTGGCTACTGTGGGAAGAATCACTATATTCTTAAGGTTATAGTTATGAAATGCATGAAATCTGTATTCCTTAAAGTCTCTTTGGGGGGAGGAAATAAAAAGAGTGATACCACAGAACAGCAGGGATGGCACAATCACATAGCAGAGACTATGCCATCGTCTTGGAGCAAATTGAGAGAATCCTACGGCAGCCCATGTCACTGGCAATACTGCTTGAAGGAGAATCTCATGGACCCCACGGACTTTGAGCCCAGCCTGGAGCACTAGTAGGGGGCAGGGTCCCCACCTAACCCCCTGGAGGGAGAGGACATTGTTTTCTTCACATTCATCCACAAGTGCTCCTGCCAAGCAGCAAGGAGGAAGCACCTTCTTAAGAAGGCAAGTAGAGGCTACTGCAGCCCATGCTTAATTTGGGGATTATATTGGAGGGATAAATCCATGGTCCCATTGATTTTGAGTCTGGCCTGGAGGGTTGGTAGGGGGTGGAGTTCTCAATTTGCCAAGGCAGAGCACCAAGCAACTGTCTCTGTAATGCTTAGACTCTCTCTCTCTCTCTGCAAATGGAGGAGATTTGGGAGCCCTGCATACCATGACTGTAGGAATTCTGTGACTACAAAATAGGGCAATGGATGTGGCTGTGTATTGGCTGCAGAGTTCCCTGAGCACCTGGGGTGGGTCATCACAGAAGGTTCCACGATAACACTGAGAAGCACCAAAATCCTCTATGTGGTTCATGCACCTGTGTTAGCGGGAAGTGTCGCCACTGTGGGCTCACCCTGTACATTTTGTTCACCTTGGTAAAGTGGGGTGAGACCAATCACACCAGCCAATGCAATTACACCCTCCTCACTACCATGCTCAACTAAGGTGTCACTTTGGACTCTAGCCCTACCACCAGGCACTGGCTCTAACTTGATGGCGTCACCCAGCATATGGCTCTGGATAGCCAGAGAAGCAGACACTCCACCAAGCCACAGAGGCTTATTTCAAAGATAAAAGCCCTTATGAGAAAGCCAGCAAGTGTTTGCACAAATGCTTTAAAATAAACATAATAAACATGAACAAGGAAGACAACATGCCCCCCCAAAATAACACCTTTCAATATTAGAATGTGAAGACTAACAGATTGATGAAATGCCTGAAAAGGAACTCAAAAGAATGATCTTAAAATTAAAGCACACAGAAGCAAATACATGAGTTAAAGAAATACATACAAGGTGGGGCCAGCGCTGTAGCATAGTGGGTGAAGCTGCTGCCTTAGTGCCGGCATCCCATATGGGCTCCGGTTCGATACACGGCTGCTTCACTTCCGATTAACTCTGCTGTGGCCTTAGAAAGCAGTAGAAGACGGCCCAAGTCCTTGGGCCCCTGCACCCACATGGGAGACCCAGAAGAGGCTCCTGGCTTTGGATCAGCTCAGCTCCAGCCAATGCAGCCATTTGGGGAGTGAACCAGTGGATGGATGGCAGACCCCTCTCCGCACTCCCCTCCCCTCCCCTCTCCTCCTCTCTATGTAACTGACTTTCAAGTAAAATAAATAAAACTTTAAAAAAATTATACACATGGCATAGATGAGATACTCTGCCAGGAAACAGATATTGAAGAGAAAGCAAACTGAAATATTAGAAATTAAGAATTTAGTATATCACATCAAAAATACTGTGGAAAGCCTTAACACACTTGGTGAGGCATAATAAATCAGCTACAAGAAAAATCTGAATAAATATCTCAGACAAAAAAATTAGAAAAACAAAAAATAGTGTTTGTGATTTATGTGATACTATCAAATGACCAAACATACATGTCTTATGATTTCCTGAAGGTGTAAAAGTGTGGAAAGAGAATGGATTAGAAGACCTATTCAATGAAACAGCAAGAAACTTCCCTATTTTGGATAAAGACAGGGACATCCAATACAGAAAGCATATAGAACTCTTAAATGATATGACCAGAGAAGATCAGCACATGACACATTACAGTCAAACTTTCAAAAGTAAAACATGAACAGAATATCCTAAAATGCACACAAGAAAGCACCAAGTTATCTGCAAAGGATCCCAATTAGATTCATATCCGATTTCTCATCAGGAACCCTATATGTTAGGGGAGAATGAAGAGATGTAGTCCAAGTCCTAAAAGAACTGTCAACCCAGAATACTATACCCTGCAAAGCTGTCATCTATAAATGAAGGTGAAATAAAGACCTTCCAAAACAGATATTTAAAGAATTTGTCACCACTCATCCAGCCTTACATATGATACTTAAGTATGTGTTACACAAAGAAACAGAGAAGGAAAGCATCATGGAAGAATATGGAGGCAGGAAATCTCCTAGTGAAAGGTCAAAGGAAATCCAAAGAAAATAATAGGAGTAATCATGGGGAAAATGGCAGGAATAAGTCATTGCATATCAATAATGGCATTGAATGTAAATCACCTAAATTCTCCAATTTAAAGATATGGACCAAATGGATTAAAAAGCAAGACCCATCTATCTGCCACCTACAAAAACACACATCACCAACAAAGGCACACACAGACTTAAGTGAAAGGATGGAAAAGATATACCATGCAAGCAGAAAGCAAAAAGGCAGCAGGAGTAGCCATACTAATATCACACAAAATTGACTTTAACACAAAAACTGTTCAAAAGCATTGTTAATGATTAAGGCATCAACTCAACAGCAAGATGTGACTATGCAGCATGCATGCAAAATGCATATGCAACCAATGCTAGGATATCTGAGTGATTATAACAAATGTTAATGGATCTAAAGGAGACATAGGTTCTAAAACAATAATGGGGGACTTTAACATCCCATTGTCATCAAGGAATTAGAGAAACTAGAGAACTAGAGAAACTACAGCAAACCAAACCCAAGATTAGAAGGAAAGCAATAAAAATTAGAGTACAAAATTGAAATTAAAAAAAGCAATACAGAAGATTGGTGAAATGAAGAGCTGTTTTTTTTTTTTTTTTTGACAGGCAGAGTGGACAGTGAGAGAGACAGAGAGAAAGGTCTTCCTTCGCCGTTGGTTTACCCTCCAATGGCTGCCACAGCCGGCACACCGCACGCATCCGATGGCAGGAGCCAGGTGCTAGGTGCTTTTCCTGGTCTCCCATGGGGTGCAGGGCCCAAGCACTTGGGCCATCCTCCACTGCACTCCCGGGCCACAGCAGAGGGCTGGCCTGGAAGAGGGGCAACCAGGACAGAATCCGGCGCCCTGACCGGGACTAGAACCCGGTGTGCCGGCGCCGCGAGGCGGAGGATTAGCCTGTTGAGCCACGGCGCCGGCCGAAGAGCTGTTTTTTAAATAAACAAATTGATACACCATTGGCCCAACTAACCAAAAAATGGGTGTGTATGTATGAAGTGGATATATGAGAAGATCCAAATAAATAAAATCAGAGATGAGAACCAAAGAAACCAAGAAACCAAAGAAAAAAGAATCAAGAACTACTGCAAACAGCTATATGCCAACAAATTGGAAAATCTAGAAGAAATGGATAGATTTCTAGACACATATAATGTACCAAGATTGAATCATGGAAACAAAGAAAACCTAAACAGACCAATAACTAAGATGGAGATTGAATCGGTAATGAAGACTCTCCCAAAAAGAAAAGCTAGGACTAGACGGCATCACTGCTAAATTCAACCAACTTTTGAAGAACAAATCGTAATTCTTCTTAAAGTATGCAAAGCAATTGAAAGGGAAGGAGTCCTTCCAAACTCCTGAGACCACCTTCACCTAATTACAAAACCAGAAAAAGATAAGACAACTATAGATCAATATCCCTGATGAACATAGATGCAAAAATCCTCAACAAAAGCTAGCTAATTGAACCAAACAACACATCAGAAAAATCATTCACCAAGACCAAGTGGGATTTATTCCTGGTAGGCAGGTATGGTTCAACATACAAAAACTAACAAATGTGATACATCATATTAACAAATAGATGAATAAAAACCCTATGATTATCTCAACAAGAGAAAGGATGTTGAAAAAATACAACATCCTTTCATAATAAAAAAAAAAAAAACTTAAGCAAATTGGGTACAAAAGGAACATTCCTCAACATAATCAAGGCAGTCTATGACAAACTCACTGCCAGCATCATATTGAATGGGAAAAAGTTGGAAGCATTTCCACTAAGATCTGACACCAGACAAGAATGTCCACTTTCACCAATGCTTTCAATATAGTTCTGGAAGTTTTAACTAGATCTCTTAGGCAAGAAAAGACATCAATGGGATACAAATGGGAAAGGAGAAAGTCAAATTATCCCTGTTTGTAGATAATATGATCCTACATATAGTAAAATAATAATTCTATAACATAGTATTGGAATTTCAGAGTTAAGCAAAGTTGCATAATATAAAAATCAACTCTCAAATAACCTTGATTTGTTTATAATCCTTGCCTATACACTTGAGCAGTGACTTTTCTACTTACTATTTGCTGAATTCTTTATTTAGTAGAGGGTTAAGCTTATAATTATGAAGAAAATTTGAAGTATGTCTTTATCATAAGGAAAAGAAAAGAATGGATGGTGGGATTAAGAGGGGAAGATAGGGTGGGAAGTATCACTATGCTCTTAGAGCTGTATATATTAAATTTATGAAATTTGTTCCCTTCTTATAAGTAAAAATAAAAATAATTAGGCTATAATTTCATCTCTTTTTAATGTTTTTCTGATGTGCTTTTATTGTCTGAGCAATGCTGTAATATTTTTAATCTTTTTTCTTCTAAGAACTTTCACCATGGTCTTTTACCTGATGCTCACGTTGAGTACGTGGAAGAGATTTTCTTTCTCGTTTAATGCAGGATGTATGGGCAAGGATAGCTTCCCCCTCTCACGTACCAGAACGCCTATTTTATTGTTTTGTGATAAGAAACACAGCCTTGATGCTTCTAGGATATGCTCCCTGGGCCCTCCCCGTTTTTCTTTATTCCCTTCTGTCCTTTGTCCTTATCGGCCTTTTCTATTCAATGTTGGTTCTACTACCAGCACTGTTTCTTCAGTTCAATGCTAAGAAAACTTAGTAGCAGAAGACAAATATGCAGCAGAGGTACATAGCCCAGAAAGTCGAAAACATTTACTCTCTAATCCTTTCTGGAAAAATCTGCCAATCCCTGAAGAGGCGGCAGCAATACCACCTGTTCTCTGCAGAACTTGATGTCCCCAGTCTCTATGCTCTAGGCGACACTGTCCATCTCTGTGCACCATCACCCACACTGAGACATGACCCAAGCAAGGGATAATACATGGAGCCTCTTCTGCAGCTGATACTCAGACGTGAAGAGAGCAAGTTCTTTGGGGGTCGCTTAACTGCAGGCTTGTGAATCCCAAGGCTGCTGGTGGCCACTTAGCCATGTGGAAGGAAAAGCTTATTTGCAGTAAGAGAAAAAAGGCCTCAGGTTACAAGGGAAGGAGTGCTGATTGCTGAAATCTCTGAGTCAAGCTGCAGCAGCTGCAGCCGTGGTCTCTGCCTCTACCTAAGCCAGTGAATTCATTTCTGCTTGAGCTAGTTTGGGGTGGACTCTGATACCACACAAAACCCAGACTATCACATTTATATTTGTGAAAGTACATGGGCCTGGTCATTAGAAGGATTTTTCCTCAACTCATTCCTACTAAGGCTTTTTTTAAAAAAAAAGTGAAATGGATTAAAGACTAACAAAAACTAAACAAGGATATGAGAGAAATTACTTCACTTGTGAGTCAGAGACTATCATAAACAAAATTTGGTGAACTGCTCTAGATTTTAAGAAGCATGCACTACACAAAGTTTAGTGTATGGTTTATAATTAAAATGAAGGGAAGTAATTGGGTGAAAGCATATGACATCACACGTTGATGGGCTGGTGCTAATAGAGTTTTAATCAGAAAATATGCATTACTGTTGTCATGGAGTGGCACCTATCAGAATGATTGGTGCAGTTTTCCAAAAACCAGATTTTGGAAGGCCACACCCAAGGCCTACCGGGGTAACCCCGATAAACAGAAATTTCTCAGAATCGCTGCTCTAATATAAATAATGTCACCTTTTTAAAATCATGTGTAGTTTATATTTTGTGGAGGTTGGGGTATCTTTAAATGATGAAGTTTCAAAGTCCTTATTTCTGGAATCTCTAATACATTCATGCCTCCACCAGGTGGTTTCATCAAAGCTGCTAAACAATTTTTCAGTTGCTTAAACCTAGCAAGGACCTGGGGAAATCTTGTAGCTCTTTATAGTAAGGTCAGACCCAAAACAATTGCTCATGACTAGGATTTCGGGGAAGGACAGAAGCAACAAACTTTTGAGATTTGTTAAGATGATCTACGATTATATCAGCATTATTGTCTCTCAAATAAGAGAGGGAACAGAAATCTGTCCCAGATAAATAATTCAGCTTCACTTAGCTCCTGAGGCAGCCTGTGGGTCCTACCATCACTCACGTGTAAGCACCACAGATGCCAGGCCAGCCAGCTCCTCAGGGCAACCTCCATGCTCTCCGTTAGAGCAGCTGAAGCAACCGACAAATGTTCACTCAGGCTACAGCAGAGCAGCAAGGAACCAGAAAAGCCAGAAACTCACCTCTCAAGCACGGAGACAGAGCGGGTGCTGTGTGGTCCTGCGGAGAGAGTCTGACTGGCCGTTGATGCCGCTGAGTGGGAGAATATACCTACTCCAGTTTCATCAGTGATTCCACCTGTTACCTGATGCCGCTGAGTGGGAGAGTATACCCACCCCAGTTTCATCAGTGATTCCACCTGTTACCTGATGCCGCCGAGTGGGAGAGTATACCCACCCCAGTTTCATCAGTGATTCCACCTGTAACCTCCTGTTCTGCTTAATGCGGGAGGACAGATGCATGAGAAAGAGGGGAGGCTGGGAAGAAACAAACTCTGCGTGTTTTGTTTTCTTGTGATTCTTTACAAAAGAAATTTTTTGTCCTTTTTTTTTTTCTTAAAGTCTCTGAAACCAGAGGGAACTGGTTGTTTGTGTGAATGAGGGAGGAGGTCAAGATGAGAGCCATCATCAAGTGTTTTTGCTTAATTTTCTCTAAACAGAGCATGTGCTTCTCCCTGATTTTATCACCTGAATTGGATGTGCCTGCAGTTCTAGAAGCTAAAAACCAGACCTAGGGTTACAGATTAGGAAAATAATTCTTTGGAATACCTCTTCCTGTCTTTGTCACACAGCCTATCCTCAGCCACTTCCTAGAAGCTGACAAAAGCTTTTGATGCACTTCCTATCATAGTCTAGAAGGAGAACCTCCTGCCAGGCTCTTACTAACAGAAGCAGCAGTAGCAGTAACAGGTGACCAACCGCATTCACAAACAGTGTGACACTTGTTCCTACAGCAATCCTATGAGGAACAGAAGGAAAATGATTGGCTTCGTCCTGTGGATTAACATAGTGGGATTCAGAAAGGTTAGGGTAGTAGTTGTAAGAGCAGGCACTGGAAATTCAAATCTTCTAATTACAACTCAATTCAAGAGGGTAAAACCTCATGTCCAGCAGGGTTATATCAGCTCCCATGTTATCTCAACAGGATAGTTACAGACCCTGAATTTGCTGGGTAAATAAGTAATGGAGCAGGAGAACTCTGTCTTTTAAGTATTAATAAGGGCCTGGGTCTGAGTAGCTGGTGTTGCTTGCAAGGTCTGTCCATGGAGGATGGAATGGCATTGGTCTAATGAACTCCAGAGAGGTCAGTGGTGACAAATAAAGGGATGTATTGTGACTGATAAAAATTCCTTAGTCCAGGGCAGGTGCTGTGGCATAACAGGAAAAGCTGCCACCTGCAGTGCTGGCATCACATATGGGTGCTTTTCGAGTCCCTGCTGCTCCACTTCCAATCCAGCTCTCTGCTATGGCCTGGGAAAGCAGTGGAAGACGGCCCAAGTCCTTGGGCCCCTGTACTCCTATGGGAGACCCAGAAGAAGCTCGTGGCTCCTGGCTCCTGGTAGCCAGTTGGGGAGTAAACCAGCATATGGAAGACCTCTCCCTCTCCCCCACTCTTTCTCTCCCTCTTTCTCTCCCTCTCTGCCACTCGGTAACTCTGACTTTCAAATACATAAATGAATCTTTTAAAAAAAATCCTTTAGACCAATTAAACTTAGTAGCATTTATTTGAGCAAAGAAGAACAAAGTGAGGCAACTCCCAGAACCAGAGCAGGTTCTGCAAATCCAATATGATCAGACAATATTTTCAACAGAAGGCATCTAAAATCAACTTAATTTTCTACAACCTAGTCAACTGGATATTAAGTAGCTTAACTAGCTGTTTACAGTTTAATTATTTGATTGGCTATAGGACCTTCTGCAACCAGCCAAAGCTCAGTGACTGTGATTAAACTCTGTGTTGTTTTGGTCTGTTGGGCTCAGTGCACAGACTCAGGCCCTAGATAGGAAACACCTCAGCTTCAGATAGAACCCCTTTGATGTAAACGCAGAACCCAGCGTCCCACCTGTTTCCTTAGCCCAAGGTGTCCTTGCCTGTCCTTTATCAAAAGGAATTCACTGACTTGATGTTCAAATCACCAGCTGGTCCAACAAGGTTCAAATCACCAGGCTGGAGAAGTCATTTGTTCCTCCAATAAATGAAACTCTCGATGGCCAGTACAATCCGGAGGGGTTTGTTTGGGGAAATTCCAGGTCTGGGGCAGAAGATAACAAGCACAGGTAAGACCCCAGACCAACTGAAGCCCACCTGGCCATCAGAAATTCCCTAAAGAGCATCACTGACCCACCCAAGGTCATGGGCCCCAACAACAACCAGGAAGTTGAACACCAGCTGATCACATACCTACCTTTGGGTCCCAATTTCAATCTTTAAGAATCTTCACCCCTAACTCCTCAGGGAGCCTTGGAATTAAACCAGAGCTGCCCAGCTCCTTGATCTGTGCTTTGCAAATAATACTTTGTTCAGCTACCCCAATGTCAGAAATTGGTTTTCTGTATGTTGGGCAAGCTGGCTCAGGTTTGGGGATTCTATAGCAACATCTCCAACGAGTTTAGGGTGTTGTTTGGCAACAAGCTGCCATGATTTCCAAGAGTCCCTGGAAAAGTGGAGAGGAAGAAAAGAGGCTTTGAAAGCAGAAATGACGATTCAGTGAGGGTGTTAGCTTCATTTTTCCTTTGGAAGGTGAACAGAGAATAAAGAAGCTTTTCTTTCTTTTAATTTTATTTTTACTTTTTCCTTTTTTTTCCAAGGGAGAGTGGAAGGAAATGAGTAAGCACACAATTGGAGTCGCAGACACAAAAACAACAAAGTAGGCAGACCGGGGGGAAAAAAAGGAACACGTTATGTTCCATTTGAAGGAATGAAACATCTCAAACCTGACGATGGCTGATAAACTCAGCTCTGAATATTGCATAAAAGTAAGGGAAAGGCATCACCTAATGGAAAATGCAAAGACCGTCTTCTGTATGATGCATTTAGCCAGGCATTATGACTAGTATTACGGGTTAGATTGTGCCTTCCAGAAAAGGATGAGGTCCTAATCCCCAGGACCTAAGAATGTGATCTTGTCTAGGGATCGGGTCTTTACAGAGGTCATCAAGTTAAAATCAGGCCATTAAGATGTGGCCATCGAAGAAGGATGTACTTTTCTCTGAAGGGAGGAGAGAACTTCCACTTTGCTTATGGCCTTGTCTAAATACAGACGGAGTTTGTGGACTCAAAAGGCTTCCATAGCCTTGGCAGTTCAGGATAAGAGCCGTGGGTGGTCTCTGACATCAAAAATAAGAGTGTTAATTGTTAAATCAACAGGAATCACTGTGCACTTATTCCCCATGTAGGACCTCTGTCCTTAATGAGGCGTACTATGAGAATTAACGGTAAAACTTGTCTTCAAATTGTACTTTATACTTTGTGTGTCTGTGTGGGTGCAAACTGTTGAAATCTTTACTTAGTATTGAGTTGGTCTTCTGTATATAAAGTCAATTAAAAATGAAACTTAATCAAGAATGGGATGGGAGTAGGGGTGGGAGGGTGGGAATGAGGAGAAGAACCACTATATTCCTAAAAGCTGTACATAGGAAATTTGTATTAATTAATTAAAAGCCTTCTAAAAAATCAGGTCATTAATGTGGACCCTAATCTAACATGACCGATGTCTGTACACAGTTTTTTAAAGAGGAAATTTGGACACAGACAGGCACAGGCACACAGGGAAAATTCTATGTTCAGGTGAAAGCAGACATTGGGGTGATGCCTGTGCAAGTCAAGGAATCTCAAAGACTGCCAGCAAGTCACCCAAAGCTAGGAGGTCAGCATGGAAGAGGTTCTCCCTCACATCCAACCTGCTGACACCTTGATCTAGGACTGTCAGCAATAAGGATCTGTTGTTTAAGACACTTGCTCTGTAGGGCCTTGCTGGGGCAGTTCTTGCAGACTGATAGTCAGCTACTCAAGTTCAAGGTCTAGAGTGTTCTGACATTCAAAAGACAAGAATAATCTTAGTGAAGTGGGAGCAAGGAGTAGTTGTAGAGGTCATTGAGGACAAGTCTTGATTTACAGACAAGAAAATCAAAGTCCAGGAAGAGCCCAAGTTTTCATAATGGAAGAGCTATGACTCAGAGTTGGCATTCTGATTTCCAGCCCACAGCTCTTTTTACCAAGGCCTGATTTCATCAAAACTGCAAAGACAGCCCTTTAATACCTACACACTGGTTGCGGGCATCTTAGTCTGACACCTCAGGCTGGAGTTACCTAGCTCGAGCTGGCATGGCAATTGGCAATGGGGAGAGCAGGGTCATATTCATCACTAGGGTGTCTGACCTGGGGCTGGATCAGCAAGACTACAGCCGAGAGGACTATGTGCTGCCCACGGACTCATTGCATCGCTGGTCCTTTCCTTACCCCCTCCTCTGTAATCTTGCACTCATGGTCAAACCATAGACTTGGGAGGGCTAAAAGAGGAAGAGATCCCACATAGCTCAAATACCAAGAATCAGTGACTGCAACATAGACTTTCAAAGCATCTTATGGAATTCAGCTCAGAATAAACTTTCTGATCGCCAGGTAAAAGTTTAAAGGATGGAGGCATTTTTTTTCTCCTCCTCTACTCCTAGATGAAAAAATAACTCCAAGCTACATACTTTCCACCATTAAGATTGGGGCTGGGAGCCGGTGCTGAGGTGTAAGGGGTAAAGCTGCCACCTGTAGTGCCAGAATCCCATATGGGCTCCAGTTCAAGTCCCAGCTGTTCCACTTCTGAAACAGCTCTCTGCTAAGGCCTGGAAAAGCAGTGGAAGATAGCACAAGTCCTTGGGCCCCTGCATGGGAGACCCAGAAGAAACTTCTGGCTCCTGACTTCAGATCGGTGCAGCTCCGGCCGTTGTGGCCATTCGAAGAATGAATAGGTGGATGGAAGGCCTCTCTCTGCCTCTGTCTCTCTGTAACTCTTTCAAATAAATAAATAGATATTAAAAAAAAAAAAAAACTGTGCCTGGAGCTTTTAAGAGGCATCTCCTCTCAACTCAGAAGATGTGGGAATGATCCCCTCTCCAGGAGTCCTTGAAACATGCAAGAAGAAAATCACTTCTTCACAGAGGGGGCTCAAGATGACCCTTAGGGGCCAGTGCTGTGGCGTAGCAGGTAAAGCGGTTCGAGTCCCAACTGCTCTACTTCCAATCCAGCTCTCTGCTATGGACTGGGAAAGCAGTAGAAAATGGTCCAAGTCCTTGGGCCCCTGCACCCACGTGGGAGACCTGGAAGAAGCTCCTGGCTCCTGGCTCCTGGCTTCGGATCGGCGCAGCTCCAGTCATTGCAGGCCATTGGGAAGTGAACCAGAGGACAGAAGAGCCCTCTCTCTCTGTCTCTGTCTCTGTCTCTGTCTCTGCCTCTTCTTCTCTTTCTATGTAACTCTGACTTTCAAATAAATAAATATTTAAAAAAGAAGAGGACCCTTGATTTCTGTCTACCCAGCGAACATGCCAAGTACTAGGTAATTATGCAGCTAAAGGAGCAACAGTGAAATGAAAGCCTGGTATAAGGCATGGGTTTGTCTTCCAAGGTCAGAAAGAAAAGAACAGGGGCACCTTCCTCCTTCTCTACCTACTGTCTCCCTGGGACTTGAGCTTCTCCTACCTTGACTGTCAGCATTGAAAATGGAGCAGAGCTGCAGTTAAAGTGGGCCATAGCCCCAAGAAGTTGAAGAGCCAAGGAAGGGCCCTGGATCACCTGTATAAAAGGATGCAGGCGAAGTCCCTAGTTCAAATGTCCAGAAACAGGCTGATGGAAGGAAGCCAGCTGCAGCTCATGCACTGATGGACCGAGAAGGCCAGAGAGTTCAAGCGTCCTTTTTCTCTAGGGCTTTTGGTCTATCTTCCTTTGTATTACTTTCCCCACCAAAAGTAACCAGATAGAAACTTGCTGATCAGTTTCTCATCGTGCCTTTTATTTATTTATTTATTTATTTATTTATTTATTTATATTTTTTTATCAAACCACCAATTTCAGCTCAGTGGGAACACAGCAGTGAAGGCAGTGTGGCCTATTTTCCTTTAAGGTATGGAATCCAAGACAACTCTGCTTAGAGCCTTCCCTACCTGACCAAACACGTTTGTGTTTTTCTGGGCTTCAAAGAGGACTGTTGTGAATCCAAACATTGATAAATAACCCTGCAGTGTATTTTGAGTAGAATACGCATGGCCTCATGTTTATGTGCGGGGGTGGGGGTTGGGGAGCAGTGTCTGCCCAACCCACCCCTTCCAATCTCCCACTCACACCCCTCACCTCCACAGCAGTCACAGGAACTGCCCATCCCTCCCATGCACAATGTCAGAGGGGGCAGCTAAGCTTGACCAAGATGGCCCTGTCCCTGCGTAGCACCACTCGCCCTTGTCCACTGGACCAGTCAATGTCCCCCTCCAGAGAAGCTTACAGCGTGGACTCAACCCCTGCAAGATCTTGCCCTGTCTGGCAGTTCTCCTTCCTGCTCATCAGACGGCTGTCGGCACAGTCACTCAGGTCTCAGCATATACATCTTCTCCCCTACGAGGACCCCAGAGTAGCCACTTCCTCACTCATTCCCCTCCCACTCCAGTATCTTAATGTACATCTTTGCACTTAATTGGTACCTCAGGTGCTTTTCCAATGTTTGTTTGTTTTCTCTCTCTACTTCTTGAATATAGCCATCAGGACCTTCAACTGTTTTGCAGTCTACTGTATTTGCCATGAGTAGTGCCTAGCAAGTAACCTGCATCGACTGAATAAACTAATACATGAGAATTTGGGCTTCCATTTTGGGGATTATGCTAGCTTTGTTCTTTTTGAAAGCCTGTGGTTGCAGACTAGAGAAAATGCGATGTGGGCTGTGTGGCTGAGCCAGCTTGTTGTCCAGCAACATCCATTCTCCTCATCCTTAATAACAAAAATCCTGAGATTTAGCTGAGCCTGTGCTGACCCAGCTAGTGTTGAGTTCTCCCAGAATCCTTCACCATGTGGATTTGACCAATGGGATGTGGGCAGAAATGAGGTGTGCCCTGAGTCATGCCCTTGAACACAATGTTTGTGCCTCCCTTGGCTGTTACTTGCTATGTAGGGGGTGAGGAACCTTTCTTGTGCCAGGGGTTACTTGGATATTACAACATCATTTAAGGACCATACAAAATTTTCAACTTAAAAATTGGCTTGCTCTGGGGCCAGCGCCATGGCTCACTTGGTTAATCCTCTGCCTGCAGCGCCAGCATCCCATATGGGCGCCAGGTTCTAGTCCCAGTTGCTCCTCTTCCAGTCCAGCTTTCTGCTGTGGCCCGGGAAGGCAGTGGAGGATGACCCAAGTGCTTGGGTGCCTGCACCTGCATGGGAGACCAGGAGAAGCACCTGGCTCCTGGCTTTGGATCCATGTAGCTCCAGCCGTAGCAGCCATTTGAGGGGTGAACCAATGGAAGGAAGACCTTTCTCTCTGTCTCTCTCGCTCTCACTGTCTAACTCTGTCAAAAAAAAATTGGCCTGCTCTAGATCTATAGAATTTCAAGTCCTGGCTGTGGTTGCTTAGAAAGCCCAGACTAAATGATTTTATGGGCCTTGTACTGCCTGTGGGCCAGATGCTCCCCAACCCGAGAGATGGGAACAGGACCCAAAATGGAATGTTTTTGCAGAGAATGGCACAGCCATCTTGGCAGTCTCAGACAGTTCAGTTCCAGACTCTCACATAGAGAAAAATAAAATCCCATCTTGCTTAAGCCATTTTGTATTGGAGAGTTTCTTAGTTACAATAGACAGGCCCAATTCCATGACTAATACACATTTATATGTCTTTCCCAGTAATTTAGAGTGTTCTCACTCCACCTGATCTGCTTCTGCCAGAAACTACTACTCAAAAACCACCTGCATATTTTGTTTCTTTTAAGTTTTATCCTTAACATTTTCAGTTTAATTTCTGCAGCCCACAACATGCTATATTTGCAACCTTTAACTTGTAAAAGGAGATGCACATTTACTGACTGCCTACTAGGAACCAGTGAACATGCTAAATGCTTTGCCTGTAACCTCTTGGTTCAGTTTCCCATTAGATCCGTAAGTCTGATGTCATTACTTTTAATCTGTACATAAGGCTCAGAGAGGTTAGGTGTGTTGCCTCAGGTCACACATCTGTTAAGAAGCAGAGTGGGGCCTTGAGCTGAAGGGAGAGCTGAGCTTGCTCTTTCTCATACTGTAAATTTGCATGGTGGCATACACAGTGACTGAGCACTTCCATTCAGACTTTGAGTTTTGTTTACCTTTTGGCTGTCATCTATTTCATTAATGCATTAGTGTGCCTTTGACTTCACAGCTTCCTGTTCTTTATTTGTCACATCCTTGCCTAATCCTCACTCCCCTAGGGCCATGTTTGTTATTTTACAAAAGTGTGGTAAAATATACATAACAAAATGTCCCACTGTGGCTCCCTGTGAGTGTCTAGTTCACTGGCATTGAGTACTTGGCCACTGTTGTGCAGCCCTCACTGTGACCCATCTGCAGAACCCTTCCATCATGCTAAAGAAATAGGGGACCCTGTTCGAATTTTTGCATCACCCTGGCATGGGGCCACACCAAGCTCTCCGTGTTGTTCTAGTCCTAGCGTATGTGTCGTGAGGCAAGCACACAGGGCACTGTCTGCTTAAGTCATTAGTTTGCTAATTCTTGGCCTGCCTCCCCTTTCCTTTTTTCTTCCAAGACCTACTGCCTGGAGTTTAGCAATAAACAGGCATGTCCTGGTCAGGGTTGTGAGAGAGGGCAGGACAAACAGACACAATTCATTACAAAATGGCCTGGCTTGAATCTTATTTCTGTTCTCTGCCCCAACTGGCATCCAGGGGTTAGCATAAAAAAACAGTAGAGAATTCACGAAAAAAAACCCACAAAATTAAATTGGAAGTGTTTTGAAGTCTCTTCACACTTCCCAGGACCATGAGTCATTTGCTATACTTTGGAACTGCTGAGATGTGATTCTGAGTGCCACCAACTTCAAGGGACCAAGGGAGAGGAGGGCTCAACATGTCCTGCCTCGCTTACTGGGTTCAAGGTTGAGACCATCGAGGCTCTAGTTAGGAATGGAACCTGGTCCCTAGGTAGAAAGTGACAATCCAGGTAGGATTCCTGGCTCCTATCCAGAACTCTCTGTCTTAACACCTGATCAGTCTTGCTCACCTGTTTGCTCTGAAGCCCACATAAAAGCCCTTCCCTCCTAACTGATACCTCAAGCCCTGTAAGCTCCACACAAAAGGGCCATTTGATCTCTGAGGTCCTTGAGACCCAGCGCTAAGTAGCAGGCAGTTAGAAACCTGAAAAAACAGGCAACTGTAGTGGCTGCTGTGCTTCAGCTTCCAGCCATCTCTGGACTTGCCCTTACCTATACACAGCCACCTCACCTAAGACTATACCCCCTTCCCAGGGCGGCCTGCATCCAAGGCCAGGTGCCTCAGTGCTGGACAACACACGGGCACCCTAGCTCCAAATTCTCCACAGAGCCGCAGAGGCTGCTTATGAGAACTTTGCAGGTCAGCTTCTCCCTCTGCCCACTTGGGCTTACTTCCCTTGCCCTGTGGATGCTAACCCAGCTGGCACCCCTGATAAATCTTCTGCATCCTAATCTCCCCAACAAAGACCGCTCCCTAGGGAGCTATGCTGCAACACAAAACAAGTAAGGGGTTCTGGTGAATAGATGTTTAATGGGATGTCTACAGATGCCAAGTTATGCGAGCTCCATTAATTGATAAATTGGGTATTCATGAGCACTGTAAATGTCTTTACCACTAATCGTGATCTTTAGATTAACATTTCTCATTCCTTGTGAATTCCAGCCTTCAGAATGGAAATCTTGGCAAGTGGTGAATTAAATGTAGCACTTAAAGCCCCATAATTTCAAAATCCTTAGATTGAGCTATATGAAATAGCTAGAATTTGACCTTTATAAATGGCAATTTCACATGCTTCAACACAACAGCTAGTCAAAAAATTCTATTTAACTTGAGATACCATAGGTGCATTTTAATGTGTTTGCCTCATGACAGTATGCCTGCTCAGGGCTACCAAGATGCTAAACATGGCCTCAGCTCTTCGGCACAAATCCACTACAAACAGAACCTAGAGACAGAAGTCAAGATGATGCCAAGATTTGGGGGGCAAAGAAAGGAAACTGAAACACAGTCCTATTTTTTGTCTCAGGTTCACTGTATGATGTGAAGCACCTTCTTCCCCCTGGGGTTTCATCCTCAGCCCAAACTCCCAGATCGTCTCTGATTTTCTTCTTTTTAGGTGTTTTTGTTGTCTGCAGGGAAACAGGACAGAAAGAAGGACCTGTGGTTCACAGGAAAGGAAGAAAATGAAGAACAACTCTCCTTCCAGTGAAAGATCTTTTCCTGCTGATACCAACATTTGATGGTTTCTTGTGTTCACTGTCCTTTCAGTGCCTCCCGACAATGACCCGAACCTCTACAGACACTTTATTTGATCCACTTCTCCAGAAACTGGTCTATCTGTCCCAACAAACACTATTCAGACAATGAGGTTCTGAGTTTAGTCTTTGCTGTCATTTGATTAGTCCGTTGACTATATGCATTCAACATATAAGCAGACATTTAGACCTGTCATACATACTTATTGCAATTACAAAAATCTAAGTTGGTGTAGAGCGCTTTGAGCTCCTGCAGTGTAGGTTCCCATTGGCATGTTTACCCACGCTGAACCTGCTACCTCTCCCTCTCTCTCACCCCATGCAGGGTGCCTGTGAGAGGGTGTGGGGACCAAATGGCATTGCACCTGCATGGGACATTCTCTCACACCTCCAGGGCAGCTGGAAGCTAGACTGAGCAGGGCCAGGAGAAGAGAAGTGACAAAGATGCCCAATCCTTGTCCTGAGAAACTGAAAGTCCTGTAGGCAAGAAGCATCCACCATGCAAAGCTACTCATGCCAACAAAAGAAGGGTGGGTTCCTATAAAAACAGAGTTTGCAAGTGTGAAGAAGGAAGATTAGTGGAAGTGCGGACACTAAGAAGGACTTCCTGGTGATACAGCTTCAGTAGAAATAATTTTTCATTTTCAATTTTATGGTTTTAGCTGATGATATATGATGATACACATTCTTGGTAGAAAAATTGTATACATATATATTATACACCAGAGACACATAAACTTAGTCAACTATCTCATTCGTTTGACTTGGATGTGAAAAGGTAAAATAAAACTAAAGTAATTGTTGAATATTATAAATATATTTATTCAAAATAATAACTAAATTACTAAAGAACTCTTCAAATACATTGCAAAAAATATGATGCTTTGAGATTAGGGTTAATGATTTTTTTTATTTTTTAAAGATTTATGTGGCCGGCGCCGCAGCTCACTAGGCTAATCCTCCGCCTTGCAGTACCGGCACACCGGGTTGTAGTCCCGGTCGGGGCGCCGGATTCTGTCCCGGTTGCCCCTCTTCCAGGCCAGCTCTCTGCTGTGGCCCAGGAGTACAGTGGAGGATGGCCCAAGTGCTTGGACCCTGCACCCCATGGGAGACCAGGAGGAAGCACCTGGCTCCTGGCTTTGGATCAGCGCGGTGCACCAGCCGCAGCACACTGGCTGCGGCGGCCATTGGAGGGTGAACCAACAGCAAAAGGAAGACCTTTCTCTCTCTCTCTCTGTCTCACTGCCCACTCTGCCTGTCAAAAAAAAAAAGATTTATGTATTTGGATCTGGTGCTGTGGCATAGTGGGTAAAGCCGCTGCCTGCAGTGCTGACATCCCATATAGGCGTCCCGGCTGCTCCACTTCCAGTCCAGCTCTCTGCTATGGCCTGGGAAAGCAAGTCCTTGGGCCGCTGAACCCACATAGGAGACCCAGAAGAAGCTCCTGGCTCCCAGTTTCAGATCAGTGCAGCTCCGGCCATTACAGCCAATTGGGGAGTGAACCAGCAATGGAAGACCTCTCTCTCTCTTTCCCTGTGTGTGCGTCTCCTTCTCTCTCTGTAACTCTGACTTTCAAATAAATGGATAACTTTTTTTAGGATTTTATTTATTTCATTTGAAAGTCAGAGTTACACAGAGAGAGAAGGAGACACACACACACACAGAGAGAGAGAGAGAGAGAGAGAGGTCTTCCATTCGATGGTTCACTCCCCAGACAACTGCAATGGGCAGAGCTGTGCTGATCCAAAGCCAGGAGCTTCTTCCAGGCCTCCCATTGGGTGCAGGGGCCCAAGGATTTGGGTCATCCTCTGCTGCTTTCCCAGGCCATAGCAGAGAGCTTGATTGGAAGCGGGGCAGCCGGGTCTCGAACCAGCGCCCATATGGGATGCCGGCACCCCAGGCCAGGGTGTTAACCCACTGCACCACAGCGCCGGCCCCAATAAATCTTTTTTTTTTTTAATATTTATGTATTTGAAAAGTAGAGAGACAGGCGATGGGCAAGGGGTTCGGGGAAACACACACGCAGAGAGAGAGAGAGAGAGAGCGCTTTCATCCACTGGTTCACTCCCCAGATGGTAGCAACAGCAAGAGCTGAGCCAGGCCAAAGCCAAGAGCCAGGAACTTCATCCAGGTTTCTGATGTAGGCAGCAGGAGCCCAAACTCTTACGCCCTCTTCTGATGCTTTTCCTAGGTACATTAGCAGAAAGCTGGACTGGAAGTAGAGCAGCTGGAGCTCAAACCAGTGATATGGGATGCCTTAACTGCAAGCGGTAGATTAACTGCTGGGCCAAAATGCCAGCCCCTAGTTCATGCTTCTTAATATCCATAAGTTTAAGCTTCTAGATACTAAGACTTGGATAACTGCCAACCAAAATCAGGTCACAATATTTAAAAACAATGAAGTTTTTTTCTTTGACAGAGAAAGACCAAAAATGAAGACAAAACTTTACATCTATGTTTGCTTTCTGGGTAATTTTTCAAAATGATTATGAGAGAAAAGCTGATCGATAAAGACAAATATGCAATTAAAGTAGCAAACCACCCTCAAGAATGAAGAAACAAACAATCAGAGTCAGGTGTTTGACCTAGAGCTTAAGATGTCCATGTCCCATATCAAGTACCTGGGTTTTGTGCCAGCCTCTGCTTCTGACTCCAGCTTCCTATTGTAAAGGAGGCGAGCAGTGCTGATGGCTCACGTGTTGAGTTCCTGCCACCCATGCAAGAGACCTGGATTGAATTTCCAGCTCTCAGCTTTGCCTCCAGCCAGAGCTGTTTCAGACACTTGAAGAATAAACCAGCGTATAAGAATGCTCTCTCTGTGAGCATGTGTGTGTGCATGTGTGTGTCTCCCTCTGTCTCTCTCTCTCTCGTAAATATTTTTAAATTATAGCCTTAAATAAAAAACACACTCAACACAGAGGAATGTTTACACTGATTATCCATCATAAATTAAAACAGATTTTATTTATACGCATCATAAACTGTTCAAAATCTAACTTGCTTCATTTTTAAATTTTTTAAAAGAATTTTAATTTATTTAAAAGCCAGACTTACAAAAAGAGAGAGAGAGAGAGAATCTTTCATCTACTGGTTCACTCCCCAAATGGCCACAATGGCCAAAAATGGGCCAATCCCAAGTCAGGAGCCAGGAGCTTCTTCCAGGTCTCCCACATGGGTGCAGGGGCCCAAGGACTTGGGCCATCTTCTACTGCTTTTCCCAGGTGCATTAGCAGGGAGCTGGATCCGATGTGGAGCAGCTGGGACTCAAACAAGCTCCAATATGAGATGCCAGCACTGCATACGAGACATAACCTTCTACGTTATGTCAGTGCCGGCCCTAGATCTTGACTTTCTTGCAGAGTGTTTCACTTCATCTCCTAGAATAGAATAGTGGCAATTTTGGAAGCAGACCAGAATGACTCTTCTAGACCCTAATTCGTGAATTAGGTAATGCTCCCTGCTCCCCCGCCACTGTCTTCCTGGGCAGTGTTTCTGCACAGCCCTCTGCCTTCACCCTCATTTGGACTCAGTGCTATGGAGGAGTTCAGAGTCATTGCCATTTGAGGATTTCTGGTCATCATTCCCTTAGGTTTGTTGCTTGGGTCCATGTTTCTCTTCCTTGGATTCCTCTCTAAGTAACTCTTCTAGAAAAGAGTACAGAAGACTCTTCGCGAAGGCTTGCACATGTCTGAAATGTTTATGTAGAGTTTAGCTGGCATATTTTCTCCCACATCCTTCAAATCATGTTCCTCCAAATCTGGAACTCTCAGCTCCACTGTGCTATAACATCCTGTGTGACTGAGAGGTGCCTGACCCAGTATGACTTGGGTCCCTTCACAGACAATCTTGTGTTTTCCCTTTATCCTTGCTGAGCAGACTTTCACCAATATGTCTCTTGTTGTTGTTTAAGATTCATTTATTTATTTGAAAAGCAGAGTGACAAAGAGGGAGAGAGAGAGAGAGAGAAAGTAAGAAATATATCTTTGGTTCATTCCCCAAATGGCCACAAAGGCCAGGAATGTGGCAGGGGCTCAAGCACATGGGCCATCTGCTGCTGCCTTCCCAGGCACATTACAAGGGATTGGAATTGCAACGCTGGATCACAAGTGGAGCAGCTGGGACTGTGTTCAGTGGGATGCCAGCATTGCAGGCAGTGACTTAACCCACTGCACCATAATGCTGGCCCCACCAATATGTATCTCGATGGGCTCCCCAAAGTGAAGACTAAAGACTTGAGTCATGGGGCCAGCACCATGTGGTAGGAAGCTAAGCCTCTGCCCGCAGCGCCAGCATCCCATATGGGCACCATTCAAGTCCCAGCTGCTCCTCTTCGGATCCACATCTCTGCTATGGCCTGGGAAAGCAGTAGAAGATGGCTCAAGCGCTTAGGCCCCTGCACCTGTGTTGGGGACCCAGAAGAAGCTCTTGGCTCTTGGCTTCAGATTGGCCCAGCTCTGGTCATTGTGGTCATTTGAGGAATGAACCAGTGGATGAAAGACTTCACTCTCTATCTGTCTCTCTCTCTGTTTGTAACTCTACCTTTCAAATAAAATAAATAAATCTTTTTTTAAAAAAAGATTTGAATCATTTCTCTATTTTAGAAACAATTACATTCACTCTTTTAGTCACCGTCCATTCTTTTCTGCCTCCTGTTGGAGCAGCTTAAGGATGACCTACCTAGATCCTTTCTTGGCCTTTCTTCAAAAAAGATTTATTTATTGATTTATCTGTCTATTTATTTAAAAGGAAGGTGACAAAAAAAGAGATCAAGAGACAGAGGCATATATAGAGATCTTCCATCCACTAGTACACTCCCCAACTCTCCAAATGGCTTCAACAGTAAGATCTGGGACAGACCCAAGCCAGAAGCCTGAAACTCCAACTACGTGGGTGGCAGGGGCCCAAGCACTTGGGCCATCTTCCACTGCCTTCACAGGCATGTGTGCGGGGAGCTGGATCAGAAGCAGAGCAGCTGAGACTTGAAATGGTGCTCCAGTAGGGGATGTGAGCATTGCAGCGGTCGCTACACCTGCTCATCACAGTACTTCCCCCTCAGCCTTTTTGTTTGTTTTGGTTTTCTGATCTGTTTTTGTCTACATTTTGTAACATTTCCTTTTTCAAATTCATCTTCCACATCACTAATTCAATCTTTGGCTTCATCTATTATATTTTTTAGATTTGCATGATTTTCAAAATTTCCTTTCTAATGATTCCAGTTGCCTGATTATTCCTGCCAATGGCAACTTGCTCTTGCTGCATGGAGGGGATATCCTCTTGAATTTTTCCAAAGCTCTTACCATGTATTTCTCAAAAGTTCCCTTCTTCCTGGCATTATCTCTGTTTTCCGCAGGGGTAGGTTATTCTGTTTGTTCATGGTTCACTTCCTCTTTTGCATAGATAACAATCCTTAATCACCTTGCTTTTTATGCTTTCCTGTAGATACATGGAGGGTTGGTTTACCCTGGGCTTCCTCCGAGCAGAGGAATAGAATATCACAAGAAGCAAGGAACAGAAATTGGGAAGGCCTGGGTAAGGTACTCCAGATTGACTGAAGTGTTTGGTGTTTAACACTGAGGCAAAAAAATAAGCAAATTACATTCAAGGTAAAGAAGTTAATGTGACTATGGGGGGAAGTTCTATGCTTTTACTCTTTTTAGAGAGAAAAAGATGGAATTTGGAAGATTTAGGGTGAGTGTAAGAAAATGATTGACAAAGGATTTTTACCAGAGGGAGAGATATGCAAAAACAATGGGAAATGGGAACACTTCTAGTTTGCAGATCACCGAAGATCCTAGCACTACCGTCACTTGCTGCTGTCTTCCTCCAAAAGACTTGAGATGGACTTCATTTTTTGACTTCTCTAATGAATAGAAACTTGGACACCTGCCTCTCAGTGAGGTCCTGCTGAACTAAAATACAGAGAAGCTATGAGAACCAGCCTGTGGCCCAGGGTCAAGAGCAGAGCACAGCCTAGAGAGGCTACTCAGGCTCAGCTTCCACTCTGGACAGCCTGCATTCTTGCTCAACACCAAGGTGAGGCCCCGTACCTTCCCAGTTAACCTTCCACATCAATTTAACATGAAACACCTCTGCCTCTTAGCCAACACTGCTAAGGGCAGCAACCTTGATTAGCCTTTTATGCAATCAAACATTTTTTTTTATTTGACAGGTAGAGTTATGGATAGTGAGAGAGAGAGAGATAGAGAGAGAAAGGTCTTCCTTCTGTTGGTTCACTCCCCAAATGGCCGGAGCTACACCAATCCAAAGTCAGGTGCCAGGTGCTTCCTCCTGGTCTCCCACGCAGGTGCAGGGGCCCAAGCACTTGGGCCATCCTCCACTGCCCTCCCAGGCCACAGCAGAGAGCTGGACTGGAAGAAGAACAACCAGGACTCCAACCAGTGCCCATATGGGATGCTGGCACTGCAGGCAGAGGATTAACCAAGTGAGCCACGGCACCAGCCCCTCAAAACATTTTTAAGATACTTATGGAAATTGTCAAAGATATTCAAAAGCAGGGAGAACAGTGTAAATAAAAACAATATAGAAACTCCTCATGTATTGTCACTCAACTTCAACAACTGTCAGTTTGCCCATTTAAAAACTTATTTTCAGAAGAAATTCATTTTTTCTAAAACGAGACACTCCTTTTTCAAGTGCATATGTCTGGAAATTCTGTGATTGGGCCCAAGAAAACTGTTTTTTAAAAGTTTCACGAATGGGGCTGGTGCTGTGGTTAAGAAGGTTAAGCCATCATCTACAGTGCTGGCATCCCATACGGGCACAGGTTCAAGTTCCAGCTGCACCACTTCTGATCCAGCTCCCTGCTACTGTCTTCTGATAGAGCAGTGGAAGGTGGTCCAAGTACTTGGACCCCTGCCACCCATGTGGGAGACCTGGAAGAAGCTCCTGGCTCCTGGCTTTGGCCTGGCCCAGCCCTGGCTATTGTGGCCATTTGGGGAGGGAACCCAGCAGATGGAAGATATTCTCTCTCGTACTCTCTAGCTCTCTCATTCTCTCTGCCTTTCAAATAAATAAATAAATTTTTAAGAATAAAAAAAAGCTTCACAAGTGACTGTGATGCCCAGAGGAGAATGATAACCACTGCTTTCCTGGAATGAGAATCAGGACCCAGTCCGTTCACCTTTGTCGCCAGCACAGTACCTAGCACACCCATAGCACTCAAAAGTGTTTGCTACGTAACAGGATATCAGAGGATACAGAGGAAAAATTGCTACATTAGCCTATACAAATATGTAAGTTACAATACAGCAAAAGATCACAAGATAAGACAAATAAAAGAATGAAAAAATATTTATATTTTCAATATATGTAACACCCTGAAACTCAGAGACAACTCCCATAAATCTGTAATTAACAACAGCAATATTTATAAAATGTCACTTACAAAACTTCTGCACAGGGAGGGCCTGGTGAAAACAGAAGAGAACCTGAAAATGGCCAATAATCTATGCATAGATGCTCAATCCCATTAATTAGGAAAAGGCAAAGTTAAATTGATGAGAAGCCAATTCTCCCCATCACATTATCTTAAATGGACATGATTCTTCATCTCCAGTGCTGGTGAGGCTTGAGGAAGGTGGCTGTTTGTCCGCTGAAAGCAGCACAGTAAGTTGCTACAAACTTTTTTGACCATTATCTAGCACCATGTATTAAAGTGTAGAACATATCCTCTCTTGGACCCAGAAATCCTACTCCAGGGCATCCACGCAGGAGAAATGAGGGCATATTAGGATATATATTTCACAGGAAAATTAGTAACCACCAGTTACTGAGCATTTACTACATGCCAAATGTTGTTCTAAATGCTTCACAAAGAATGTCTAAATTCATCCTCATCAACAACTTTACGAGGCCATCTTATCTCATAGGAAAAGTCTAAAATTTAGCAAAGTTAAATACATTGCCCAGTGTTTTTATACATGTGCTTGTAAATTCTGGAGTTGGGACTTGAAGCTGGACAATGTGACTGCAAGAGTTCATACTCTTACCCATTCAACACAGTGCCAAGTTACAGACAAATCAGCCAAAAAAGAAAACCAACCCAAATGCCCATGATAGAGGCGAGGTCTTCACAGTGACTTCAACCGCTAGAAACACACAATGCTCAATCCTGCTTTGGTTTCAGAATTGAACTCCAGCTGGGCCAGAGGTAGGGCTTTCCATAGAAGCAGAAAGGAGAAGCTGCAGTGAGGATCAAAGAGACAAGCATGGAACTGTTTGCCAGGTCTAGTTTGGGCAGAGATTTCTCTCCAAGGCAATCTCAACTCCTCCCTACAAATGAGACCTACGGACTAGAGGCAGAACTTTCACCAGGCCAGGGGCCAAGTGCAGGTCCCACAAGGCTTCCCATCAGAACAACGCTGCTGGCCTCAGGCCAACCAGCGCCCCCAGGGAAAAGGGGTGCGGTGTAGGCAGCATTTGCAGCTGGCAGAGAAACAGTGATTGTGATGATTATCAGGGCACTGGAAACATGGCCTCCGTTTTCCTGGAAAATGACCACTTGTTTATCTCCTTGAAATCTGGAGACGATGTCATGAATGCCATTTCTCGCCGAGCCCTGGCTGACCCTGCCCTGGTGGAAAGAGGAGGTCTTTGTCTGTGGCAGGGTCCTCTGCCATTGTGTTCTGGATAGCATGCTAATTTTCCAAAGCCCTGTTCCTAGGTTTTCTGTCTAGAATTGGGACCAGATTCCAAAGACAAACCACATGCCTGAGTGAGAGCTCTGGGCCAGGAGCATGCAGGAGCGTATGTTAGGAAAGGTTCTCTGCCAGCGCTGTGGCATAGTGGGTAAAGGCGCCACTCGCAGTGCCAGCATCTCATATGGACACCAGTTCGAGTCCCAGTTGCTCCTCCTCAGATCCAGCTCTCTGCTATGACCTGGGAAAGCAGTGGAAGACGGCCAAGTCCTAGGGCCCCTGCACCGGTGTGGGATACCTGGACGAATCTGGCTCCCGGCTTTGGATGGGCAAAGCTACAGCCGTTGTGGCCATCTGGGGAGTGAACCAGGGGATGCAAGACACTCTCTCTCTCCCTTTCCCTCTCTTTCTCTCTCTCCTCACCTCTGCCTCTCTCCCTCTTCCTCTCTGTAACTCTGTCTTTCAAATAAATAAATAAATCTTTAAAACAAAAAGAAAGAAAGGAGTCTCGACCACACAATAATCATTGTAAACCAGTTGCAAGGACAATGTGTTGCAAGCCAGTGGTTATGGATCCAATTCTGTACACCTGAAACCTATAATAATATAAACAAGCATCAAGTAGTACCCTGATAATCTATTTAAGACACTCTGACAACCACTGTCCCAGAGTTGCTTTATTTTTCTTCCTTATCGTCAACTGTTATTAATAGCTACTTAACCTAACCTTGTTCTTTCTTCAGACTCACAGAAGTAAACAAACTTCTAAGTTGTGCAAACTCCTGCCTTTGAGTGAAAAATCTCTGAAGCACGTCTAATGCTCAGGGATCAATCACATGCTATTTCTGTGACAAAGTCCTCATAGGCAGTTCCGTGTATGTTCCCTCTCCTTTGTAGACATGCTTTGCTTCTTGCCAGCTTATCCAAGAAGGCACAGCACTGCTCCCCTGACATGCTCCAAGCGCCCTGAACATCCTGACAATGCCATACCTTCCAAGACTTTGACGAGAACAGAACAAGGGAAGCCTGTGCTGCAGTATTAGGTCAGTGGGAAGTGCCCAGATTCTAGGAGACCTGTGATTTGAGTTCATATCCCAGCTCTAGCTGTGGGAACGTAGGCAAGATCCTTCACCTCTCTGTGCCTCAGTCATGCCATCTGTAAAATGGAAGCAATAACTGCTTCTCCTTCACGGCTTTGTTGTAAGGAGAAATTGCATGTAAAATATACGGCACTATGTCTGAGTAGGGGAAGTTTTGATGGACATTTCTTGACAGTCGGAAGAGTGGTTAGTGCTGGCATCTGAATTGAATATGACCTTTGACATTTTTCTTAACTTTTATAAGCCCTGTCTATAAAAATAGAAATGATCACAGTGTCCTGCCCCAGGGTTACCAGGAGGATTAATTGAGATAAGGTGTGTACTTTTTAGAGCAAATGACGTGGCAGGTGCTCAAAACATTTAGGCTTTTTAAATTTTTAATTTATATTTTTTTAATTTCTGCTTGAATCAAATAGCACACAACTGATGTCCTTACTAAAAGTTGCAAGTTAAGTGAATTTTCCAGTCAGTTCCATTTCTGGAGCAAACCCTGGTCTAGGAGTCAGCGTACAAAGACAGTGGACACAACTGTGTCAGGTGCTAGCCAGAGACTTCAGGAAAATGTCAGAAGCTCAGGTTTCTTACCCATGAAACAGGATTAAAAATAACTTCCTTCACAGTGTTGTAAGAGTTCCATTGGTAAAGGATAAAACACACTTTGAAAACTACGAAACAGTATAGACATGTAAGACCTCATCGTTTTCCCAGGAAAAATGAGGACTTCATGAAATAAACACAAATAGAGCACAATGTAAACCTACAGAGTAGTTTCTCCATTAAGTAGACTTTTATTTCTGAATATGAATATTTAAGTGGTTAAATATTTAAGTGGTTAAGAGTCTCTTGGGTTGACAGAAGTATGCAAGCACCAGCTATGCAGTATAGGTGCTTTGGGAAGATGACCTAATAGAACGGGGACATAGACTAGCCTTTCAGCACATGAAGAATTGGGTCAAACATGATGTCTAAGTGCCGGGAGTATGCTTGGGGCAATTGGGAGATACTTGCTTCTTGCTAATTTTAAAATGATGTCTCAATAAACTCTCTAATGCAGGCAAGCAGCTAAAATGTCTGAGGGTTTCTCTCTATTTCTCTTGTTTTTCACTTTTTCTCTCTAAAAATAAGTTCATACGCGTATCAACTGAAAATGGTAGGCAAGCATTCACACTTCTACAAAAAATGAATTGCAATTAAGTAAACCAAAAAAGAATTTCAAAATCGTTTCCATTCCTCAAAATTACTGTGGATCAGTATGTTTTATTTTTGTTCTTTAAAGAATATACACCTTTTTTTTAAAGATTTATTTATTTATTTGAAAGTCAGAGTTACACAGAGAGAGGCGTGGCAGAGAGAGAGAGGTCTTCCACCTGCTGGTTCACTCCCCAATTGGACGCAATGGCTGGAGCCACGCCGATCCAAAGCCAGGAGCCAGCAGCCTCTTCCGTGTCTCCAACATGGGTGCAGGGGCCCAAGCACTTGGGCCATCCTTCACTGCTTTCCTAGACCATAGCAGAGAGCTGGATCAGAAGTGGAGCAGCCAGGACTCGAACCAGTGTCCATATGGGATGCTGGCACCCCAGGCCAGGGTGTTAACCCACTGCACCACAGCACCAGCCCCAGAATATACATCTTTTCTATTTGCTTTTTAAAAAGATTTATTTATTTGAAATGCATACTTACAGAAAGAGGAAGAGAGAGAGACAGAGAGAGAGAGACAGAGAGAGAGAGTGCTCAATCTTCTATCCACTGATTCACTCCCCAAATGGCCACAATGGCAGAGGCTAGGCTAGCCCAAAGCCAGGAGTCCAAAACTCCATCTAGGTATCCCATATGAAAGACGGGGGCCCAAGATTTTGGCCATCTTCTGCTACTTTCCCAGGCACATTAGCAGGGAGCTGGATCAGAAGCAGAGCAGCCAGGACTCAAACTAGCACTCATATGGGACACCAGCATCATAGGTAGCAACTTAACCGCTGTGCCACATGCTGACCCCCATTTTTTTTCTATTTGAATTAATGAATTGATTTATGGCTGAAAAAATTAAAAGAGAACCTGGGTGCAAGAAAATCCATCCACTTGGTGTTGTCCCTTTTGCCTCTATGCAGGCAGTAGCACTGGTCACCCAAATATCTGGCCACTTTGGCCTCTGTATCCATTCCCACATGTCTGTCATTAGTCCTGCACCAGATGCATTTGCTCTAACCAGGAAGATGCTTGAACAATCAATCATTTTGATAAACTCCACAGAAGAGGAAGAAGAGGACATTTTTTCATCTTACAAATGAGCAAATTAGTGTGCAAAGAATTAACCATGTGATCCACATCTACCTAGCGACATGCAGTTGGAGATGAGAGAACTGTCTTCTCGGTATCTGAATGCATCCCAACTGCTCTACTTCAAAGAAAACATCCATTAAGAAAACTATAGAAATAACAAGTTACGGGGAGGGAAGCACACATTTATTCAGTAACTAGTCACTGAGTGCCTGCTCTAAGCCAAGCACCGCAGGGCACAGGAAGCTGAATAAGAAATGATCTAGGGGCCGGTGATGCGGCATAGCAGGTAAATCCACCGCCTGCAGTACCGGCATCCCATATGGGCGCCAGTTAGAGTCCTGGCTGCTCCACTTCCTATCCAGCTCTCTGCTATAGACTGGGAAAGCAGTAGAAGATGGCTCAAGTTCTTGGGTCCCTGTACCCATGTGGGAGAACTGGAAGAAGCTCCTGGCTCCTGGCTTCGGATTGGTGCAGCCCTAGCCATTGCAGCCAATTGGAGAGTGAACCAACGGATGGAAGACCTCTCTCTCTCTCTCTCTCTCTCTCTCTGCCTCTCCTTCTCTCTGTGTATAACTCTGACTTTCAAATAAATAAATAAATCTTTAAAAAAAAAGAAATGATCTGGATCCGGTTAGGGTACAAATTTCCTCTCACAATGGGCCACAACTCCCACCACCACCATCCCACACACCATTGCAGAACCATCATCTCCCACAGGTCATGCATCCCTGTCCAAACCCTCCACAAGTGTTGTAGATTCCTCACCCCTCCACCCTAGCTCTACACAGTTTGGACCCAGACATTTCATTTGCACTCTATTCTCAGGACTGCCTGCCCCACACCAGATTCACCTAGTATCTCCCAACACAGCACACAGGCCCCTCTCCGCTGCTCCAGTGGCCTTTCCCTTTGTCCCCTCCCAAGCCCTGCGTGTCCTTGCAGCCACCTCGATTCACCTCCCCTGGGGATCCACTTCCTTTCCTCTCCCACAGGCAAACTCATCCCACTGCAGCCAGGCTTTGCTCCTGTGCCAAGGAGAAGCCATGGCCAATCTTGCGGCTGCCACAGTGTTCTCCCTGAAGGCAAGGACTACGTGCTTATTGTCTCATGTCCTCTGAGACTTGCAGCCTAGTTTCTTAACATGCTTAAGAAATCTGTAGGGGTTTAGCTTTGGTGCAGGGGTTAAGATGCCATTTGGTGGGCCAGTGCTGTGGTGCAGTGGGTTACCGCCCTGGCCTCAAGCGCCAACATCCCATATGGACGCCGGTTCTAGTCCCAGCTGCTCCACTTCCAATCCAGCTCTCTGCTATGGCCTGGGAAAGCAGTAGAAGATGGCCCAAGTCCTTGGGCCCCTGCACCCACATGGGAGACCCAGAAGAAGCTCCTGGCTCCTGGCTTCGGATCAGCACAGCTCCGACCATTGCAGCCAATTGGGGAGTGAGCCAGCAGATGGAAGATCTCTCTCTCTCTCTCTCTCTCTCTCTCTTTCTCTCTCTCTGTGTGTGTGTGTGTGTGTGTGTGTGTAACTCCAGCTTTCAAATAAATCTTTAAAAAAAAAAAGATGCCATTTGGGACGCCTGCATCCCATAACTAGAGCAATCTGGGTTCAAGTCCCAGCTCTGCTCCTGGTTCCAGCTTCCTGCTAGTGTGCAGCTGGAGGCAGCAAGTGATGTTCCAAGTACCTGGGCTCCTACTATCCACGTGGGAGATCCACATGGAGTTCCTGGCTCCTGGTTTTGGCCTGGCCCAGCCCCAGCTGCCATGAGTATTTGGGGAGTGAACCTGGATGGGAGTTTGCTGACACTCTTTTTCTCTCTCTCCTTCTCCCTCTTTTTCTCCCTATGCCTTTCAACTAAATAATTTCTGCCTTTCAAGTAAATAAGATTTTTTTAAAAAGAAATATGCTGGCTTGAATGAAGCAGGATAAATTCTATAAGGCAGCCTGTGCTCATTATCTTCAGACAAGCTCCGTTAAGAGTTCTCAACATTCGGTGGAAGGAGAAAGGGACGCTTTGGAGTCACAAGTCCTGCAACCAGTCTTAGGAACTGGCAAAGCCATCAGATCAACAGAGTCTAACATCCAAGAAGGGCACAGTGACAAGAGCGCAGCTCCCAGAAGTGCTGACAGAAACCCTCAGCTAAATAAACAAGGAAGTAACACTCTAATAGAATAAACCCATTTCACAACAAATACTGTCTGAACCACAGCTTCCAGCTTACAAACCTGGACTTTTATAGGGGCATATAACACAGGGTAAGGATCATGAGGAAGGTCTATATTCGAACAGCACAACAGCTTCGGACTCACACTTTTGTTTTTTAAGATTTGTTTGCTTTACTTGAAAGGCACAGTGACAGAGAGAGAAAGACATTTTCCACTAGCTGGTTCTCTCCCTAAATGCATTTAGGTCCCAGTCACACCTGAACCGGGCCAAAGTCAGGAGCTGGGAACTCCATCCAGGTCATAGGGACCCAAGTATATGGGCCATCTTCCACTGCCTTCCCAGGCACATTAGCAGAAAGCTGGATAGGAAGAGGAGCAGCCAGGACTCCAACCAGCACTCTGATATGGGATGCCAGTATCACAAGCAGTGGCTTAACCGGCTGTGCCACAAGGCCAGTCCAGGACTTACACTGTGTTAGCTCAACTCCTCACTAGCCACTTAACCTCTAGGATTAACCCTGCCTAACCTCTATGCCACAGTGTTTGCATTTGTAAAGCAAGGATAACAGTAGACCCCCACCATACGGTTGGCTCTTGGATGATTTAAAGAGGTAATGCTGGTAAAACTGTTTGGCATGGTTCCTAGCACACAGCACACACTGAGGGCAGCTTATTGTTAGCAATTTTGAAATGACATGTATGTCCCTATGAGTGGCCTAAACTAGTGGGCTCCTTCTGATCTGGGTATGGTAAATTCTTTATAAGGAGTCATTTTGCAAAAACCCAGGCTAACTGCCATGCCACTCTGTCACTCATTTAATCAAAGTTTACTGAGGCTCTCCCAGGTGTCAGGCACTATTCCAGATCTGGGGTGCAGCCATACACCAAACAAATAAAACTCCCTGCCCATGCAGAGTTTACATTCTAATGGTAAGAATTAGGGAATAAACACAAGAGAGAAAGAAAGCAGAGGGCATACTAGAATGCACTAAACAAGACATGAAGATGAGGAAAGGTGATTCCGAATGCGAGGGCTGCAATTTTTCACAGGGTGGTCGTGGCAGGCCTCACTGAGAAGACAATGCTTGAGTAAAGGAGGTGAAGGAGAAAGCTCCCCTGAGATCTGAGGGAAGAGTGGGCTGGGGAGAAAGAAGAGCCAATGCAAATGTCCTGGGGTTGGGCCATGCTTAATGTGTTCCAAGTTAGCCAGGAAGTGAGCATGGCTATACAGAGGACATGAGGCAGAGTTATAGAAGATGAGGTTGTAGGGACGGCACTGTGGTATAGTAAGTTAAATTTTCGCTTGTGGTGCCAGCAACCCATATGGGTGCCAGTTCAAATCCCAGCTGATCCTCTTTCAATTCAGCTCTTCGCTATGGCCTGGGAAAGCAATAGAAGATGGGCCAAGTGCTTGGACACCTGCACCCATGTGGGAGACCTGGAAGAAGCTCCTGGCTCCTGGCTTTGGATCAGTTCAGCTCCAGCCATTGCAGCCATTTGGGGAGTGAACCAGTGGATGGAAGACCTCCTTCTCCCTCTCTCTCTCTCTCTCTCTTTCTGCCTGTAACTCTGCCTCTCAAATAAATGAATAAATCTTAAAAAAAAAAAAAGAAAGAAAGTTGCAAGGAGGCAGCCATTGTAACAACTTTAGTGTCTACTTGAAGAGAGATGGAGAGCCATTGAATGGTTTTGAGAAGAGGGACTCTGACTGTTGAGCATGGCTTGTAGATGGGACTAGAGGAGGGTGGGGTGAACTGTAGAGGCAGAAGCATGGAGACCTGTTGGGAGGCCATCGTAGAAAGCCAGATGGGTGAGCGTGGCACCCAGAGCAGCCGGAGAGAGTGCAAATACCTCCGGGTCCTGCAAATACAAACCTTGTTGCAACTACCTGCGCTGTCCATGCACAGCGCTACCTGCGGCAGCCAATAGAGTGTGCCTTACAGATCTTCGATTGCAGGGAGACTGATGGCTGTCTGAAGGCCAAAAGGAGGTGCGCTGACCCACCACAACTTCTGCACTAAGGCTATGGTGCACAAAGGCTGAGACACGAAGGCAGATCCACACTTGTGAGACCCAAGACTCTTCTCAGGGCAGACTTTGGCTTGAGGCCTCAATACTACCCTGGCTGAACCTATCCTAGCCCTTCACCATAACCTAAGACTCTCTCTGTCCAACACTTCTGCCTTCCCTCTCTCTTCCCCAAGGATCAGACTGCATCACTGTCAACCACTCTCCCAGCTTCCTCCAGCTCTCTCCCCCATCTTCCTCGGGGCACATTCTGTAACATACTTCTTGGGCTTCTAGTCCTGTCTTGACATCTGCTTCTTGGGAGAGCTGAACTAACACATAACATAGCCTAATCTCCAGGTCCTGCAAACTTGATGGAGCAGGTGCCTCTGGTGTCCACATCACATCCCTCAGCCCACCTCTGACTTCGGCTGCCACTGTGAGCTCAGACTCACCTTGTACTGACAGCACCCTTTTTCCAGCAGGGCCAAGGGTTCTGTTCTTTGTCTCAGAGGCTTCTCCAACAGCCTGAGTGTTAGTACAGATCTGAGGTGCAAGAGGAGTCAAAGTCACAGGGGGAATGTCTCAACTGGAATGTCTCCAGTGGGAGATGTTGATAGTAAGAGAGGCTGTGCTTGTGTGGGCATGGGGGCATATGGGAAGTCTATTTGAAAGGCAGGGAGACACAGAAAGAGGGAGAGATATAGACAGAGAAAGATCTTCCATCTACTGGTTTATTCTCCAAATGCCCACAACAGCACAGACTGATCCAGGCTGAAGCAAAAAGCCAGGAACTCAGTAGGGAGTAGGGAGCCCGTGGATAAAGGCCTTGGCCTCCCATCCCTCTAAAGGATAATGCCAGAAGGTACTCTGGGCCTTTCTCAGAGGTTTTCAAGGGAACTGAGTCCCAGTGGACACGGCAGCAACCTCAACTACACACCCTTATATTGGCTTTTCCTTCTTCCCTGCTTCATTTCCCCCATTCCCTCCCTCCTGCCTCTAGGGGTCACCTCCCATATACATTCTCTGAACCCAAGTCCTAGTTTCAGGTTCTGCTTTCATTAGATTCCCGGTCAAAACACCTGCTATGTGATTTATAGTAGTGAGGTCATTTTCTAAAACTCTCCTTCAAGAAAACACTGAGTGTCTACACAGAAGGCATGATTTTGTCCTGCACGTAAGGGTCCTGTCCTGTACCTAATACCAACTATACAATAGGACAGAGTGCTTCCTTGGAGGATGTAGACAGCCTCCAAGACAGCCCCCTGATGATAGCCTGGTAATCGTGGAGAGAGAGACAGAGAGAGAGAGAGAGAGAGAGAGAGACCCCGCTTGCACTTGAGAGTAGGATAAAAGAGAGGTGACAGTGTGTGACATTCAAAGTTGGGTCATAAAGGAACTGCAGTTTCACCTCGGTGTCTAGATCTCTTGTTCTAGGGAGGCTGGCTGCCGTGTGGAGAGGACCCAGGCAAACCTGTGGGAAGGCCCGTGTGAACATGAACTGAGGCATCCTGCCAACAGCAGGCCCCAACTTGCCAGCCATGGGAGGGAGCCGCCTGGATGTGGCCCTCCAGCCCTGATTAATCCTTTGGGTAACCACAGTTCAGCAGTCATCTGAGTGCAACGTTAGGAGCAATCTCGAGCCAGAAGCACCCAGCCACACAGCTCCTGGACTCCAGACCCTCAGAAACCAAGGAGGATAATAATACATGAAGATTCTTAAGCTACTAAGTGCAGGGATGGTCTGCTATGTAGGAATAAACAATCAAAAGACATATTCTAAATTTTCTAAGAGTTTTACATACAGAAACTCATTATGCCCACACCAATCCTATGAAGTAGGTACTATCTAATATCCCCATAGGAAAAAATAAAAGAAAAAAGAAAGAAAGAAAACAAGGCATCATGAAGCCAAGTATTTAGTCAGGGTCGCTCACTTTATAAGTAGAAGAGCAGGGATAGAAAAGGCAAGACAATCTGGCGTCAACATTTGTTTGCTCAGCCAACCACTGCCTGGCCTCAAATGCAGACGTTGCTTTGAGAAGAAAATATTCCTTAACTTGTACTGCATAATACTTTGTACCCTAAAAGCTGTCTGTTTTGGCATTTAACCATCCAACTTCTTCAGAAGTTGACTCCAATTACCTTCTCCCGGAAAACACATTCTAACTTTATAAAACATCACTGGGAAAAAGCATTCTGTGTTCAAAAATTCAATTCCTCCCGAAGCTGTTGGGAAGGTGAATCCATGAACAGTGTTTTCATAGCATGCATTTTCAATGAACTTTTTGAAGATCGCTTGTATGCATGGGTGACATAATTTTTTGCACAAAAATAAACTTGTTTTCTTTTTTTTTTCTTTCTTTCTTTCTTTTTTTTTTTTTTTTTTTTTGACAGGCAGAGTGGACAGTGAGAGAGAGAGACAGAGAGAAAGGTCTTCCCTTGCCGTTGGTTCACCCTCCAATGGCCGCCACGGCCGGCATGCTGCGACCAGCACACCGCGCTCATCCAATGGCAGGAGCCAGGTGCCAGGTGCTTTTCCTGGTCTCCCATGGGGTGCAGGGCCCAAGCACTTGGGCCATCCTCCACTGCACTCCCTGGCCACAGCAGAGAGCTGGCCAGGAAGAGGGGCAACTGGGACAGAATCCGGCGCCCCGACCGGGACTAGAACCCGGTGTGCCGGCACCGCAAGGTGGAGGATTAGCCTGTTGAGCCACAGCGCCGGCCTAAACTTGCTTTCTAATTCTGTTCTTTATGAACTTTTTCACAGCCTTTTCAAAGTAAGGCCTCCCCTTTGAGCCCAATGGCAGTGCCTGTTTGTCCTCAGTGTATACATGAAATTATATGGAGGAAACAGGTAAACAATAAGCAATTAATCTTCCTCGAATTTCTTTAATCCTGTTTAATCTGCATGATTTGGCATCTGGTGATGCTGTCTTGGACATCTGGGCTTTTCTGTTAACCATCTCCCTAGTTCAAGGATCAGCAATCTGTAGGGAAGACAATGGTTCACCTGTCTTCTGCTTTTTCTAGTGCTTTGCACACACTAAGCTCACCAGTATTTATTTCAGATATCTCAAACCTACAAAAATGAGTATTATTCTCTTTGTTCCCTGTACTTCCAAATTCCACAAGCTTCTCTTGCTTCTGGCATCCATCACTTCTGGGATGAGGCTTGGTTAACCTCCTACCCTTGGTTAACCTTCCAAACAGGCTGGAGAAAAGGAGCAGTACAAGAATGTTAACATATGCCCACTGGGAACCACCCAAAGCCACCAGGGCTGCTATCCTCAGTTCTCAACCCCCCTCATTAGGAGAAGCACTGGCAAACTGGAGCTGCCCAGAGAAAGGTGAGCTGAGGAAGAAGGGGCTGAATGCTGACTATGAAGAAGGCTGCAAGGTACAGGAAGTTTAGCTGGGAAAAGACTATACTGGGTGCGCATGCATAAGCTAATCTGGGCTAAGAAGACCAGTCTTATTGTATAAGAGTCTATCAAAAAGTTCATGGAAATGAAATTTTAAAAATTAGCTTATTTTGGTACAAAAAATTTTTGAAATCCGTGCATAAAGAACACCCCAGCCTTGCTTCCCCAATCTTTTCCAAAGGAACGTGAAGATGTGGCTATTATGAAAAATAACACATAAGAAAACTTGGAAAGTAGATTCAGAAAACACATTAACACACAAAAGATTCTGAGAAAATCTTCTAATGAAGAGCCCTTTATTAAATTTTATTTACCAGATTTCCTCATGTAATACCTATTAGCATCCCACACACAGAACATTAGAAGCTGCTCTAAGAAACAGAATGAGACAAAACATCGTGTTTCACATCATAAATACAAAAACTTTTTATGTCAATTATACCCCCAATAAAGCTGGGGGGAGGGGGAGGGGGAGAGAAACAGCACTAGAGCAGGTTTTTCAGTAATTGCCAGGGGTGAATTCTGATATAATAACTCTATTAAGGCTGGCTGGAGACAGAACTCCCTGCCTATGAGGTCGAAGTTGTTCCCAGAGGACAAATGCTGTGAAATGTCACATCTCAGGCTTGGGATTCTGTGATAATTAGCAGGAAAGGGAGGGGATTTCCATGTTGGAGTTCCCAGGCTCCGTCAGGCTTGTATCTGGAATCAGGTGTCTCCATTCCTTAGAAGTAATTCACCTCACTATGCGTGTGTCCACTGTTATCATAGCATAATCATTATTTATAAACATGTCTGTCCCACTAGGCAATGACATGCAGCCTGGAGAACACAGCCCACCTGCTCCTCAGCTGTGGCATGGGGATGACAACAGCACGCCCATCACAAGGATACTGTTACTTCATGTAAATTGCTTGGAGCAATGTCTGGCACTACTCACTAGACTTAGCAAATATTTTGGTAATTCTATACTTGTCTGTTGTGGCAGGAAGAACTTTGAGAACTCCTGTGCTAGATGCTGTATTCCCTAAGAATACAATCCATTTCTTCTTCATTCTTTCTGTGTTAAAAGAAAAATCAAATTTATTATTTCCAGTCCAGGGTAATGACCATTTTATTTGAATTTTTTTTTTTCTAGTGGGAGATATTGATAGTAGGAGAGGCTGTGCTTGTGTGGGCATGGGGGCATATGGGAAGTCTATTTGAAAGGCAGGGAGACACAGAGAGAGGGAGAGATATAGAGAAAGATCTTCCATCTACTGGTTTATTCTCCAAATGCCCACAACAGCACAGACTGATCCAGGCTGAAGCAAAAAGCCAGGAACTCAGTCCAGTTCTCGCCAGTGGGTGGCAGAGCCTCAAATACTTGAGCCATTATCTGTTGCCTCTCAGTCACATTAGTAGGAAGCTGGATAGGAGGTAGAGTAGCTGGGACTCAAGCCAAGCATTCCAGCTGCATCATAACACACATTCCTCTTACTCCTTTTTGTCTTCATCATCTACTACTATCCTAGATGCATGGGAGGCGCGTAGCAAATGCTTACTGGATAAATGGCTAGACAGATAAGTTCAATCATTTTGTTCACGGTGTGCTGGCTCTCAAGGGTGTCTGCCTGGGGCTGGCCCATCAGTGTCTTTCTCCAAGCCCACTGCACAGCTGCAGGCTTTCCCTCTCCCCTTTCCTTTCGAGGGGCACTATAGTTTCTTTCTTTTAAAGATTTCTTTATTAATTTGAAAGTCAGAGCTACACAGAGAGAGAAGGAGAAGCAGAGGGAAAGAGACATCTTCCATCTGCTGGTTCACTCCCCAGACGGCCGCAATGGCCGGAGCTGCGCCAATCCAAAGCCAGGAGCCAGGAGCTTCTTCCAGGTCTCCCATGTGGGTGCAGGGGCCCAAGAATTTGGGCCATCTTCTACTGCTTTCCCAGCCCATAGCAGAGAGCGGGATCAGAAGTGGAGAAGCCAGAACTCGAATGGAGCCCATCGTATGGGATGCCAGCACTGCAGGCGGCAGCTTTGCCTGCTACGCCACAGAGCCGGCCCCAATTGTTACAGCAATGTTTCTCTAGTATTTCCATTGATGTAGGCTTATCCATTCAGGTGAATGGTCAGAGCCTTCCCTGCTCCTAAGTCTGAGGGCCTGGCTTAAGGGAAATCAAGGTTTAGTATTTCTTCTAAGTCTAAACATTTTATCTTAAAATGGTGCAGACTTTGCATTTATACCTGTTTGCTGTAAAACAGCATTTGAAATTTTTACCAACAAGTAAAATTGATGTTCCACAACGTGATCTTCCTTCTGGCTTCCACTTCCTGGCCTCCTGATGTATACCTTCAATCCCATCAGTTCCAGAGACCTACAAACCTGAGTCTCATCAGGTAAATGCACTTGGTCTATTTTATTTGCAATGTGTGCACACTTACAACCCTGGAATTTAATGCTTCACACACATTTTGTGCCTGTCAATAATAAGTCCCGGGGCCGGCACTGTGGCATGGCAGGTGAAGTCACTGCCTGCAGTGCTGGCATCCCATACAGGCGCTGGTTTGAATCCTGGCTGCTCCACTTCTGATCCAGCTCTCTGCAATGACCTGGGAAAACAGTAGAAGATGGCCCAAGTCCTTGGGCCCCTGCACCCACATGGGAGACCAAGAAGAAGCTCCTGGCTCCTGGCTTCAGATCAGTGCAGCTCCAGCTGTTGCAGTCTCTCTCTCTCTCTCTCTCTCTCTCTCTCTCTCTCTCTCTGCCTCTCTTTCTCTCTGTGTGTAACTCTTTCAAATAAATCTTTAAAAAAAAACTAGATGGGATTAAAAAACTAGATGGGATAAAGATAGTTTAATATCACAGAAAAAAATTAGTGAATTTAAAAGTGAAAGCAGGGGTCAGTGTCAGTGCTGTGGAAGCACTGCTGTGGCATAGCAGGCAAAGCCGCCACCTGCAGTGCCAGCATTCCACATGGGTGCCAGTTCAGGTCCCAGCTGCTCCACTTCCAATCCAGCTCTCTGCTGTGGCCTGGGAAAGCCATGGAAGATGGCCCAGGTCATTGAGTCCCTGAACCCATGTGGGAGACCCAGAAGAAGCTCCTGGCTCCTGGCTTCGGATCAGCCCAGCTCTGGCCATTGCAGCCATTTGAGGAGTGTGTGTGTGTGTGTGTGTGTGTGTGTGAGAGAGAGAGAGAGAGAGAGAGAGAGAGAGAGAGAGAGGAGAGAGAGAGAGAGGTTTCCCATCCTCTGGTTCACTCCTCAAATGGCTCCTGTCTTTGACCTGGCCAGCTGGGCCACCGCAGCCATTTGGATAATGAACCAGTAGATGGAAGATTCTCTCTCTCTCTCTCTCTCTCTCTCTCTCTTCCTCTCTTTCTCTCTCTCTCCCCTTTGCCCTCTTCCTCTCCCTCTGCCTCTCTGTAACTCTGCCTTTCAGATAAATAAATAAATATTTTTAAAAAGTGAAAGCAAGGAATTTTTTAATTTCCCTTTTGATGTTTCCAGTGACCTACTGTTTATTCAGGAGCATGTCGTTCAGTCTCCATGTGTGTGTATAATTTCTAGAGGATTTTTGTTGTTGTTGTTAATTTCTAGTTTCCTTCCATTATGATCAGAAAAGATGTAATTTAAATCTTCTGAATGTGTTGAGACTTGCATTATGACCTAGTGTCTGGTTTACTATAGATAATGTTTTATGCACTGATGAAAAGAATGTGTATTCTGCAGCTGTGGGTGAGACGCTCTGTAAATGTCTATTAGGTCCATTTGGTCTATAGTTCAGATTAGCTCTGTTGTTTATTTGTTGATTTTTTTTTTGGTATGGTTAATCTGTCCATTGATGAATGTGAAGTGTTAAAAGTCCCCAAGTTGGGCCAGTGCCATGGCTCACTTGGTTAATCCTCTGCCTGCGGTGCCAGCATCCCATATGGGCACCGGGTTCTAGTCCCGGTTGCTCCTCTTCCAGTCCAGCTCTCTGCTGTGGCCCAGGAGTACAGTAGAGGATGGCCCAAGTGCTTGGGCCCCTGCACCCGCATGGGAGACCAGGAAGAAGTGCCTGGCTCCTGGCTTCGGATTGGCACAGCACTGGCCATAGCGACCATTTGGAGAGTGAAGGAAGACCTTTCTCTCTGTCTCTCTCTCACACTGTCTATAACTCTACCTGTCAAATAAAATAAATAAATAAATTAAATTAAATTAAATTAAAAAGTCCCTGAGTATTATTGTATTGGAATTTATGTCTCTGTTTAGATCCATTAACTTTTGTTTTATAAAACCAGATGCCCTTTCATTAGGTGCATATATATTTGCAATATTCATATCTTCTTGTTGAATTGATCCCTTGATAATTACATAGTGACTTTATCTCTTTCAACAGCTTTGACTTAAAGTCTATTGTGTCTGATATATGTACAGTTACTCCTAATTGCTTCTGACTTCCATTTGTATGGAATATCTTTTCCTTCCTTTCACTTCAAGCCTATGTGTATCTTTATTGGTGATGTGCATTTCTTGTAGGCAGCTGGGTCTTTTTTAATCCATTTGGCCAGTTTGTACCTTTTAATTGGGGGATTTAGTCCATTTACGTTCCAAGTTTTTATTGACAAGTAATGTCTTTGTCCTGCCATTTTTCCTTCAAAATTCAAATTGTTTGTCTTGAATATCCTTTGGTTTTTCACTAGTAGTTGTCCTACCTTCACATACTTTTATGAGCTGATTGCCTTTCTCTGTTTGACTTATGAGTATCATTTGCTAGACTAGCTGGGTGACAATGAATTCTTTCAGTGTTTGCTTGTCTTGTAAGGACTTTATTCATTAATCAATGAGAGCTTTACTGGACAAAGTGATCTGGATTGGCAGTATTTTTCTTTCAGAACTTGGATTATATCTCGCCATTCTTCCCTGACCTGTAGGGTTTCTACAGAGAAATCAGTTGTCAATCTGATGGAAGTTCCTTTGCTTTTTTCTTGCAATTTTCAGGACAGTCTCATTGTGTTTTACTTGTGATAGTATGACCATAATGTGTCATAGTGAGGTCCTTTTCTGATCATGTCTATTTGGGGTTCTGTGAGCTTCCTATATTTGGATAGCCATATTTTTTTCTCCACATTGGGGAGTTTCTATTACTTCATTAATAGGCTTTCTTTTTTAGATTTATTTATTTATTTGAAAGGCAGAGTTACAGAGAGAGAGACAAAGAAAGAAAGAGATCTTCCATCTGCTGGTTCAGCCCCTAAAAGAACACAACAACTGGAGCTAAGCCGATCAAAGCCAGGAGCCAGGAGCTTCTTTCAGGTCTCCCACATGGGTGCCTGAACTCAAGCACTTGGGCTATCCTCCACTGCATATCAGCAGGGAGCTGGATTGGAAGTGGGCAGCCAGGGCATGAACTGGCACCCATATGGGATGCCAGCACCACAGATGGTGGCTTAACCTGCTACACCATGGCCACAGTCCCTGTTGATAGGTTTTCTAAATCACTCTTTTTTTCCATTCCTTCAGGAATTCCCAAGACTCATATACTGCATCATTTAATGGTATCAAAGAGATCCCACACACTATTCTTCATTCTTTTAACTATTTCTTCTTCTTTCTTTTCTCATTTTATCTGAGATAGCTCAAAAGACCTATATTCTAGATGAGATATTCTTTCTTCTGCTGAACTAGTCTGTTGGTAAGGCTTCCCACTGCATTTATTTGACTTACTGAGTTCTTCATTTCTAATATTTCTGTTTGCTTGTTTTTCAGTGTCTTCTCTGTTGAATTTCTCATTCATGTTATATACTGATTCCCTAATTTCATTTAGCTGTTTATCTGTGTTGTATCTCATTAAGTAATCTTACAATCTTTTTTTGAATTCTTTCTCAGGCATTTCATCAATCTCCCTTTCTTCACAACCTGATATTATTAATGCATCGTAGCGTTCCTTTGGGGAAACTGTATTGCTTTGTATATTCATATTTCTTGTGTTTCTATGTTGATTTTCGCATATCTGGGGTGTTTGTTGTTCCCATCACTTTTAGAAGATGGGTTTTGTTTCTTCCCAGAGATGTGCCTCTGACTATCAGGTTGGTAGACTGGCTGGTATTACTTCCAGTTAGAGTTTATAGCATAATTTCCCTAAGCATTTATTTGCTACAGTGGATAGCAGCCATGGTAGAGGTCTGGGCTGTTTTTGTGGGTCCCTGTGGCCACTGAGATCCCTGTTATGCTTGTTACCAGCCACTTTCTTTTTTTTTATTTTTATTTTTGACAGGCAGAGTGGACAGTGAGAGAGAGAGACAGAGAGAAAGGTCTTCCTTTTTCCATTGGTTCATCCCGCAATGGCCGCTGCGGCCAGTGCACTGTGGCCAGTGCACCGCGCTGATCCAAAGCCAGGAGGCAGGTGCTTCTCCTGGTCTCCCATGCGGGTGCAGGGCCCAAGGACTTGTGCCATCCTCCACTGCACTCCCTGGCCACAGCAGAGAGCTGGCCTGGAAGAGGAGCAACTGGGACAGAATCTGGCACCCTGACTGGGATTAGAACCTGGTGTGCCGGCGCTGCAGGTGGAGGATTAGCCTATTGAGCCATGGCGCCAGCCGCCAGCCACTTTCTGAGGGAGGGATTTGGGTGAAGAGCTTCCCAGGTGTTGGGAGTAGGCTTCACTGCGGGTGTTGTACCTGGCACATACTCTCAGTCAGTATCCAAGTCAGGAGGTGTTGTTGCAATATCAGTGTTGGCTCCGAGAGCTGGATGGTCTTATAGAGCCCTAGCCTCTGCCCAGCTCTAGAACTCCAAGAGTGGTAATAACACTGGGTAGAGGAGGCAGGGCACACAGATGCTATCTGAGAGGGTGGCTGGATCTGTGGTAGTGACTCTGAATCTGACTCTGCAACAGAAGAACAAGCAGTCTTGGGCCACTCTCCATGAGCTGCTTGCTGGGCTGGGTTGGAAGCAGAAACATCAGGCCCAAGCAAACAAATAGTAGTACCCAAAATCTGGCAGCTTCCATGGGAGGGGCTGGAGCTCTGAGCCCTACGCTGGGACTGGACAGAACACAGAAATTCCAGCTAGAGACCTCAGCAAACCAGAATGATGTGCTGTGTTGGTCTGGACACAGAAAGTCCACTTTCAAGTTTTGGCGTGCAAGGTGTTGCTGGACTAGGCAGGACACAGAAGGCGTAAGCCAGAGCCCTAAGGGCATGCACTGGGCAGGACTAGAGACCTCCAGCCATTGTTTGTAGGAGAGATGGGAGTCCAGAGAGACACTTGAGATGGGCATGGTAATGCAGCTCTGGCTGCTGTTGTGGGGGCAGGAGAGGGAGCTGACAGGTGTAGAGTTTAGACTGCCAGCCTGCTCTGTGCCAGTGAAAGCAGGCTGATTCACTGTTCTGAGTGAACACACAGTCCCAGAGATCTTCACCCACCCAGATGTACACACCACCGGAGCACAGACCCACTGCCTATTACACACACAGGCTCCACTGCAAGATCTGCTCCTAGCACACAGGGAACTCAGAGCCTCTGTAGTCAGACCTGGCAGGTATATGGGAACCCCAACATCAGGTCTAAATGTAGACTTTGTTATGTAGTGGAGGAAGGAAATGAAGCAAAGTGAAACTGCCTATATTTATTGCCAACATTATAAGTAACATTATAAGTATCTTCTACTGGTACAGTTCAGCTTATAACATCAAGAGCAGAATTTGCAGATTTTAATATTAAAACTGTTTTTCAGGTGATTAGGTGAGGAAAGATAATGAAATATACACTTTGCTATCAGCCCATTTCTGTTATTGGATGTGAAATAAATGCCTGTGTTAAGACTTATCATCCTGTGGCACCGGCACCCCAGGTTCTAGTCCCAGTCAGGGCGCCAGATTCTGTCCCAGTTGCTCCTCTTCCAGGCCAGCTCTCTGCTGTGGCCAGGGAGTGCAGTGGAGGATGGCACAAGTCCTTGGGCCCTGTACCCACATGGGAGACCAGGAGAAGCACCTGGCTCCTGGCTTTGGATCAGCGCAGTGTGCCAGCTGCAGCGTGCCAGCCACAGCGGCCATTGGAGGGGGGACCAACGGAAAAAAGGAAGACCTTTCTCTCTGTCTCTCTCTCACACTGTTCACTCTGCCTGTCAAAAAAAAAAAAAAAAAGACTTATCATCACCACTGTAAAATACAAGCTAAAGCCAAAAGCACTGAAAATATGTCATCAGGAAATTATAAGCTATATTATAAAAATCATAATGGAAATGATGAGAGGGATGAAGATATTGTCTAACTCTATCTGTCAAATAAAAAAAGAAAGAAATAGAAGATACCAAAAAATGGAAAAACCTTTCATGTTCATGGATCAGAAGAATCAATATCATCAAAATATCCATTCTTTTAAAAGCAATTTACAGATTCAATGCTATACCAATCAAAATACCAAATACATTCTTCTCAGATCTAGAAAAAATGATGCTGAATTCCATATGGAGGCACAGGAGACCTCAAATAGCTAAAGCAATCTTGTACAACAAAAACAAAGACGGAGGCATCACAATACCAGACTTCAAGACATACTACAGGGCAGTTATAATCAAAACAGCCTGGTACTGGTACAAAAATAGATGGACAACCAATGGAACAGAAATCAATCCAAACATCTACAACCAACTTATATTTGACAAAGGAGTTAAAAACAATCCTTGGAGCAGGGACAGTCTCTTCAACAAATGGTGCTGGGAAAACTGGATGTCCCCATGTAGAAGTATGAAACAAGACCCCTGCCTTACACCCTACACAAATATCCACTCAACATGGATTAAAGACTTAAATCTAAACCACAACACTATCAAATTAATCAAGAACATTGGGGAAACCCTGCAAGACATTGGTACAGGCAAAGAATTCCTGGAAAAGACCCCAGAGGACAGGTAGTCAAAGCCAAAATGAACAAATGGGATTACCTCAAATTGAGAAACTTCTGTACAGCAAAAGAAACAGTTAGAAAAGTGAAAAGGTAACAGACAGAATGGGAGAAATTATTTGCAAAATATGCAACCGATAAAGGATTAATAATGAGAATCTACAAAGAGATCAAGAAACTCCACAATAATAAAACATACAACCGAGTTAAGAGGTGGGCCAAGGTCTTAAACAGACATTTTTCAAAAGAGGAAATCCAAATGGCCAACAGAAACATGAAAAAATGTTCCAAATCTCTAACCATCAGAGAAACGCAAATCAAAATCATAATGAGGTTTTACCTCACTCTAGTTAGAGAGGCCCTCATACTGAAATCAACAAATAACAAATGCTGGCGAGGATGTGGGGAAAAGGGCACCCTAACCCACTGTTGGTGGGAATGTAAACTTGTAAAGTCACAATGGAAAACAGTATGGAGATACCTCAAAAATCTGAATATAAACCTACCAAATGACCCAGACATCCTACTCCTGGGAATTTACCCAAGGAAAATGAAATCAGCAAACAAAAGAGCTATCAGCACCTCCATGTTTATTGCAACTCAATTCACAATAACTAAGACATTGAATCAACCTAAATGCCCATCAACCAAAGACTGGATAAAATAATTATGGGATATGTACATTATGAAATACTAGACAGCAGTAAAAAAGGATGAAATCCTGTCATTTGCAACAAAATGGAGCAAGCTGAGAAACTTCATACTTAGTGAAATAATCCAATCCCAAAGAGACAAATACCATATGTTCTCCCTGATTTATGAGAATTGATAGAGCTCCTAAAATGAAAGCTATAGAAGTGAAATTGACACTTTTAGAATCAATGACTTGAATAGTCCTTGTCCTGACTGTCGAGGGACAGTTTATTATTGTCACTTTTTATTTTGTATTTCCTTTTTTTCTTTGTTTTTTTTCTTTCTTATTCTTTTCTCTTTGTCATACTATAGGTTGAACTCTTTATGTAACATAGAGTTAATCATATGTGTATTAAGTCAACTGGAAAAAGATCCTAGTAAAAAATAAGAGGGGAATAAGAGAGGAAGGAGGTAGTCTATGACAGTACAGCAGTATAGTTCTGCATACAGTCCTACAGACTTCCTTCTAAGGATACAGTCTAAAAGGATATAGTCTTCACCCCAATCCCTCCCTCAGAAAGTGGCTGATGGCTGGCGCTGTGGCTCAAAGGCTAATTCTCCACCTGCGGTTCAAGTCCCGGTTGTGGCGCCGGATTCTGTTCCGGTTGCTCCTCTTCCAGGCCAGCTCTCTGCTGTGGCCAGGGAGTACAGTGGAGGATGGCACAAGTCCTTGGGCTCTGTACCCACATGGGAGACCAGGAGAAGCACCTGGCTCCTGGCTTTGGATCAGCACGGTGCTCCGGCCACAGCCACCAACCTCAGCGGCCATTGCGGGGTGAACCAATGGAAAAAGGAAGACCTTTCTCCTTTCTCTCTGTCTCTCTCTCTCACTGTCCCCTCTGCCTGTAAAAAAAAAAAAAAAAAAAAAAAAAAACAACTTGTCATGGGACTCCAAACCCATTAAAATCAGTGGTATAGAGGTGGGCGCTGTGATACAGTGGGTTAAAGCCCTGCCCTGAAGCGACAGCATCCCATGTGGGCGACGGTTCTAGTCCTGGTTGCTCCTCTTTTGATCTAGTTCTCTGCTGTGGCCTGGGAAAGCAGTAGAGGATGGCCCAGGTCTTTGGGTCCCTGCACCCACGTGGGAGACCTGAAGGAGGATCCTGGCTCCTGGCTTCAGATTGGCACAGCTCCAGCCATTGCAGCCATCTGGGGAGTGAACCACCAGATGGGAGACCTCTCTGTCTCTACCTCTCTCTGTAACTCTGTCTTTCAAATAAATAAAATAAATCTTTTTTAAAAATAAAATAAAATCGGGCCGGCGCCGTGGCTCAACAGGCTAATCCTCCACCTTGTGGCGCCGGCACACCAGGTTCTAGTCCTGGTCGGGGCGCCGGATTCTGTCCCGGTTGCCCCTCTTCCAGGCCAGCCCTCTGCTGAGGCCCGGGAGTGCAGTGGAGGATGGCCCAAGTGCTTGGGCCCTGCACCCCATGGGAGACCAGGAAAAAGCACCTAGCACCTGGCTTCTGCCATCGGATGAGTGCGATGCGCCGGCCGCAGCACGCCGGCCGTGGCGGCCACTGGAGGGTGAACCAACGGCAAAGGAAGACCTTTCTCTCTGTCTCTCTCTCTCACTGTCCACTCTGCCTGTCAAAAAAAATAAATAAATAAAATAAAATAAAATCGGTGGTATAAATTCCATCTTAACTGTTAAAATGATCATAGTAAATACTAAAGTCAACATATAGATAGGTTTAAGTGAAAAGTGATCATATAAATAACATTAATAATAATAATAATAGACTGTTAATAATAATAAACAGAATTAAAAAGGAAAGAACGTCCAGCTTGGGAAGCAGTCCACACAGCAGACTCCTAGAATGACATTCACTGTAAATAACACTCTGACCTCAGAATCAACCCTTAAGTCTTCCTGGTCTGGCTGAAAGACCTGTGACAGCATTTCAAGCATGGAAAGCCAAGACTCTGTGGCAAAAAATATCCTACATGGATGACCTCTGTGAGACCCCAGTGGAAGGAAAGGGCCATCAGGAAAGGATGTACTTTTCTTTGAAGGGAGGGGAGAACTTTCACTTTGCTTATGGCTGAGTCCAAATACTGATGGAGTCTATGGTCACAAAAGGCTTCCATAGCCTTAGCAGCCCATGGCAAGAGCCTTGGGTGATCACTGACATCATAAATAAGAGTATTAATTGTTAAAGGAACAACAGAAGTCATTGTGCACTTACTCCCCATGTAGGACCTCTGTCCTTAATGAGTTATACTATGAGAATCGACTGCAAATCTTGTTCTCAAACTGTACTCTATATGTTATGGGGGGGGTGCAAACTATTGAAATCTGTGCTTAACATTGATCCTCTGTATATAAAATCAAACTAAAAATCAACTATAATAAAGAAGGGGATGGGAGGAGAGAGAGGTGGGATGAGAGTCAGGGTGAGAGGGTGGGTATGGGGGAAAGAACCACTATATTCCTAAAGTTGTACCTATGAAAAATGCATTCATTAAGTAAAAATTTAAAAATAGAAAATACAACATCTTTTTCCAAAAAAAATATGTATTTATATTTGAGAGGCAGGTTGTAGACAGAGAGGGAGAGAAAGGTCTTCCATCCACTGATTCACTCCCCAAATGACCACATCAGCTAGAAATGGGCAATCCAAAGCCAGGAGCCAGGAGTTTTTCTGGGTCCCCCATGTGGGTGTAGGGACCCAAATACTTGGACCATCTGCCACTGCTTTCCCAGGCCTTTAGCAGGGAGCTGGATCAGAAGTGGAGCAGCCAGGACTCAAATCGGGACCCATATGGGATGCCAGTGCCACCTACTACATCACAGCATGGGTCCCAAAATACAACATCCTTTCATGATGAAAACCTTAAGTAAATTGGGTATAGAAAGAACATTCCTCCCACAGCCAGCTAAGATGCTGAATGAGGAAAAGTTGGAAGCATTTCCACTAAGGTATGGAACCAGACAAGGCTGCCCACTCTCACCACTGTTATTCAATATAGTCCTGGAAGTTTTAGCCAGAGCCATTAGGCAAGAAAATGAAATCAAAGAGATATAAAAGGAAAGGAGGAAGTCAAACTATCCCAATTTGCAGATGACATGATTCTATATATAGGGGAACCAAAAGACTCCACAAAGAGACTATTGGAACTCATAGAAGAGTTCAGTAGTTCAGTATAGTGGCAGGATATAAAACTAACACACAGAAGTCAATAACCTTTGTATATACAATGTCATGGCTGAGGAAAAAAAAACTTCTAGATCAATCCCATTCATAATAGCTATAAAAATATAAAATAAAATACCTAGGAATAAATTTAACCAAGGAGGTCAAATATCTCTATGATGAAAATTGTGAAACATTAAAAAAATAAGAAATACTAGGAGACAAAAAAAATGGAAAAATCTTCCATGTTCATGGATTGAAAGAATCAATATCATCACAATGTCTATACTACTGAAAACAATTTACAGATTAAATGCAATCCCAATCAAAATATCAATGATACTCTTCTCAGATCTAGAAAAAAATGCTAAAATTCATGTGGAAACACAAAAGACTCCAAATAACCAAATCAATCTTTTACAACAAAAACAAAGCCAGAGGCATCACAATACCAGACTTCAAGACATTCTACAGGGCAGTTATAATCAAAACAGCCTGATACAGGCAAAAAAAAAAACAAAAAAAAACAAAAAAAAAAAACCAGCAGACGTGTAGACCAATGGAACAAAATAGAAACTTCAAAAATCAATCCATGCATCTACAACCAACTTACATTTGACAAAGGAGCTAAAGGAGCTAAAACCAATCCCTGGAGCAAGGACAGTGTCTTCAACAAAAGGTGCCGGGAAAACTGGATCTCCACATGCAAAAGTATGAAGCAAGACCCCTACCTTACATCTTAAACAAATATCCACTCAAAATGGATTAAAGATCTAAATCTATGACACAATACCATCAAATTACTACAGAACATTGGGGAAACTCTGCAAGACATTGGCACAGGGAAAGACTTTTTGGGAAAGACCCAGAATCCTAAGAAATCAAAGCCAAAATTGACAAATGGGATTATATCAAGCTAAGAAGCTTTTGCATTGCAAAAGAAACACTCAGCAAAGTGAAGAGGCAACTGACAGAATGGGAGAAATTATTTGTAAACTATGAAACTGATAAAGGATTAATTTCTAGAATCTATAAAGAGCTCAATAAACTCAACAACAACCAAACAAACAATCCAGTTAAGAAACACGCAAAGGACTTGAACAGGCATTTTTCATGACAGGAAATCCAAATGGCCAACAGACAAATGAAAAAAAAATCTCAGAATCACTAGCCATCAGGGAAATACAAATAAAAACCACAATGAGGTTTCACCTTACCACAGTCAGAATGACTCTCATATAGAAATCAAAACAAGGAGCTGGTGCTGTTGTGTAGTAAGTAAAGTGACCACCTGTAGTATTGGTATCCCATATGGGCCTGGTTTGAGTCCCAGCTGCTCCATTTCTGATCCAGAACCCTGCTAATGAGCCTGGGAAAGCAGTAGAAGATGGTCCAAGTCCTTGGGCCTCTGCACCCACATGGGAGACCAGGAAGAAGCTCCTGGCTCCTGGCTTCACATTGGCCCAGCTCCAGCTGTTGCAGCCATTTGGGGAGTGAACCAGAGGATGGAAGACATCTCTCTCTCTCTCTCTCTCTCTCTCTCTCTCTCTCTCTCACTATCTCTCTCTCTGTGTCTGCCTCTGACTCCCCTCTCTTTATCTCTGCCTTTCAATAAATAAATAAATCTTTAAATAAATCAACAGGCCGGTGCCGTGGCTCACTAGGCTAATCCTCCACCTGCGGCGCTAGCACCCCAGGTTCTAGTCCCGGTTGGGGCACCGGATTCTGTCCCAGTTGCTCCTCTTCCAGTCCAGCTCTCTATTGTGGCCCAGGAGTGCAGTGGAGGATGGCCCAGGTCCTTGGGCCCTGCACCCGCATGGGAGACCAGGAGGAGGCACCTGGCTCCTGGCTTTGGATCGGCGTAGCATGGCAGCCATAGCGGCCATTGGGGGGGGGGTGAACCAAAGGAAAAAAAAGGAAGACCTTTCTCTCTGTCTCTCTCTCACTGTCTGCTCTGCCTGTCAAAAAAAAAATTAACAAACAATAAATCCTGGTGAGGATGAGGGGAAAGGTACCTTAATCTACTGTTGGTGGGTACGTAAATTGGTGCAGCTGTTATGGAAGACAGTATGGAGATATCTCAGAAATCCAAATATAGAACTACCATATGATCCTGCCATCCCATTATTGGAAATTTGCCCAAACGAAATGAAATCAGCATATGAAAGAGTGATCTATACCCCCCTGTTTGTTGCAGTTCACAATAGCTAAGACATGTCATCAACTCCATTGTCCATCAGCTGAAGACTGGATAAAGAAATTATGGTGTATATATGCACCATGAAACACTACTCAGAGTAAACAAAAAAAATCCTATCTTTCACAACAAAATGGACACAACTAGAAACCATTATACTTGGTGAAACAAGCCAGTCCCAGCCGGCACCGCGGCTCAATAAGCTAATCCTCCACCTGTGGCGCTGGCAAACCAGGTTCTAGTCCCGGTTGGGGCACCGGATTCTGTCCCAGTTGCTTCTCTTCCAGTCCAGCTCTCTATTGTGGCCCAGGAGTGCAGTGGAGGATGGCCCAAGTGCTTGGGCCCTGCACCCGCATGGGAGACCAGGAGGAGGCACCTGGCTCCTGGCTTCAGATCGGCGCAGTGCGCCAGGCATGGCAGCCATTTAGGGGATGAACCAGTGGAAGGAAGACCTTTCTCTCTCTCTCTCTCTCTCTCTCTCTCTCTCTCTCTCTCTCTCTCTGTCAAAAAAAAATAAACTTTCAAATTATGCCTTTGCTTTCATCTCTGTGGTCCTGACATCACACTTCCATAGGCATTTTTCCCCAGTGTTCATCCCTACAAACCTCCAGCATATAAATCCTCAACTCTCAGTCTATTTGTGGGAACCCAAGCCACACCCCCACCTCACCTCTGCCTGTACTTGGGTCCCTTCCAGTGCATCAGCCTCAGAAAACCGGATGTTCTGAGATGCCCTGCATGTGTCTGGGCCTCCATCTCAGGAGCTGAGGAGGAGGCAGAGACGACGGTGTCCCTCGCTGCCTTCCTGACCCCTGGGGTGACTCAACGGTGATGTCACAGCCCCGGAAGGCAGCTGGATGCCATGCCTGCTCATCAGCCTGTGGGACAGTGGCCAAAATAATCAGTTACGTATTTGCTGTGCAGTGCTCCATGTGCAGGGCCCCTCTGGCCTGTAAGGAGGCTGCCAGGGAGGAGCCAGGGGCTGAGGAAGGACCAGGGAGGAGCAGGAGGGTTCTCCCCAGAGTTTGGGGGAATTGCTGGGAGCCCAAGTGGGTTCTCCCCAGACGCCAGGATCCCGAACCGGCCCTGTACTAACGATCCCAAACCGGCTCTGTACCCAGGATCCCCTCAGAGACATCTTGCAAAGAGACGCAATGTTAGAAATAATGGTGTCAGTGCCGCGGCTCAATAGGCTAATCCTCCACCTGCGGCACCAGCACACCGGCTTCTAGTCCCGGTTGCCCCTCTTTCCAGGCCAGCTCTCTGCTGTGGCCTGGGAGTGCAGTGGAGGATGGCCCAAGTGCTTGGGCCCTGTACCCCCATGGGAGACCAGGATAAGCACCTGGCTCCTGGCTTCGGATCAGCACGGTGCACCGGCCGCGGCGGCCATTGGAAGGTGAACCAACAGCAAAGGAAGACTTCTCTCTCTTTCTTTCTCTCTCTCTCTCTCTCTCTCTCTCTCTCTCTCTCCTATAACTCTGCCTTTCAAATAAATAAATAAATGTTCAAAAATAAAATAGGGGCTCCAGAGCCAGAACACTCAGCTCCAAATCCTGTATGATGACCTCAGGTAAGTGCCACACCCTCTCTGGATTTCAGTCTTCATCTGTACATTGGCTGTGATACCAGCTCCTACCTCATAAAGGGTTGGTATCAGGTCTAAGTGAGTTGACTATTGGAAAGGGTTTAAAATCATGCCTGAGACAGACCCTGATTGTTAGCTACTGTTGGTATTAGCATGACAAACTGAAGGATGCTAAGGACTGCAAGGAAGAGGTCAGGCACCAGGTGTAAAACTAGCAGCCTCCAAGAGCTGTGGTTTGCTTGTCTGCAACAGGAAAGATCCACACAGAGGGTCCCCAGGCCTTTTCACTGCAGGAGCTGTAGGCTGCAGGTGAGCACCTTCTAAGTGCCCTGGGTACCAGGCAATGAACACGAGAAGTGCTCAGCGGACTTCTCCTACCCTGGAAGAGTGGTATTTGGCCGGGGCAGAGGTGATGGGAGACCTGTTTCACTTGGATCCACAGGAGGTTGGGTGACATCTGATGGTTGCTAGGGAAAGGCTTTAGTTGCGAACAGCCCCAGTGGACCCATGCTCAGGCAGGGCGCCTTACACCTTGGGGCCCTAGGACCTAGCGGCCACATTGTCCTTCTGTGTGCGTCACAACTCCACTTCCCCTCAGTTCCACCCACCCCATCTCTGGGCCCATGTCCCTCTTCTGTTTTGCAAATGCCAGTGACAGCCTGTGATTCTGCACGTACATCTGCTCTCTTGGCCACAGGAACTTTCAACTCCGTAGCACATACATCTGCTCTCTTGGCCACAGGGCCTTTCAACTCCACAGCACAGCCACTGAAGAACCCCCAAAGGGCCCTGGGCCAAAGCTTTCAGGAACATGGTTCTGTCCACAATGCTCGTCAGGTCAGAAAAGGACACTGGGTGACACGAGAAGAGCACTGGAGCTCAGAGCAAGGCCAGCGGCTGTCCTGGACTGTGACTCAGTGGCCAGCAGGGCAGGAGAGAACTGGCCATCTGGCAGCCTGTCACCGCGACGCAGACATACCCTCCTCTCTGCCACCAGTCAGAGGCTGGCCCTCAATGGCTGTGGAGGAGGGAGGAATGGTGCAGTGAATTCAGGGTGCCTTGTGCTGTCTCTCTGCCTGTTCTTGCCTTCTCCTCATCTCCGATTAGGAAAGAAGAAGGGGACACAGGAATCAAGACCTTAGAACAACCTGGATGTTAATCTAATCCTAAACACTGGATGTGAGCTCTGGCCAGCAGCCCTCAGCCACTTCCAGCCCAGCCACCCCAGGCTCCTTGGGCTGAAAATACCCAAGCATCTGATGAGCAGCTGCAGGTTAAATTTAGCCCTGGCAAACTGGGGCTGGTGTGGGTGCTAGAAGCAGCAGAGTGGATGGACCAATGCACCCATCACAGACATGAAAGCCTCCAACTGCATCAGCCAAAGTGATGATGACAATGCCACCTGGGATGGAAGTGGAGCAGGGGAAGGGAGCTGGGGAGGGCCCAAAGGCAGCTCTCAGCCTGCAGTTGTATTGATAGGCCCCCTCGCTGGCACTCCCATCAGCAGATACAGGATCAGAGCAAGCAACAATGCGTGAAGATGTAAAGAAAACAGAACCTTGAAGATGGGGATAAACTGCCTAGCAAATGCCCCACCTAAAACCAGTGAAATTTAGATTTTTAAACAGCATCATGTTAGCCAAATGAAATCCTGCATTTCCTCTGCAGACTTTCAGTGGGACACCTGGACCTGGTTGAGTGGAGTAGGCAATCCCAAAGCCATGAGGTCACCACTCGTAGCTTCTCCAGAGCCTCCTGGTACACCGCAAACAGACTGTGGGCCTTAAACTTTTTAGTGAATTCAGTTATCCTAATCTGTTTTAAAAACGAAAAGGAGTGTTTTGTTTAGCGATCAAGACACCTGCATCACCCCAGTGGGAGTATCTGGGTTCAAGCCCTGGTTCTGGCTACTGACTCCTGCTTCCCTCCAGTGTAAACCTGGAAGGCTGTGATGATGGCTCAAAGTAACTGAGCTCCTGTTCCCACATGGAAGATGTGGATTGAGTTTCTGGATCCCAGATTCAGCCCCCTTCCCCCAGCTGTTGAGGGCATTTGAGGACTGAACCAGTAGACGGGAACTCTCTCTCTGACTCTGTCTGTCTGTCTGTCTGTCTGTGCATGTGTGCACGTCCATCTCTATCTCCCAAATTTAAAAAAAAAAAAAAAACGAGTTAAAAAAAAAAGGAAAGGAGCAAGGGAGGGAAAAAGCAGAAAAAATTGCATGCATGAAAAATTAATTTATAGATCACCACTTAGTAATACTGTTAGATTCAATTGAATGTTACCTATATGAGCTAGCAGTTTTTGAATATACAGAACACTCTGCCTGGAGTCAGACAGGCTTGGGTCTGGATCCTGGCTCTGCCACCACTGGAAATTTTAATTAATTTCTCTAATCTCCAGCCTCCTGCTTGGTAGGATGGAATTAACATGCCTACCTCAGACGGAAGGTTATGAAGATTAAATGAAATAACCCAAGGTGGTGTTTGACATGAGATATCTCGTGCTCAATAAATACTGAGTGAACGTCAATCATCTGAAAGCCAGGTTTAGTGGGGTAGCGACCAAAAGTGGGGGTGGAGAGAGGTGATGACAGCAGCCTGCATCTCCTCACAGCTCCCTGGAGTCTGGGCCCCGGGCCTGGGTCAGGCCACACAGACTCAGAGGGCCTGAGCCACGCAGGGTCACACTGCCCCCCTGTGCTCATTTTCCACACTGCACCTGCACCAAGGCTGAACTGCCACTTTGAGATGAGAGAGGTATCAGATCCGTTGACTCCAGCCAAGCCCTTCAGGCTGCCCTGAGCTGGGCGAGGTGGACATTAGGGGCAGTTATCTGACCCTCTAAAAGCCTGATTTGTCTGAGTGCACAAGCAAGCTGTCTGCACCAGTGAGCATTTATCCAATGTCCCTGACCCAGTTCTTGATTGTGTACAAGAGTCACGTGGAGAAACGTTAAAATGACTATCCATTTTCATCCAATGCAGACCTGTGGAATCAAAATGTCTGAGGGGGAGTCTGGAGGGTACACACACACACACACACACACACACACACTTCCCAAGGGATCTCAAATTCAGTCAATTTTGAAAACACACTGCTTTAACGCCTTATCTGGTTGTCCCTGGGTCACCTCTTATGTCTGCTGAGGCTTTGTAAGTGACTGAACATGAGTATTCCCATGGAGCTGGAGAAACAGGAAGGCCAGGGGCAGGTGAGAGGAGCTGGACATGGCAGGAGACCTGGAGGAATACAGAAAGGCAAAGAAGGGGGAAGGAAAACAGAGGCAAGGACACACGCACACCCACAGACGGGAAGATAGGAAAAGACAGACAATGGACAAACATTAAAAAGAAAATGTGGGGCCGGCACTGTAGCGTAAGTGGGTAAAGCCGCAGCCTCCAGTGCTGACATCCCATATGGGTGCCAATTCAAGTCCCAGCTGCTCCACTTCCAATCCAGCTCTCTGCTATGACCTGGGAAAGCAGTGAAAGATGGCCCAAGTGCTTGGGCCCCTGCACCCATATGGGAGACCCGGAAGAAGCTCCTGGCTCCTGGCTTCTGGCTTCAGATCAGCGCAACACTGGCCATTGCAGCTATCTGGGCAGTGAACTAGCATATGGAAGAATCTCTCTCTCTCTCTCTCTCTCCCTCCCTCCCTCCCTTCCTCCTTCTTTCTCTTCTTCCCTCCCTCCCTTCCCCCCCCCCCCGGCCGCCTCTCTGTAACTCTGCCTTTCAAATAAATAAATCTTAAAAAAAAAAAAAAAAACAAAGAAAATGTAGGGACAGGATTACTATCTGCGATACGCCGTCTGCCTTAGGTACTGAGAAGAGCACAAACCACACAATAGAGACACGAGAAGAGATATGAAGAGAAGATCCAAATAACCAAAGCATAAGGAAGTATTCCAGTTCACTAGCAGTTTGGGAAATTCAGATTACTATTATCTACTTAGCAGATTAGAAAAAATCAGAAAGCCACTTCTTGCTGGGTGAGATGTTGTGGAGATCTCTGTAATAATCTTGATGATCAAAATGTAAACTATCACGGAACTCTGAAAAGCTATCTGATGTCAACCTTCCATGCCCCTGTACCATTCCGGGGACTTTGACATTGCAGAGATAAAGGCCCCAGTACCAATCAATATGTGTGCGAGGTTAACTGAAGTATTCTTCACCGTAACAAAAACATAGTTATGAAAGCAAAGCTCAGTAAGGTTATGTTCAACCACTGTTGATACAGCTAACCCATTCAATATGGCTTAACAGAGCAGTTAACAGCGATGGATCCAAGCCATACCACAGTCAGAATGTAAAGGGTGAGAGGCTATTGTGTAAAAAGTAACCATATAATGAGGCAACATGGACCTAGTACTGCTCTAATTTTTTTAAAATATAAGCAATGCCAGAAACTCCGTGTATGTGTGTGCATGTGTTGACAGTCAGCCAATATACACTGATAAAGCCATATGGGACGTACCTGCTGGTGTTCATTCTGACTACTTAGCACTGTGCCATACTGGCTGCTGCACATTTTTAACGTCTTGCCAGTATATCCGTGCTCAACTGTTGTATGTGAGTATATAAGAAGTATGAAGAGGCCGGGGCCATGGCTCAATAGGCTAATCCTCCACCTGTGGCGCCGGCAAACCAGGTTCTAGTCCCGGTCAGGGCACCAGATTCTGTCCTGGTTGCTCCTCTTCCAGTCCAGCTCTCTGCTGTGGCCCGGGAGTGCAGTGGAGGATGGCCCAAGTGCTTGGGCCCTGCACCCCATGGGAGACCAGGAGGAAGCACCTGGCTCCTGGCTTCAGATCAGTGCAGTATACCAGCCATAGCAGCCATCTGGGGAGTGAACCAATGGAAGGAAGACCTTTCTCTTTGTCTCTCTCTCACTGTCTAGCTCTGCCTGTCAAAATAAAGAACTATGGAGAAAAGTCTAGACGGGGACATAGTAGGTGGTTAACATGGAGTGAGCAGGAAGGAAATGGAGCCTCCGTGGGTAGGAAAGGGAGAAGAAAGAGGGTGCTATGGTTTACAGATGGTCCGAGTGTCCCCCCAAGGCTTCAGGTGTTGGCATTTCATCCAGATTTCAAGGCATTTAGAGGGTGGAACCCTAAACTGACTCTGATATTTAGAGATGTGGCCTTCAGAAAGTGATTAGGATGAGATATGGTTGTTAGGGTGCAGCCTCTGATCGGATCCTGATGGTGTGATAGCAGGCGACAGAGGCACACAGTCAGCTATAGAGACACGCTGTCTGCCTGTTGCAACGTGGTGCTCTGTCCCACCTCAAGACTGTTGGCTCTGGCCTCAGAATCAGTCCTTAAGGCATTCAGATCTGGCTGAAGAGCCCATGAGAGTTTTTAGGCATGGAAAGCCAAGACACTCTGGGGAAAAAAAAAAAAAAAACCCTGAATGAAAAATCTCTGTGAGTGAGATCTCAGTGAAAAGAACAGGCCATCAAAGAAGGAGGTACCTTTCTCTGAAGGGAGGAGAGAACTTCCACTTTGACTATGGCCTTATTGAAATAAGATCAAAGTCAGCGAGCTCAGGGGGCTTCCATGGCCTTGGTAACTCATGACTAGAGCCTGGGGAGATTGCTGATGCTTTAAACAAGAGTGTCAATTTGTTAAGTCAACAACAGGAGTCACTGTGCACTTACTCCCCATGTAGGATCTCTGTCCTTAATGTGTAGTTCAATGTGAATTAATGATATGACTAGTGCTCAAACAGTGTTTGGCACTTTGTGTTCTGTGTGGGGGCAAACTGATGAAATCTTTACTTAATATATACTAAATTGATCTTCTGTATATAAAGATAATTGAAAATGAATCTTGATGTGAATGGAATGGGAGAGGGAGAGGGAGATAGGAGGGTTGAGGGTGGGAGGGAAACTATGAGGGGGAAAAAGCCATTGAAATCCATAAACTGTACTTTGGAAATTTATATCTACTAAATAAGAGTTAAAAAAAGAAAAAGACTGTTGGCAAGAAGGCTACCAGCGCTGGTGCTGTTGCATAGCGGTAAAGCCACCGCCTGCAGTGCCAGCATTCCATATGGGCACTAGTTCTAGTCCTAACTGCTCCACTTCTGATCCAGTTCTCTGCTATAGCCTGGGAAAGCAGTAGAAGATGGCCCAAGTCCTTGGGCCCCCTGCATGGGAGACCCGGAGGAGGCTCCTGGCTCCTGGCTTCTGGCTTCAGATTGATGCAGCTCCAGCTGGCTGTTGTGACCAATTGGGGAGCGAATCGGCAGATGGAGCACCTCTCTCTCTCTCTCTCTTTCTCTCCCCCCCACCTCTTTCTGCCTCTCCTCTCTCTGTGTAAGTCTGACTTTCGAATAAATAAATAAATCTTTAAAAAAAAAAAAGAAGAAGGCTGTCATTAGCTGAGGCCTCCCAACCTTGGACCTCCAGAAGTAGGAGCCAAAATAAACCTCTTTTCTTGATACTGCAGCCTTCTTCTTCAGTATTTTCTTAAATATATGACAAGTGGACTCATAAACAGAGGTGATTTTCCTAATAAGGAAAACTCATGAAAAGCACCAGGATAAATATTCTGTATACTTCTGTCAAAGTAAATACAAAGGTATTTCAATGTTCATGGAGAGGTGGAATGAAAAGTTTATTTTGATGCAAGAATATTTTGTTTTTTGTTTTTCACCTAGAAACCTTTTATTTAAGGTATACAAACTTCATGCATTTCATATATACAAATTTAGGGACATAGTGATTCTTCCCATCCTACCCTAACTCCCACCCACATGCCTCCCTCTCCTATTCCCATTCTTATTTTTTACAAAAACCAATTTTCAATTAACTTTATACACATAAGATTAACCCTACACTAAAAAGTCCCACAAATAGTAAGAAAAAATAACTATTCCTCAACATGGGAGATAAGTACAGTTCAAAATCATGGTATTACAAAGTATCGATTTCACTTGTATAGATTACCTTTTAGGTACCACTAGTTACCACAGAGCAGGGAGAACATATGGCATTTGTCTTTTTCTGACTGGCTTATTTCACTAGGTATAATGTTTCCAGTTGCATCTATTTTGTTGCAAACAACATAATTTCTTTATCTAGTCTTCAGCTGACAGACATCTGAGTTGATTCCTTATCTAAGTTGAAATCCATGCATGATAATATGCATTTTCCACAAACCATTTTTTTAAAGATTTGTTTTACTTATTTGAAAGGCAGAGTTACAGAAGGAGAGAGAAAGAGAGAGAAAGAGATCTTCCATCCATTGGGTTCACTCCCCAAATGACTATAATGGCTGGGATTGGGCCAGACTGAATCAGAAGCCTAGAACTCCATCTGGGTCATTCATATGGGTGGCAGGACCTCAAGCACTCGAGCCAACTTCTACAACCTTCCCACATATTCTAGTAGGGAGCGGAATTGGAAATGGAGCAGCCAGGATTCAAACTAGGGCTCACTTAGAATGCTGGCATTGCAGGCCACAGCTCAACCCGAAGCACAGTGCTGGCCCTCCATGACCTTTTAAAGACCCTTTCCACGGCCGGCGCCACAGCTCACTAGGCTAATCCTCGGCTTTACGACTAGTTCTGGTCAGGGCACCAGATTCTGTCCCAGTTGCTCCTCTTCTAGTCCAGCTCTCTGCTGTGGCCCGGGAGTGCAGTGGAGGATGGCCCAAGTGCTTGGGCCCTGCACCCCATGGGAGACCAGGGAAAGCACCTGGCTCCTGGCTTCGGATGGGCACAGGTGCCAGCCGTAGCAGCCATTTTGGGGGTGAAGCAATGGAAGGAAGACCTTTCTCTCTGTCTCTCTCTCACACTGTTCACTCTGCCTGTTAAGACCCTTTCTTGCATGCCTAAATTTCAAAAACAATTGCACAAAAATAAACTTCTCTTTTAATTCCATTTTCTACAAACTTTGAAGTACCCCTGTATATGTTTTCATGCATTTTAAAAATATAATAGTTAAAAGCTTTTATTGGTCAGCAATTATTATAAAATGCTGTCATAAACCAACCTCAAAATCTCATCAGTATATCAAAAAAAAAAAAAAACCAACCTCAAAATCTAATCAGTATATCAAAAAAAAAAAAAAAAAAAGATGCTCAGGCATCTGTGGGTTGGCTGGAGTGACTGCTTCAGGCTGTAGGTCAGGTTCTGGTCAACACCCTGTAGGTCTCATCCTGAAGAACCAGCTTGGGCCTGCACTCCTCATACAGAATGGCAGGGGCACAGGAAGCCAAGCTAAGCCCCACAGCCGTATTTAAAACCTCTTGATGTCTCATTCACACATAACATGAGGGCCAAAGGAAGACTCTTGGCCAACCTGACATCAGTGGAATAAGAAAATATATTCTCTTGAAGACAGAGGAGGTGAGGAAGGAAGGAGAGTAGATATTTGCTAAATAAAAACACAATCTCCCCCAGAGTTCCGTGGGAAGTTAGGCATTGGAATATGATGTCATCACGGAGAAGGCTCAGGAAGAGAGAGGTGAGGCTAATGCTATCAGCACATTGCAAAATAGCCTGGCCAGCTGAGGAGCACAGGTGTTGCTTTCATGATACGCAATCACAACAGATAAGGCACATTTTTGAGGAAGAGTTTAAGTTGATGCAATTTACTCTCTCATTTTTTGGAAGGCTGCTTAACAATAATATATCAAAATATAAAATTCACATTTTTAAAAAGTTTGTATTTCCTTGTATAAGAGACAGAGAAACAGAGCTCCTATCCACTGGTTCACTTCCTAAATGTCTGCAACAGCTGGGGCTGGACTGGGGCCAAAGTTTGGAGCTGGGAACTCAATCCAGGTCTCCCATGTGGTTGTCAGGAACCCAAATACTTGAGCCATCACTGCTGTCTCCCAGAATGTGAGTTAGCATGAAGCTGGAGTCAGGAACCAGAGCTGGGAATCCAACCCAGGCATTCCAATATGAAAGAAAAGAAAAACCAGTCAATAAATGTGAAAACACACTCAACCTCACTAATAACTACCTCATCTAGAAACTAGGGGTTATTAATTATAGCAATAATAAGACACCATTTCACCCTTATAAAATGAACAAAAATTACTTCTGATAATACCAAATATCAACAAAAAATGTGAAATAACAGGAACTCTTACACACTAGCAACACTATCATTTACAAGTAAAGAAAGGACCTGCCTCTTGGGACTTCTGCCCAAGCAAGAGATAGAAGATGATACACAAGTGAAAAGACCTTTCATTTCTCTTTTTAATGATTACAATAATGTAGATCAGACACAGGCTATGAATTCTAACAAAGCACTTAAAAAAGCCTTCCACAGTACCACAGTTTGAATGTGTCCTCCAGAGTTGTGCTGGAAACTTAGGCCCTCATGTAACAGTGTTGAGGAAGAGGGACCTTTAAAATATGATTAAGTCACGAGGGCTCTGCCTTCGTGAATGGAATGATGTTATTACTGAGGGAACAGGCTCCTGACAGAAAGATGAGCTCAGCCCCCTGCCCCTCTCTCACTCTCCTGCCCTTATGCCATGGGATGACATAACCCAAAGCTCCTGCCAGATGTCAGTGCCACACTCACGGACTTCCCAGAATCCAGGATTCTGCAGTAACAGCACAAAACAGACAGACTCATAGCATCCAGGGGAACAATATGAAGCTATGTAGGCTGAAGTTTACAACAATTAGGAGTTTCCATAGCCAACTAAAACAAAACAAAACAAAGCAGACACTGACTCATGAGCCAATGCCAGCCCAAGGGTAGGGGTCCCTCCTGGTAAGCCACAGGTCTCTAGACTAGGCTTTTTCTATGTCTTGAGTGACAAGATAGATGGCCTACTCATCAAATGGAAAAACTCTGCATCCAACATAATATACCTCCAATGAATTTGTTCAAAGAAAAACTCAAAAGCACCGGACAGATGAAATGAATGTGTCCATACACAACAAAACAGTGTCATAGGCATCAATGTGGAGCCAAGTGTTTAGGTAGAAATATTCAGTGAGACAAATACAGAACGGGAGAGATGATGTCTTCCAGTGGTTCATGCAAAAAAAAAGAACTAGGTGGGGTTTCTACTAATATGAGAGCAACTTAAGTCAACAATATGATGTGGCTACATATATACAAAGAGAGAGACAAAGTTATAGTATCCAAAGAGTTCAAAAGATGGCAAATGAATTAATTATATCACTATATGAAGTGCCGTGTTCAGATTTGGTCTCTACATTTGAAGTGAGACATGAAAACATCATTTCTATGGACAACTTACAAAACATTTACTCACTCCAGGAATAAATATATAAATAAATATACATGTAAGCATAAGCAACAGCATAAGTTTCATGTCATTTCATAGTTGTAGCAGTTCTGTGAGACAGGCTCTAACATTCCCTGCTGGTAACAAACAATGACTAGAAGCCAAGAGAGCACAGCTTGCAAATGGCCAAGGCCGGCCCCCCCATGAAAGCCCTTTGCCTCTGACATGCTACCACTCCCAGCTGCAGGGCAGCCATGGAACAGCCAGGCTGGAGAGGGATTTCCAGCTGGGATGACCACTGGGAGCCAAGCTCTGCAGCAGACACCTCACTTGGTGTGCACCTGCATGCTATGATGTCAGGAGTGAACCAACCCTGCGCCCAGGAGGCTGACAGAAACTAATCAAAGCTTGGTTCCTGATGATGAAGAACAAAAATGTAATTAGGAATGCTTTCATAGTCCCCCAAGTCAATTTCATGAGACTCAATTTCAGGGAATTTTTCTTCATCCGTTGCCAAGGAGAACATCACTTCCTCTTTGATGGAGCTAGGCCACAAGTCAGGAGTTGCTAACTGCCCTTTTCCCTCCTCCGAAGGGAAGTCAGCCTGACACTGAAGGCCACGCAGAGGAAAGCATGGCAGGGAGCAGAGGGAGGTCTGATGTGGGAGGCAGTGGCGCTGGGTCTCAGGTGCTACCCAGCAAATTGCCCCAAAACACAGCGAGTGAAAGCAGCACATCTCTGTCACAGTCAGGAACTCCGGGGGTGGCATAGCTGGGTGTGTTCAGGATATGGACCAGGACTGCGAGTACAGCTGTCTCCGGGCTCTGCAAAGGGAGCAGTGGCTGTTCACAGCCATGGGCAGCTCTCAGAGGAATCTCTGTTGAGCTCACTCCCAAGGGTGTTAGCAGGCCTGGGTCCTTGCTACTGGAAGCCGCAGACATCAGTTTCTTGCTACCACTTGCTGCTTGCAGCAAGGCATCCTGACTCCCGAAGGAGACACAGTCAACAACGGCAAGTGAGGCACAAGTCACAACCCTCTGCGACCTCACCTGCGACACGACATCGCAGCAGTTTTGCTCTGTTCTGTGTGTTAGAGGCAAGTCTCTAGGTCCTGCTACAGTCAAGGGGACAGCATTGCCCAGGCACAGATACCAAAAGGCAAGGCTCATCAGGAGCCATCTTAGACACTGCCTCCCCCAGTGTTGAGCCCAAAGCAACTTACGTTCCCGTCTTTTCCAGTGGCAAGAGCTAGTATGTTCTCTTTGTGCTGTAATCAGTTCAAGATGGGTTTCTGCCATGTCATGTGTAGGCCACACTTTCACTAATACATGAATGTGCACACCGAACAGAAACACCATCATCAATAAAACCAGAGAAGCAAGGATGAGGCCATCAAACAAGCTTTGCCCCCAGCAGATGCATAAGCCATGCAGAATTCTTAAATTCCTAAACCTATGTGATCCTTGGTGATACTTTTGGGATTATCTGCCTGGTTATAAAAATCTAGCACTCTGAGAATCTTCTCGGCTAATTTAGCATGCCTGTGTCAGTGTGAGAGCATGCCAGACTCTGAATCCCGCTGCCAAAAATGACAGTGAATAGAATTAGACCATCAGGAGTGCAATTAGTTTAGACATGCTATTAACACCTCAACCAAGAACACAGAAGGGGAAACTTGAAGAAACATAACATTAAAAGAAAAATAAGTTTAGCTCAGTTAGCAACAAAAAATAAATTTCTGCCCCAATTTTTTATTTACAATGTCAACTCAGTAAAAATATTATCTATGTACAAATGATGTGAAGCTTTGATGATCAGTTGTACATTAGCAGAGAGACCTGCCATGTGTCTCTAACTAATAAACTACACTGTTAATGATGTTGAGATACGAGAATTTTCCCTCTTACACCCACCCTTAAAATGTATTCTCTTTATTACCCAACCCTGGGGTCATGTGTCTCCCAGGCCCTCAAACCTAGGAGGGAGAAAGCTTTATAAAATATATCATCTAGGGGTCGGTGCTGCGGCATAGTGGGTAAAGCCACCATCTGCAGTGCCAGCATCTCATATGAGCGCCAGTTCAAGTCCTGGTTGTTAAACTTCTTTTTTTAAGATTTATTTTTATTTACTTGAAAGGCAGAGTTGCAGAGAGGCAGAAGCAGAGAGAGAGAGAGAGAGAGAGAGGTTTGCCATCTGCTGGTTCACTCCCCAGATGATCACAATAACCAGAGCTGAGCCAATCCAAAGCCAGGAGCTTCCTCCAGGTCTCCCATGCAGGTACAGGGGCTCAAGGACTTGGACCATCTTTTATTGCTTTCCCAGGCCACAGCAGAGACCTGGATCAGAAGTGGAGCAACCAGGCCTCAAACAGAGCCCATATGGGATGCTGGTACTATAGGCAGTGGCTTTACCCGCTATACCACAGCACTGGCCCCTGCTCCACTTCTGATCCAGCTCTCTGCTGTGGCCTGGGAAGGTAGTAGACAATGGCCCAAGTCCTTGGGCCCCTGAACTCACATGGAAATTCATAAGAAACTCCTGGCTCCTGGCTTCAGATCAGCACAGCTCCGGCCATTGTGGCCAATTGGTGAGTGAACCAGTGGATGGAAGATTCTCTCTCTCTCTCTGCCACTCTTTCTCTCTGTATGTAACCCTGATTTTCAAATAAACAAATCTTTAAAAATATAAAGTAAAATATATCATCTTGGTCTGGCGTTGTGGTGTAGCAGATAAAGCCACCACTTGCAACACCAGCATCTCATAGGGGTGTTGTTTAGTGTCATGGCTGCTCCACTTCTGTTCCAGCTTCGTGCTACTGGCTTGGGGGAAGCAATGGAAGATGGTCCAAGTGCTTAGGCCTCTGCTACTCATGTGGGAGACTCAGAAGAAGCTTCTGGCTTTGGGCTGGCCCTGCCCTGGCCGTTGTGGCCATCTGGTGAGTGGGCCAGTAGATGGAAGATCCCTCTCTCTCTCACCCTCTCTTTCTGTAACTCTTCGAAATAAATAAATGAATCTGTATATTTGTTGCCTAAAGTATATCCTTTTTAGAGAAAATATTTGGTACTTGGGATTTTAACAGAGCACATTCACAGGCATAATGGTGCTCTGCTTTTCCCTACATCAGGGTTATCACACTCAAGGGTGCTACTGAGGGCCTGGGGGACTTGTGGGAACACAGATGGCTGAGTTTCTGTGTTCACCCTCTGAGTTTCTGGCTTGGTTGGAGTGGGGAGAGGGCCTAGGATCTGCATTTCTAGCAAGATCCCAGGTGATGCTGCCACTCTTTGGGACCACACTCTACAAACCAGTGGTCCAAAAGTCTCAAAGAATCTACTTCCCACACAGCCACAGGCCTGTTCTCATCCTCATGACCTTTTTTTTTTTTTTTAATTTGACAGAGTTAGACAGTGAGAGAGAGAGACAAAGGTCTTCCTTTTTTTCCCATTGGTTCACCCCCCAAAATGGCCGCTGTGGCCGGCGTGCTGCCCTGATCCAAAGCCAGGAGCCAGGTGCTTTTTCCTGGTCTCCCACACAGTGCAGGTGCCCACGTACTTGGGCCATCCTGCACTACCCTCCAAGGCCATAGCAGAGAGCTGGACTGGAAGAGGACCAACCAGGACTAGAACCCAGCACCCATATGGGATGCCGGTGCCACAGGCGGAGGATTAAACAAGTGAGCCATGGCGCTGGCCCCCCCACCCCATGACCTCTTAAAAGCTCACATTTCTATATCTCCAGCATACACCCTTCCTTTTGCCTTTAATTCTAAACTTTAATCTTTTATTAAGATTTATTTATTAATGGCCACAACAGCCAGGTCTGGGCCAGGCTAAGGCCAGGAGCCAGGAATCCCAACCTGGTCTCCCACATGGGTATCAGAGGCCTAAGCAATTGGGCAATCTTCCACTGCCTCTCCAAGTGCTTATCAGGAGCTGGATGAGTAGCAGAATAGCCAGGACTTGAACTGGCACTCTCCTATGGGATGGCAGCACTGCAAGAGCATCTGACTCACTGCCGCCACACCAGCCTCACCTTTCTTCTAGTCATGGAAAATAGCAGCCTATCCATGCTACTAGGTTTCCCAGAGGACTTCAGGGCGCTCAGTCACTGATTAGATTCACAGTTTCTCTTTTAAAGTGGGGTACAAAGGTACCTCCTGACTATCTGCTTGAGGCATAACTTAATAGGAGCTAGAATATTTATAGCACTTAAAATACTCATATCAGCAGCACCATAGAATTTTGATTAATTTATTATATCACCTAAGATGATTTTACTGCCTAAATGATGTTGCATTAATTCAGTGAAGTTCCTAATTTTTTATTGAAGTAAACTTTGTAGGGGAAAACAGGTGAAAAAATTTAAACAAACCAGATTTGAGTCCAGGGACAGTGATTTCTGAAGTTAAATCCTTTTTCATCTTTGTGGGAACAATTTGCATTTAGACAGAATCTAAACAGAGAAATCTGACTTCAAGGGGAAATTATATTCAAAACAGATGAAATATTTTGTTAGCTCCATAACAAAGACAGGCAATCAAATTTTATACATGCCAGTCTAAGAAACTTGAAATTGCCATCAAATATCACAGGGTGAACAGAAAAAAAAAAGTTTACAGAAATTCTACATTTCTTTGCCTGTGTTCACCAAACTGCTAAAGCAAATTTTTCGGAACCACCCATGATGTGGGTGACAAGACCAAGAAAGCCAGTTTAAATGAGTTTCTAATGAAAACATGTTTCATTTCTTCTCATGTTTGGAGTTTTCTTCCCAGGCTGAATAGTTAAATGGGATGACTAAAAGTTGCTCTGGGGGCCAGCGCTGTAGCGCAGCGGGTTAACACGCTGCCCTGAAGCACCGGCATCCCATATGGGCGCCAGTTCAAGACCTGGCTGCTCCACTTCCAATCTAGCTCTATGCTGTGGCCTGGGAAAGCAGTGAAAGAAGGCCCAAGTCCTTGGGTGTGGGGAAATTAGTTACACGAAGCAATTCAAAGATGGTGCCGAAAGGAAGTAAGATGGTGGGCGGAATCCAAAGTTGTTTACCACTAAAACTGATTGGCTACGCAACATCAGGGGAGGTAACAAAACTAGTAACAAGTGTATAGACATATGGCTAGTCCTATAGCAATCCCCCCGTAAGGTGACTGTTTAAGTGATTGGTTGGTCCTTAGCCCTGCCCCAATGACTCTGCAGTTTTGTGCTATAAAAGGTTCTGTTATGCATGGAATAAACGAGTCCTTGCTAGACTTGGCTCCCCGCTGCGTCTGATTGTCTCCGGGATCGGGAGGCTGGGGAACGGGCGAGCGGCGCACTCACCTTTCCTCGGACCCAGTCCATCCTTGTACGGGTGGACTCAGACCCTGCACTTGGGCCCCTGCACCCTCGTGAGAGACCCAGAAGAAGCACCTGGCTCCTGGCTTCGGATCGGCACAGCTCTAGCCATTGCGGCCAATTGAGGAGTGAACTATCAGATGGAAGACCTCTCTCTCTCTCTCTCTCTCTCTCTTCCTCTCCTCTCTCTGTGTAACTCTGACTTTCGAATAAATAAATAAAATCTTTATAAATAAATAAATAAAAGTTGCTCACACAGTAACTTATTCAGTCATTCAGGCATTAATTAAGCACCTGCTGGGTACTAGGGATGCAGACTTGAATAGTGAATGGTCCCTGCCTCAGGAAGTGCAGTCTAGAAAGAGGGCATTTGGCTTAATGGTTCAGTTACCTGTGTCGCGCATCAGAGTGCCTGGGTTTGATTCCTGGCTCCAGCTCCTGACCCCAGCTTCCTGCCAGTGCAGACTCTGGGAGGCAGCAGTAATGACTCACGTAACTCAGTTCCTGCCACCCATATGGGAGACCTGGGTGGAGTTCCCAGTTCCTGACTGTCCTCAGAAGCACTAGGGGCCACTACAGTCATTTGGAGAATGAACCAGTGAATAGGAACTCTCTCTCTCTCCCACCCTTAAATAAATACAAAGGGAAACTCAAAAGTCACTTTGAGTGTACTCTAGCAAAAGAAACAGACACAAATGGACAGTTACAGAGGTCGAGGACGAAGACCCAGACTTGGAAGCAGAGCACGTGACTATTAGCTGGCAACACTGGAGTAGTAGCCATCACTCCGGGGCTGCATGTATAGTCAGAGACTGGGGAAGCGATGGAACCTGGAGGAACACCCACACTTAGAAGCAGACCAAGGTAAAGAAGTATGAAAAAGAGGGCAGTTTGAAAGGGGAAGTAAGGGCATAGTAAGGTGCAGGGGGAATGTCATGGAAGCCAAGAGAACACACTCAACAAATGCCGTGCAGGAGGAAGGCACAGGAATATGAAGCCAGACAAGAGCTGCTGGGATTCCAAGTTTGCTAACCACCTTAGCAGGGACAGTGTTGGTAGAGAGGTGGGGGAAGAAGCTCGACACTGGAAGTGAGGGGTAAATATAAGACAAGTTAATGGAGACTAAAAAGGAAGGAATTCTTCCCATGCCAATATAATGATGATTGTTTAAAAACAGCAAAACATTTTAGGAATTTTTCCTCATTAACAGGAAAGGGCAGAGGACTATTTACCACCAACCAAATAAAACCTCCTCGCCAGGGCTCACCTGCATAGATGCCCACCAGGCCTTGGGAGAGATGCTGGCCATGTGTTTGCAAAGGCAGCTTTGTCAAAGTGATGCTTGAGCTGTAATCGGTTAAGGCCACTGTCCCCTTCCCTTCTGACTTCCACCCCTTCCTATTTCTCCTCCTGCCAGGAATGCTTTCGGCAATCCAGGTAAAGAGAAGTTGAGATACACTGGGTTTGCAGTTAGGAGGATATGCTTATGTGGTTTATGGTTACTTCCATATGCAGTTAAGCTATTGTTAGCTGTCCCCATGTGAGAATGGCTTCCGGGAATATCCCAACCGCCCGCTGGGACTTCTTATCCAGAGATATGAAGTGAGGGCCCAGGCAGGGGCTGTTTCACTGTATGGGCATGCCTTGTCATGCCCAGATCTGGATGCAAGTGGGCAGTCAAGGAGAAGACAAGTTTGAAACGTTCAGAAGCTAGTCAGGGGAATTCTTCCAACTTTCACAGCTTGTACATGAAGAAACTCAAGAGAGAATTTCCCGAAGTGCACAATGCTAAACGCCTAAATGACACTATCAATAATGAATTATGGGGGCTGGTGCTGTGGCAGAGCGGATAGGGCTGTCGCCTGCAGTGCTGGCATCCCATATGGGTGCCAGTTCGAGTCCTGGCAGCTCCACTTCCAATCCAGCTCTCTGCTATGACCTGGAAAAGCAGTGGAAGATGGCACAAGTCCTTGGGCCCCTGCACCCACATGGAGGGCTGGGAAGAATTTCCTGGCTCCTGGTTTCAGATTGGTGCAGCTCCAACCATTGTAGCCAGTTGGGGAGTGAACCAGCAGATGGAAGACCTCTCTCTCTCTCTCTCTCTCTCTCTCTCTGCCTCTCCTCTCTCTGTGTGACTCTTTCAAGAAAAATAAATAAATCTTTAATAAAATAAAATATTTATAAAAAATAAATTATGAAGTTGAAATTTACTTTATTGAAACTCTCAAAAGTATTTTTTTAAAAAGGAATTTTGAGGGCAGGCACCTACCCTGGTGGTTAAAATAGAAGAACCCCACGTCTCACTTGGACCTGGCTCCTGACTCCAGCTTCCTGCCAATGCAGACCCTGATGCAGAAGCGATGGCTTCAGCAGTTCAGTATGAATCCCTGCCACCCACATGGGATACCCAGACTGATTCCAGGCTCTTGGCTTTGACCTAGCCCAGCCCCATCATTAAGGGCACCTGAGAAGTGAATCAGTGGATAAGATGTGTTTTCTCTCTCTCTCCCTCTCTCCTTCTCTCCCTTTTTCCATCTCCCTCTCCCTCTCTTCCTCTCTCCCTCTCTTCCTCTCTCCCTTTCTCCCTCTCCCTCTCCCTCTCTCTCAAATAAAAAAACATTTTTTAGAAAGAATTTTGAGCAAACCATGCTAAGAGATGTACTTACCCATATTTCTATCATCTCTTAAAAAATGCTACTGCAGGGGCCAGCATTGTGATGTAGCGAGTAAAGCCATATCCTGAGACACCAGCATCCCTTATAGATATTGGTTCGAGTCCCGGCTGCTCCATTTTTGATCCAGTTCCCTGCTGATGCACCTGCATCCATATGGGAGACTCAAAAGAAGGTTCAGGCTCCTGGCTTCAGACCAGCCCAGCCCCAGCCATTGTGGCCATTTGGGGAGTGGACCAGTAGATGGAAGACCTCTCTCTCCATCTCTCCCTCTCTATCTCTCTGTAATTCTGCCTTAAAACAAATAAATCTTTTTTTAAAAAATGCTATTGCAAAAATTTTACATGTGAATATGTGCTTAGCCAAAGATATAGGAAAAAAGTACTGAAGAGGTATGGTGGCATTTAATAAATACGTTATTTTGCTGGACTTTTATAACATTTCTGGTGTTTATTAGCTTAAAATTTTTAATTTGTTATTATTTCTTTCTCAAGTAAATATTTATTTCTAAATAAACATTCCCTTTTATATCTAATTTTTTACTACTAGTTTTGTGATTTTGTGACAATTAAGGTGACAATTATGTCACCTTCAGGCCCCACAGAACCCGGATCTGCCATCTTGTTAACCCTAGAGTGAAGAAATGGAAGGGTGTGTGTCCAGCATATCCTGGGACCCACACCCCTTCCACAGTCTCCCAGACAGGCAAAGAAAGTGCATTCTGACTGCCCGCACTCCAGGGAAAACGCCCTGCCCTAAGCACTCAGCCCTGGGGGTAGGCGGCATGCCTGTACACCGGGCTAGAGGAAGTAGCCTCCTCCCCACTAGCACCAGCTGTGAGCACCTTTCCAGACCTCTAGGCCCAGGGCCAGAGAAGCCAGCCAGGGTCCTAAGATGCCTGTGGATGTGCCAGCAGGTTCAGTACTGCAGCAGGCAGGGTAGTGTTTTGGATACTCTCCTGGAAAGACCAAGGACCTAGAGGCTGGAGTAGAGAGACAAACAATTATCACACATGTTTGCAGAATGCCAAGTCCAGGGCTGGTCTCAAAGACAGCAAAATATACATCTTAGCCCAGCTAGAGCAAAGGGCCTTTCAAGCCAGATTGTAAAACTGGGGCCTTTGTTTGCCATCAGCTGTCTTGGGTTTTATTTTAGCTGCAATTATCTACTACTACACAACCCTTAGCAGACAGTCCTCAACACTTGTTTGACTCTTGCTGTACAAAATTTAATTTATTCATTAGACATTACTTTTGGAAAACTTGGTGACCATAAGGCTTGTGTTATTTAAACCATTACCTATGATTTCTCTGATCTCATTACAATTAACCATGCCAGGACTAGAACAAGTGGCGTACATTCACTTGTGGTTAGAAGGGTCAACAGGGCTCTTCTACACATGACTAATGTTTGTCGGGTTGGTTGTTTAAGAGTGATATTTGCTTCCACCTAGATTCCATTCTATAGGAGTGCGAGGTACTCAGTAGGTATTTGGTAACCTTGGTTGACTGCCTTATTCATTGACTTTTTATTACCACTAATGGGAGAAGAGTCTGTTACAACAGGGGGTCACATGGAGGTCAAAACTTAAAAGTAGACCTTTCTTTGGGTTCTCTGAAATAATTTTTGTTAATGTGCCACAAATTTTCATTTAACTGTCTAACCATTTTCCAAACACATAAATTGTTATTATAAAGGAGACTGAAGAATGCAGTCATTAACCACATTTTTTAAAACCCCTGAGCCCAACAAATGCTTCCAGCATACAGTGGGTTAAACATGTCACCTAGAGCAGTAAATCAACAGGCCACTAGAGGGCAATAAAGGGCCAAGATTTACAACAGCACTCAGGGAATCTCCTGAGGAAGTAGGATTGACCCAATTCCCATTTAGGCCCAGTGTGCATGAATAAAAAATAGATAGAAGTGAGAACACTGTTGCAAAGAATTGATAAAGGCATAGCTGTGGAATAAAACAACAACATTTAACACAAAGCAGCAGAGGATAGAGCAGGAAACACTTAAAAGGCATGGATGCAGGGTAGGAGCATTAAATGAAGGGTTAGGGGCAAGTGTTTGGAATCCTGAATCAGAGCACCTGGGCTGGAGTCTCAGCTCTGCTTCTGACTCCAGCTTCCTGCCAATGAGCAACATGGGAGTCAGCAGGTGATGAGTCAAGTACATGGGTCCCTGCCACCATGTGGGAGAGCCAGATGGAGTTCAGGTTCCTGGCTTTTGGCCTGGCCCAATCCTGGCTGTTGTAGCCATTTGGCAAGTAAACCAGCAAATGGAAGGTTTCTGTCTCTCTTTCAAATAAAAATTTTAAAATGCTTTTTAAAAAACAGTGTTGTGAATATCAGGGGCCACAGAGAATATGCAGAATCAAGGTCCTAAACCACTAAGAATCCAATCCTGTGAGGACCGAAAGCAAAGGACACAGGTGAAGAGAGCCCGGGCCAACTCTCACTGCGAACACAGAACTCCCTGGAATCACCTGTGAAGACCATATTCCTGAAGGTAGTCCACGGTGAAGAAAAATCAGGGTGGGCATTAACATTTCTATCGCGTCCTGCATCGCCCATCCTACTGGAAGGTAGTAGCTGCTCACTCATATGACCTTAACCTCTGAGGTCCCATCTTCCTCAAATGTCGACTGGAGGTCATACTGATAGTCCAAGGTAGTTACGTTTATATGAAGGATTCAACACAAACATCACATTATGGAAAGCGCGATCATTTAAGCCAACCTAGACAAAGAACAGTTGGCATTTCTGTGGCCCATCTGGCACTATTGACAATGGATTCAACCAGTCACACAGTCTTATTCTTAAAATTTTGGTGGGGCAGAGGAAGGGTGACAGGTAGAAATGTGCATTATTTCAAATTTTGTACACAAAGTTAAGACTTCTAAAAATACTCTTATTGCACTATCTCCAGCTTCCATTCATTATACTTTCATTAAACAAGCCTGTTTTGCAACTACCCCAAGACTGCTGTGAGAATTTGAGTTGTAGGCACAAAGGACACAGAAGAGACCTTGATAAATACCAGGTGTGGTGTCAGTCACCCAGAACCTGGTGGCTTAAACAAAATCCAGCTGTTCATTCCCACCCATCTGCCGATCAGCTGGGGAACTGGCCCATCTAGGCTAGGCTGGCTGTGGCAGTTCTGCTCTTCTCAGCTGGACTCCCTCACACATCAGTATCCCACCAAGGACTAAGTAATCTGGGCTTCATGTAGCTCAGCTCCACCCCTCTTTTAAACATCCTGAGATTAACAACCTAGCCATGGTAAGAGCAGAATAGAAAAAAAAAAAAAAAACATGAATACCCTTAGGGCCAGACCCTGAACTTCAATACCATGCTTGTGCCTCATTCTTTCAGCCAAAGAAAGTCACAAGACCAAGCCCAAATTCAAGAATGAAGAAATAGAATCTGTTAACCTTTATACAGTACATGTCTTTTTGATTTTTTACTTGTATATTTTTCATAAGTAAACTGCAAATGCCCTTAGAACGGGTATTGTCTCTGTCTTATTCCCATTTCACCACTGAAGACAAAGCTACCTTGAGGTCAATAGCTATACAGTGGTTTGAACTGAGACAGGCTGGCTCCAAAGTCTATGCAATGAAGCATTGTGCACTATTACCTCTCTTAAAGAAGATGTGCAGATAATTGGATACGTGGAAAATACTGGGCCCCAAATGGGGCTTAGATAGCATCATGCTTTTTTTCCCCAATGCCAGAGTATCTAAAGGAAGCATCAAGTCACTGTGTTTATTACTGGGTGAGATGTAACACGAGAGGGAAACACTAAGAAAACTGTACTTTCCAGGGTGACTAGGATAGTCTAGAAGACAACTTGAAAAGCTCATCTGGTCCATCCTGCCTCCAAGCAGGCTGCACCCCAGTCTTATGAGGAACCGTGCCATCAGCTGTGATTGTTAGTGTTCAGAGACAACTTCCACAACCACTTCCGAAAATGCATGTCAGTGTCTCAATTCCAACAGCAGCCTTTTTTTTTTTTTCATATTAGACCCACATCATTCAATTTCATTGCACTATGACTTGAACTGGGGCTCTTCTATAAAGTTAGAACAGGGTTGCAACTGGCAGACTGTGGGCCAAAACCAGCCTACAGCCATACTGTGTTTTGCCTACATTGGCAAAAATGTTTAAATAGTTGCCAACATTTAAAAATATGAAGAGTTCTATTAAAAATCCAGCTCTTGGCCAGCACTGCGGCTTACTAGGCTAATCTTTCACCTGCGGCGCCGGCACCCTGCGTTCTAGTCCCGGTTGGGGCGCCGGATTCTGTGCCTGTTGCTCTTCTTCCAATCCAGCTCTCTGCTGTGACCCAGGAAGGCAGTGGAGGATGGCCCAAGTGTTTGGGCCCTGCATCCGCATGGGAGACCAGGAGGAAGCACCTGGCTCCTGGCTTCGGATCGGGGCAGCGCGCCGGCCACAGCGGCCATTTGGGGGGTGAACCAATGGGAAAAAAAGGAAGACCTTTATCTCTGTCTCTCTATCACTAACTCTGCCTGTCCAAAAAAAAAAAAAAAAAAATCCAGCAGCTCTTCTTGAGATGAGTTCTACTGGAAGCTTAGAGGAAATCACCTTAACACCTTTCTGAATTTAGTGTTTTCTTTAATAGATATTAACAACTGACAGAATTTATATAAGATCATAAAATTTTTTTTCTATTTATCCTGAGTCAATCTAAGTAAGCTATATTTTTCTAAGAATGCTATCATTTAATCAATGTAATCCTTCAATTTAAGACTTTGGGTTGGCAAAATGTTGTTCATAATTTCCCTTTTTTGTCATAATGTGGGCAGCACCTGTACTACTATTTCCTTTTTCATTTTTATTAATATTATATTTATCTTGGGGCCGGTGCCATGGCGCAGTGGGTTAAAGCCCCAGCCTGCACTTCCAGCATCCCATATGGGCACTGGTTCAAGTCCCAGATGCTCCTCTTCCAATTCAGCTCTCTGCTATGACCTGGGAAAGCAGTAGAAGATGACCCAACTCCTTGGGCCCCTGAACCCACGTGGGAGACCCAGAGGGGGCTCCTGGCTCCTGGTTTCGGGTCAGCTCATCTCTGGCCATTGCGGTCATTTGTGGAGTGAACCAATGAAATGGAAGACTTCTCCCTCTCTGGCTCTACTTCTCTCTGTAACTCTATATTTCAAATAAATAAAATAATTCTTTTAAAAATATTATATGTATCTTTTTCTTTGGGATAACTTCCTGAAGTCTATTTTACTGCTCTTCTCTGTGGGATTGTTTATCATCTATGTTGTATCTTTATTTCTTATGTCAATAATACTGCTCATATTATTTCTAATCTGCTCTTTTTCTTTGGGTGTGATATGCTATGTTTGTTTTTAAATTTTTTAAGTTGGAATCCTACTCAATAATGTTGATCCTTTCTTTTATGTTACAGATAGTTAAGCCATCAATTTCTTTCTTTTTTTTTTTTTTTTTTTTCGACAGGCAGAGGGGACAGTGAGAGAGAGAGACAGAGAGAAAGGTCTTCCTTTGCCATTGGTTCACCCTCCAATGGCCAGCGCACCACACTGATCTGATGGCAGGAGCCAGGTGCTTATCCTGGTCTCCCATGGGGTGCAGGGCCCACCCTCCACTGCACTCCCGGGCCACAGCAGAGAGCTGGCCTGGAAGAGGGGCAACCGGGATAGAATCCAGCGCCCAGACTGGGACTAGAACCCGGTGTGCCGGTGGAGGATTAGCCTAGTGAGCCGCGGCACCGGCTAAGCCATCAATTTCGAGTATCATTTTAGCTGTACCTCACATATGTTTACATGTACTGTTTTATTCTAAAATTTTAAAATTTACATAAGGATTTTTTTCTTTGACCCATGAATTGTTGTAGATTGGGTAAACTGGCATTAATTATCCATGCCAAATCTCTCTCTGTGCTGCAGAAATACTGCAAAGCCTGGAAAACTAATAACTCCATACATCAGATTCCCCTGGAGCTACAGTACTGAACATGAATTAGTTTCTTCCATCAGATCCACCTATTTAAGATTTGAAAGGAGAAACAGCCATGAACATCACCTTCCTCATGACAAGCAGACCATTGAATGCTTGGTCCTCTCTGACAGTTGACATAGTAGTACCATTGAGCCCAAACCTCTTATGTCCAGTCACTGGCTTGGTGAGTATGGGAAGACAGTTGTGACAGCAGAAGTGGCCATGGTCTGAATGTGTAGGACCTGCCCTCCATTTATAGGATGAAACCTAATCCTCCATGCAATAGTTTTAAGAGAGAGCTTTTGGGAGGTGATTATGTCATGAGGGCAGAATCCTCATGAACAGGACAAGTGCCTTTACAAAAAGGCCTGCTGAATCCTACAGGCTAGATGAGAATGGAGAGACACAGTCCATGTGCTAAAACACAAAGCAGTCAACCCAGAATACTGTACACAGCGAATCTCTCATTTATAAATGAAGGTTAAATAAGGGCTTTCCAGAACAGAAATTGAATTTGTCACCACTCATCCAGCCTTACAAATGATACTTAAGGATGTGCTACACACAGAAATAGAGAAAGATAGCATCATGAAGAACGTGAAGGCAGAAAATCTCCTGGTAAAAGTGCAAAGGAAATCCAAAATAAACAATAGAAATATTTATGGAAAAATGGCAGTATTGGGACCTGCACTGTGGCACAGCACGTTAAGCCACCTCCTACAGTGCAGCATCCCATATGGGCAATAGTTCGTGTCCCAGCTGCTCCACTTCCAATCCAGCTCATTGCTAATGCGCCCGGGAAAGTAGCAGAAAATGGTCCAAGTGCTTGGGCCCCTGCACCTCTGTGGGAGACCTGGAAACTCCTCCAGACTCCTGGCTTCAGCCTGGCCCAGTCCCAGCCATTGCAGCCAGTTGGGAAGCAAACCAGTGGATGAAAGATCTCTTACCCTGTCTCTTTGTGTGTGTGTGTGTGTGTGTGTGTGTGTGTGTAACTCTGCCTTTCAAATAAATAAATTTCAAAAATCTTTAAAAAAAAAAAAAAAAGGAAAAATGGCAGGACCAGGTGGTGACTTAATCAATAATAACCTTGAATGCAAATGACCTAAATTTTCCAATTAAAAGATACAGATTGGCTGAATGGTTCAAAAATAAGACCCATCTGTTTGCTGCCTACAAGAAACACACCTCACCAACAAAGATACAACAGACTGAAAGTAAAAGGATGGAAAAACATGCTCCATGCTAACGGAAAGCAAAAATGAGCAGGACTATTCACCCTAATAACAGATCAATTCAACAGGAAGATGTGACTATAGTAAATGTATATGCGCCCAATGCTATGATACCTGGCTGTTTATAGCAAATATTAATGGTTCTAAAAGGAAACATAGTCTCAGATACAATAATAATTGGGGACTTCAACACCCCACTTTCATCAATGGACAGATCAACTAGACTGAAAACCAACAAAGAACAGCACTAAACTACACTCAGACCAAATGGACCTAAGTGATGTCTACAGAGCATTTCATCCCACATTTGCAGAATACATATTCTTTTCATCAGTGCATTAAACTTTTTCTAGGATAGACCATATGCTAGGCCATAAAGCAAGTCTCAATAAATTCAAAAAGTTGAAATCATACCTTATATCTTTTGTGTCCACATGGAATGAAGCAGGAAATTAATAATTTAAAAAACTCTAGAAAATATGCAAACACACAGAGACTGAACAATGTGCTCCTGAATGAACAGTGAGTCATAGGAGAAATCAAAAATTCCTAGAAATGAATGAGGAGGACAATACAACATAACAAAACTTATGGGATACAGCAAAAACAGTGTTAAGAGGGAAGTTTATAGCAATTGGTGTCTAAATTAAGAATTTGGAAAGGGATCAAATAAATTATCTATAATTATTATAGATATACAGTATAATATATTTTATAATTTTATAATAATATATAGATATATTTATATAATAATATATAAATAATGTAAATTTATATATGAATAATATAAATTATTATAAAGGACCTAGAAAAATGGTAAGCTGAACCCCAAATTAGTAAGAGAAAAGAAATTATTAAAATTAGAGAAGAAATAAACAAAACTGAAACCACAAAAAAAATCAGTGAAACAAAGAGCTTGTTATTTGAAAAAAATAAATAAAACGGATAAATCACTGACCAACAGGGGCAGAGGAGGAGACCCAAATTAATAAAATCAGAGATGAAAAAGGATATTCTAGAATGTATACCACAGAAATAACAAGAATCATCAGGAATTACTACAGACATCTGTATGTCAGCAAACTGGAAAATCTGGAAGAAATAAATAGATTTCTGGATACACACAATTTACCAAAATTGAGTCATGAAGACATAGAAAACCTAAGTAGATCAACAATCAAGACAGAGATTAAATCAGTAATAAAGACCCTCCCATTAAAGAAAAGCCCAGGACCATATGACTTCACTTATGAATTTTACCAAACTTGTAAAGATCTAATCCCTGGGGCTGGCACTGTGGCACAGAGGGTTAACACCCTGGCCTGAAGCGCCAGCATCCCATATGGGCACCAGTTCGAAACCCAGCTGCTCCACTTCCCATCCGGCTCTCTGCTATGGCCTGGGATTGCAGTAGAAGATGGCCCAAATCCTTGGGCCCCTGCACCCTCGTGGGAGACCCGGAAGAAGCTCCTGGCTCCTGACTTTGGATTGGCGCAGCTCGCACCATTGCAGCCATCTGGGGACTGAACCATTGGATGGAAGACCTCTCTCTGCCTCTCCTCTCTCTGTGTAACTCTGGCTTTCAAATAAATAAATAAATATTTTTTAAAAAAGAAGAAATAGTCCCAATTCTTAAACCATTCAAAACAGTTGAAAAGGAGGGAATCTTCCCAAACTCCTATGAGACCAGCATTATCTTAATTCCAAAGTCAAGAAGATACAACAAAGAGAGTTATAAACCAATATCCCTGATGAACCTAGATGTAAAAATCCTCAACAGAATACTAGTTGATCAAATCCAACAACACATTAAAAAGATCATTCACTAGTGGGATTTATCCCTGGTATAATAAGGATGGTTCAACATACACAATTCAATAAACATGATGCATCACATTAACAAATAGAAGAATAACAACCATGTGATTATTGCAATAGATGCGGAGGAAACATTTGATAAAATACAATACTCTCATGATAAAAATCTTAAGCAAATTGGGTATAGAAGGAACATATCTCAACACAATCAAGACAATATATGACACACTAACAGCCAGCATCACACTGAATGATGAAAAGCTAGAAGCATTTCCACTAAGATCTAGAATCAGATAAGAATACCTACTGTCACTATTACTATTCAATACAGTTCTAGAAGTTTTAGCCAGAGCCATTAGATAAGAAAAAGAAATCAATGGGATACAAATGGGAAAGGAGGAAGTCGAACTGCCCCTATTTACAGATGAAGTGATCCTTTACATAAGGGAACTAAAATACTCCACCAAGAGATTATTGGAGAGGCCAACACTATGGCATAGAGGGTAAAGCTGGTGCCTATAGTGCTAGCACCCCATATGGGTGCCATTTCAAGTCCCAGCTGCTCCATTTCTGATCCAGCTCTTTGCTATGGCCTGGGAAAGCAGTAGAAGGTGGACCAAGTCCTTGGGTTCCTTTACCCATGTGGGAGACCCGGAAGAAGCTCCAGGCTCCTGGCTTCAGATCAGCCAGGGAAGTGAACCAGTAGATAGAAGACCTCGCTCTCCCTCTGCATCTGTAACTCTGCCTTTCAAATTAATAAATAAATCTTTGAAAGAGAGAAAGAGATTACTGAAACTCATAGGAATGTTTGGCGAAGCTACAGGATATAAAATCAATACACAAAAATCAATAGCATTTGTATGCATAAATAATGTCATGGCATGGTAGCACAGTGGGTTAAGCCACTTTCTCTCTGTCTCTCTCACTCACTGTCCACTCTGCCTGTCAAAATAAATAAATAAAATAAAATAAAATGAGGAAGCTCAAAGTCTCCAGTCTTCAGCAGAAACCTCTATGATACTTCTCAAGTCCCACTGTTCTTTCACTTTTTCACCTCTGAAAATTTATATTTGGGAGGTTCAGAAATATATTTTTAAAGCTGCTTATTTGTTTATTGAATTGGAAGATCATTTACAGCAACTATTCTGCCATATGGTCAGAACAGCTATCCCACCACCCCATGAGAGTGGGTCACTGGGAGAGAGAGGGAGACAGGTGTTCCTTAATTCTACGTTCATACATAGTCAGTGACAGAACAAGTTCTGGGACCACTTGAGCTCTTCAAGGCCCTTAGAGCTGGGTGCTAAGGAGTCAGGCGTAGGAAGGTGTAAATATCTCAGGACTACATAAGATGCTTTGAATTACCTTTCTCTGAACAACCACTGCCATGAGAAAGCATTAGGCTATAGATGTATTCCAACTACACAGGAAACCAAAAGGAGTGACTGTTGTTTCAGAATGTTACCACTTTGCAATGACCACTGAGTCAGTGGATCCAGATATTGTGAATCAAAGGCTGCTAACATCTTGCACACACCCAAGACCCAGAGGCACTAAGAAAGTAGCCTCAGCATCTAGTGTCTTACCAAACCAAACAGCTCAAGCCTGAGTGTAGCCAGTCTCTTGATCCAGCTGCCAATCTTCAGGGAGCACAAACATCAGAGGAACATAGGAAGTGATCACACTCATGCAGTCACAAAATCCAGACCACAGGTCATGAAGCCTCGGTTCTTCAACTGATTCATTCTAAAGAAAAGGACTGAGGGGGAATCTGTAGATTAAAGGTGACTTGAGAATGCGTCAGTTAATTTTCAAAAAGAGGAACAATACTAAACTGTGGTGTCTAGGGCTACACATTTGGATGATAAACTAGAAAAAAGTGAGGAAATGCAAGGAAGTAATTGCTGTAATAGTCAGAATAGTGGTTAGCTAAGGGGGAGGGAGAGAGTCATGACTGCACACCTGTCACCATTCATGAAGTTAAGCCTCTGTGTGGTGTTCTAAAGCTGATTTTATTTCATTACTATTTTATAGTAAAAAGAGTATTTAAAAAGTATGTATGTGGGGTTATTCCCACATCAAAATATTATTTCATTGCCCAGTCTTTATTGTTCCAATCCCATGTAAAACGTGCAATAGGTTAGAATTAGACTCTAAAGAATCCAAGGAAATCTGATATACTCTCTTATTTACTGCTTTTTAAATTTTTTATTTATTTGAAAAGCATAAAAACAAAGAGAAACAGAGATATCCCATCTTCCTGGTTTACCCTCCCCCCAAAAGCCCACAACAGCTGGCACTGAGCCAGAAGCTTGTAAATTTAATCTTGGTCTCCCAAATTGGTGGCAGGGACTCAAACACTTGAGCCATCATTAGTCCTTAGCAGGAAGTTAGAATCAGCAGTGGAACTGGGATACAAACCCAGGCATTCTGATACAGAATATGTGCTTCCAAAGCTGTATCTCACCCATTGCATAATGTTCTTAAACACAGAGGTACAGACATAAATAGTTCTTGTACTCCAAAAATCTCAAGGGAAATTAACTACACATGGACTTCAAAGTTTTTGCATTAAAATAAACATCTTTTAATTCCATTTTCCACAAGTCTTTTGACACTCCCGTACATACTTTTGTGTGTATTTCCATGCACACACATCTACACTGTCCTTCCTTCCCCCTGAGACTTTGTCCCTGTTTTATTTCCTCACTAGAATGTTCACACCTCATCTTGGCCTAGCTGCATTTTCTGTGACTTGCCAATTGCAACTGAATCTGAGCTCTCCTCTGAACTCCATTGCTATCTGTTGTTCTCATGGGATTTATCTTGATCTATCTCATTTTATAAGTACATTCCTTTTCCTTTTCCTGTGTTATATGATTATAAGCTTGCTGCAGTGTGTAACTCATTTCACATGTTCCTCTAAATGTCAGCACAACAGCTCGCACAATGTAGTATCAATAAGCACTTCTTTTTAAGTACAAGAAATGATTATATTTTCTTTGTTGATTGTTAATTAGATTAAAAAGCTATTGTCTCTGTCCATTGCTTTTTGCCTTAAATATTTTTTTTGTTATTTATTTGAAAGGCAGAGTTACAGAGTGAGACAGAGACAGAGATAGAAAGATCTTCCATCTGCTGGTTCACTATCCAAATAGCCAGGGCTTTCCCTGGCAGAAGCCAGGAGACAGAAACTCCACCGTGGTCTCCAACATGGGTGGCAGGGGCTCAAATACTTAGGCCATCTTCCACTGCTTTCCCAGGCAATTAGCAGGGAGCTTGGTCAAAAGTGGAGCTGCCGGGACACCAACCAGCATCCATATGGCATGCTGACATCTTAGGTAGCAACTTAACCTGCTGAGTCACAGTACTCACCCCTATGAGTTGCTTTTTAACAATCATATTACTCCTTCTGTCTTAATAGAGTACTCGTCTATAACTCATGTTGAGGATGAACTATAGTGGTGCTGATGGCAATATTCCAGCAGAGGGCAGCAGAGGGCCAAGTGTAGGGCAGAAACCTGCTGCAGAGCTCTTAGCTAGGAGGATGTTATTATGAGCTGAGTCAGGGGCAGTAGACCTAGGAAAATCTATTTCAAGGTAGAATAAATCTAGAATTCAAGAATAAGCAAAGCTAGAAGTTCCCATGATCTTCCTTAGTTCTCAGATTGTATTTCCTGATGGGATCTGCCTCTGTTCAAAGTTCAGACTGCAGGGGATAGGGATGGGGGTGGGGTCAGGGGACTCCCTTTCATTTTATATAACGTCCTGAGGCAACCTTTCCCCTGACCACCTATCTCTGAATACTGTCTTCCCCTGGAATTCTGCGAGTGCAGGCCGCCCTTGAAGCAGCCTCACTTTATCATCGATGCTCTGCCCCTGCCTCACCTGCCTCTAGTCAGTAGGTTCTTCCAGGGAAGGGCCAGCACATGCTGTGTCCTGAAAGAAGCCATCTGTATTTCCAGCCCCAGAGAACATATGCTAGCACAAAATTTATACCAGCCTTCAAGGAGTGCGTTATCCAATGGAAATTTCATCAGTGTTTCACTCTTAGCATTTATCTTGGGTCAAGACTGTCTCTGGCCACTGGAGGTCCCTGGGCGTCACTGCTCACCATCTCCCCTGCCCCTCATTGAAAAGTACAGAGCAAAGTCAGACATCTCTCTGACTTTCCGCGGCAGTCAAAGGAAAACCAGCAGGCACAGCTGTATAGGGACAGCAAGAAATAGCAGGGGTGACAATCAAGAACCTTCTGCTGCGCACTAGTTTGCCGCAGTCACCTGTGTGTGCGCTGACAGATGCCGGCCCAGTGGCACATCTATTGACCCAGCTCTGAGGGAGTGTGCAGCGAGACCCTCACTGGCCACTTACACAGAAAGAGTTACCTCATCAAGTAGACCCTTTCCTATAGTACCTCCAGTTTCCCAATTTTTCAAAAATCCACCTTGACCCTGAAATCTACATGGCACTTAATCAATTGTGAATGTTTCTGCCAAAAGCAGAGTTTATAGACTATGTGACATTGCTTGTTGCCTGCTCAAGATCTATTCTCCCTTCTCCTCAGTAACAGAACTCTGGAAAAGGTGTCAGCTTAAAAACCAACAACAGGGTTGGGTGTTTAGCCCAGAAGTTAAAACACCAATTAAGATGCTGTTGTTGGGGCCGGCGCCGGGGCACAGTAGGTTAATCCTCCACCTGTGGCGCATCCATCCCATATGGACACCGGTTCTAGTCCCAGCTGCTCCACTTCCAATCCAGCTCTTTGCTATGGCCTGGGAAAGCTGTAGAAGATGGCCCAAGTCCTTGGGCCCCTGCACCCACGTGGAAGACCTGGAGGAAGCACCTGGTTCCTGGCTTCGGATTGGCGCAATCAAGGGAAGGAAGACCTTTCTCTCTGTCTCTCCCTCTCACTGTCTGTAACTCTACCTCTCAAATAAAATAAATAAAAACATTTGAAATAAAAAAAAAGATGCCATTGTTCCACATTGGAGTGCCTGAGTTCAATACTCAAATTCGGTTCCTGATTCCAATTTCTTGCTAATGCAGACCTTGGTAGACAACAGTGATGGCTCAAATAATTTTGGGTTCCTGCCACCCACATGGGATATCTGGGGTGAGTTCTCAGCTCTCAGTTTTATTCTGACTCAGCCCCAGCACTTGAGGTCATTTGGGGAGTGAACCAGTGCATGAAAGATCTCTATCTGACTCTCTGTCTGCCTGTTAAATAAACACATAAATAATAAACACACATACATACATACATAAAATTAAGAAGAATGCTGAGCCTCTTATGTATATTGGGACCAGTCATGGATGGGGTCTTTTGGGAGGTACACCTGCCCCTATCACCTGTTTAATCCTGGCTGAAACAGGGCATGGTTACAGATCCAGCAGTCATCTTGTGAAATCAATGCTAGGAGCAGTAGGGTTGAAACAAAAGGACCTGGCACTAGTAGCCTTTGGAGCCCCTGAACCCTCCCTCCCTCTGTTACTTGAGAGAATAAATGAAACATTAAATATTTCATTTTCTTAAGTCATTGATATTATCCCCCAAATATACAGTGAGAGGCAACCCTGACCAATGCTTTGTGAACACCCTGTTAACAGTCAAGACATTCTACAAAGCTATAGTAATCAAAGCACAATGATACTGGCATAAACTCATTGACCAATGAAACAGAATAGAGATTCCAGAAAGAAAAAAAAATTATGTATAGCCAACTGATTCTGCACAAAGATCCCATAAACATACACTGGAGAAGAGAGTTTCTTTAATAAATGGTGCTGGGGAAACTGGGTATCCACGTGCAGAAGATTAAAACTTGACTCCTACGTCTCACCTTATGGAAAAATCAACTCAAAATGGATCAAGGACCCAAGTGAAGAATCTGAAACTATAAAACTAGTAGAGGAAACCATGGGGGGAAACACTTCAAGACACTAGTAAGCAACAATTTTTATAAGATCCCACAAGCATAAATAACAAGAGCAAAAAAGATACATGGGATCACATCAAACTAAGAAGTTTTTTCACAACAAGGTAAACAATCAAAGAGATAATATTTACAAACTACTCAGCTGACAAAAGGTTAAAATACAGAATATATAAAAAACAAATGACAACAACAACAATCCAGGGAAGAAATGAGCAAATGACATTGTGGTATAGTGGATGCTGTGATGCCAGCATCCCCTATTGGAGTGCCAATTCCAGTCCCAGCTGCTCTGCTTCCAATCCAGCACCCTGCTAATGTGCCTTGGAAAGCAGCTGAAGATGGCTCAAGTACTTGGGCCCCTGCCAACCATGTGGGGGATCCAGATGGAGTTCTAGGCTCCTGGCTTCAGCCCAGCCCAGTTCCAGCCATTGAAGCCAGTTGAGGAGTATACCACTATATAGAAGATGTATCTCTACTTACTTAACTTTGCCTTTTAAATAAATAAATAAATATTTAAAAGAAGAAATATGCAAATTATCTGAATTGACATTTCTCAAAAGAAGAAATACAAATGACCAAGAATTGAAAAATGTTCAGTATCACTAGACATGAGGAAGATACAAGGAAATATCATCTCACTCCAATTAGAATGGCTGTTATCAAAAAGAAAAAAAAATGCTGATGAGGATGTGGAGAAAAAGGAACCCTTATACACTGCTGGTAGGAGTGAAAATTAGTACAACTATAATGGAGAACAATATGGAGTTTTCTCAAAAAAAAAATACACCTACCACATGACCCATCCTACTTCTGGCCACATAGCTCAAAGAGATACCTATACTTCCATGTTCATTCCAACACCAATTCAATAGCCAAGATAGAGAATCAACCTACATGGCCATCTATAGATGAATAGATGAGGAAAATGTGGTATCCATATACATGGAATATTATTCAGCTATAGAAAAGAATGAAAATCCCTGACATTTGTAGCTAAATGGACGGGATCAGAGGTCATTATGTCAGGTGAAATAAACCAAACACAGAAAGACAAATACTACATGCTCTCTTGAGTATGTGGAAGTGTAAAAGACAATAATCAGCATGAACTGACAGCAGTAACTGCTAGTGGCTGGAAAGGGTGGGAGAAGGGGACTAGAAGGAGGTTGGATGCCAGGTACCACAACAGACAGAAGTAGTAAGTTCTAGGGGTGGGTGGTGTGATGGGCATGCGAGGCTGCTGCTTGAGATGCCTGCATCCCATTCTGAGCTCCAGCTCCCCTGTGCTCTGATCCAGCTTCCTGATAACGCGCCTGGGAAGGCAGCAGATGATAGCCCAAGTACGTGCACCACTGCCACCCACATGGGAGATCCAGAAGACATTCCTGGCTCCTGGCTTTTGCCTGGACCAGCCCTGGTGTTGCAGCCATCTGGGAAGTGAACCAGCAGAGGCAAGATCTCTGTCTCTCCCCCACTTCTGTCACTCTGCCCTTCAAATAAATAAATAAATCTTATTTTTTTAAATGAGTAAGTTCTAGTATTCCACAGCACAGTGGGGTGACTGTAATTCACAATAATGTATCACATACTGCAAAGAACTAGAAAAGCGGAACTCACAGGCACCAAATAATGAAAAGGAAAAAGAAATGCTAATTGTGCAATTTTATCAGCTTATATTATGCACGTTTTTAAATATTGCACTGTACCCCATAAAAATTACAAGTTAACCAAAAGTTTTTTAAAAATCATATTGAAAGAACAAGACTGACTAGTAACTCCTCAAGAGATATAATTCTGATTTTAATGGAAGGATATCGCTGAAGTATTTGAAGAAAACACTCACCAGCTTAGATTCTTACACTCGATGAAACTACCCCACAACAAAGATTAAAATTCAGAGTTTTCAGAAAGCTAATAATTTATCACAAGCAGGGATACTGGAGGGAGTTTTCCAGGCAGGAGTAAAAAAGGTAAGCTTATTTCCATGTATAGTTTTTCATGGTATACATTTTCCATGAGCTTTTGGAAGACCCCACATAGGCATGTATTCAAAATACCTTTTGTTACCACTTTTACTTCCATTTTCCACTAACTTCTTAAAGTACCCTAATACACATAAACACACACTCACACACACACACACACATACACACACAGAGTCATCTCTCATTGTCTGTGGGAGACTGATTTTAGGACCCCGGTGACATCAAAATCTGCTGATGGTCATCAACCCCTTCGCCTCTAACCTACACACATCCTCCTGTTTACTTTAAATCACCTCTAGAGTACTTACAATATCTATTACAAGGTAGGGGCTATATAAATAGTTGTTATATTATACAAGTATTACTTAGGGAATAATGACAAGAAAAAAAAAGTCTATATGTTCAGTACAGACACAATAGTTTTTTAATTTTCAATCCTAGGATGGCTGAATCCACAGATACGGAACCTATCATTACTGACGGCCAACGGTGTTAAGTATTTATTATTAAATAAGATCATTCTACAGATACAATCCTGTAATTGTAATTGTGATTCCACAAACATCCTTCCATTTCAACATAACCAGGGCAGCCTCCCTACTGTGACTCCACTGAAGTACTGAACTAGGCCTGTCCTCCCAGACCACCTTCTGCATCTGTGTCTAGGACTTTGGAGGCTACAACAAAGACTCTTCAGAGGACGGCCTTGAAGCAAGAGCAGCCAAAGTTGCTTCTCTGTACCAACATTATGGGGGGAGTGAGGGTGGTTGGAGCAGTGGCAGAAAAGCCTGGCTGCCCCCTCCACGAGTACAGACTGACCCTACCTACCTATCTGGGGTTCCCCTGTCTGGTCCCCAACTTTCCCAAGATCACATTTCTCCATTCCTCCCCAAGAACTCCCCCTCCCCAACCTTCCCTGGCAGTGTGCTAGGAAGGTGCCAACCACTTATATTTCTTTCCAGTCTTTTAAAGGTAGATGCTCGCTGCTCCACTCCACAGGTGTCTGACTTTATGTTCCAATTAAACTGAAAATAAAACGTTTCTCTCTGCCAGAGACAGCATCTGCAACAACCCCCAGCACACACATTCCTAACAGGGGGAGGTCTGCAGGGTGGTCTGCAAATGACGAGGAGACGGCTGACTGATGACTGCTTTTGAACAGGGATAGAACAGGACCCTGTGATGTGACCCTGATTCTTGCCATTTGTTACCTCTGTGGCCTTGGGAACATTATGTTCAAAGAAGCTAAAAAGTCAAGTATAGGAGGTAATTTTTAGCCATGGAAAACAAACTAACTGTTTTCTCCTGCAGATTGCAGATAACAACTGACCCATCCTGCAGAAGTGTGTGCAGAGATCCAAACAGGGAAGTCCTGGGCACCCCAGAAATATAAGACAGATATCTTTGCCAGTCTCCTAGGTAGGTCTCTAAGCCCACGGAAAGAAGGATTCTTTTTTTTTTTTTCTTTTTTGACAGGCAGAGTGGACAGTGAGAGAGACAGAGAGAAAGGTCTTCCTTTGCCGTTGGTTCACCCTCCAATGGCCGCCACGGCCAGCACACTGAGGCCAGAGCACCGCGCTGATCCGAAGGCAGGAGCCAGGTGCTTCTCCTGGTCTCCCATGGGGTGCAGGACCCAAGCACTTGGGCCATCCTCCACTGCACTCCCGGGCCACAGCAGAGAGCTGGCCTGAAAGAGGGGCAACCAGAACAGAATCTGGTGCCCTGACCAGAACTAGAACCCAGTGTGCTGGTGCCACAAGGCGGAGGATTAGCCTAATGAGCCGCGGTGCCGGCCAAGAAGGATTCTTTCAAAAACTTATAACAATGGCAAACATTTACCAAGCACATATTCTGTGCCAGACCTTTTTAATGAATTATCTCATTAATTCTTGCTGAGGATACGGAGGCTCTGGGTTCTATGGCTGGTGGTTGTTATATTCAGGAATTGAACCCAAAAATCTGACTCCAGAGTTAGTTCTCTCTAGAAGGTATGTCCCTCAAGTCAAAAGAAGTCAAAGAAGCCCTCTGTCACCCATTTCCAAAGATCAAGTGATTTATCTTGTCAAGGTCTCCAGCAGAACAGGTTTTTTGGCCTAGTAGTTAAGACACTGTTTCAGATGCCTGCATCCCATGCTGGAGTACCTATGTTCCAGCTTCCTGTTAATCCAGGTTCAGGGAGGCAGCAGTAATGGCTCAACTAATTGGGAAGTCTATCTTCAGCACTGGGGAATGGCAGCGTTTGGAGAGTGAACCAGTAGATGAGAGGCCCAAAACTCACTTGCTCTCTCTCTCTTTGCCTCTTAAATAAATAGTTTTTTTTTTAAGCCATCAGCTTTTTCAGATTCAGTTCCCATACTGAGCCTGTTCCAATAAATGCAACTTTATAGACAGAGTAATTCCAAATATTGGACTGGCATCAACTCAGATCAAATATTTACAAGTATTTAAGTCATGAGTGGGAAAGTCCTGGAAAGGATCAACTGAGAAACTGAGTAAGTCACCTATGAGAACACAGCTCAGGAAAGAATGATGGCTGCCTGATACTATTCCATAAGGAAAACCCCAGATCTGAGCCAATTCTTTTATGAAATTCAGAATCTCAGTTAAGTCTCTTTCTATGTGATACTGAGAGGACTCTCACAGTTGGGTATCAGACATCACAAAGCTATAGGAGCGAAGAAGGTATGTATTGGTGCAAGGACAGAAAAATAAACCAGAGGGTGGAATGCAGGCCTATGAAACAGAAGCAAGCACATAGAGACCCTTGGTTCACCATGGAGGCAGCACTGCAAAGTTACCAGAGAGAGGACCCTGTTTTTAACAAATATTGTTGGGAAGAAATGAAATCTGACCTCCTCCTAAACACCATGCACCAAAAAACACCCCAGGAGGGCAGCAGATCCAATGATGAAAGACAATTGAGGGAAGGATCTGTAACAATATCTTGATCTGTAATCACATCTTTTTGACCTTGGGTTAGGAAACATTTCTAACATGGCTTGAAAGAAATAATGATAAAATAGACATAAAAAAATTCATTTCATCAAAAGATATAATTTCAAAAGTAAAAAGGCACACTACAGAAAGGGAGGAGACATTTCAACACATATCCAAAATTTAAAAAAAATTCTTACAAGTCAACAGTAATAACAGACAAGAGACTTGAATAGGTACTTTACAAGCAAAGAAATGCAAATAGTCAATAAATCTATGAAAAGATGCTCACTTTCACTAGAAACCCAGTAGGGCTTAAAACCACAACACAGTTAATCTGATGAAGCCTTTAGCTCTCACTTTTGGTTTACAGGAAATACCAGGAGGAAGCATCACACAAACACAGAATGTGAGATCTCCTCAAGACAACTGCCCTGAGTTTTCAAAAAAGGCAATATCACAAAGAAACCAAAACCAAAGAGGCTAAAGTTACAATGATCAAATATAAATTAAACTTTGAGAGGATCCTGATTTCAAAACACTAGCTACGAAAGACATGGGGGGGGGGGGACGTTGTGGCATAATGAGTAAAACCACCTGCAATGCCAGCATCACGTATGGGTGCCAGTTTGAGTCCCGGCTGCTTCACTTGTGATCCAGCTCCCTGCTAATGTGCCTGGGAAAACAGTGGAAGATGGCCGAAGTACTTAAGCCCCTGTACTCATGTGGGAGACCCTGGCTTCAGCCTGGCCTAGCTCTGGCCATTGCAGCCATTTGGGAACTGAATCAGCAGATGGAAGATCGATTCTGTCTGTCTCTCTCTCTCTCTCTTTTAAATAAACAAATACATCTGTTTAAAAACATTTTTAAAGACATCTTTGGGGAAATGGGGAATTTAGCCTAGTGGTTAAGATACCTGCATTCCACATCAGAGTGCCTGGGTTTGATCCCTGGCTCCAGCTCTTGACTCCAGCTTCCTATTAATACAGACCCTGGGAGGCAGCCATGATGCTCAAGTAACTGGGCTCGTGCTACCCACATGGGAGACCTGGATTTGAGTTTCAGCCTTGGCCCAACCCAGCCCAGTCCTGGCTATTGTGAGCGTGCAGGGAGTAAGCCAATGGAATGGGAGTGGGGGGGGGGGGGGGTTAGTAAAAACTGCTCAAACCTGACAGGAACAGACTTCAGATTAACACTCAAAATCTCAATATGTATATTCTTTTAATATTTTCAGAACATAGTTTTCCCTCTTATTCTACCTTGTTTTCACTTTTTTTGGCTCTCACTCTTTTTCTCCTTTCATATTTCTAATGACTGCAGCCAAAAAGAAAAGGATAAGGAGTGCTGACAGGGTAAGGTATCAGCAGGACAGATGGAAGCAAACCACTGTAGTTCCTCTCCCAACTGACCTTGCTATGGTTTGTGCCCTCCAAAACTCACGCTGAAATTGGATTCCCAAAGTACTAGTATAGAGGAGTGAGTGATCTTTAAGGGTGATCAGGACACCAACAGAAATTAACGCAGTTCTCAGGAGACTGGTGAGTTACCACAACAGGGGCCAGCTGTTACACAGTGAGACTGCCCCTTGTGTCCTGTCTCCTCTTCACGTACCCACTTGCCTTTCCACATCCTGCCATGTTACACCACAGCAAAAGGCCCTCACCAGATGTGGCCACTTGACCGTAAACCTCCCAATCTCCAGAATTAGTTTTCCTTTGTAAGTTAACTAGTCTCAGCAACAGAAGACAAGCTAAGACACAACTTGGGTCTTGAATTTTTAAAACTCCCTGCTTGAGAAATCTTAGAATTTCAGCAGATAGCCCTCAGAGCCCTCTTGGTGATGTCAGGCATCTTTCAGCCCTCCAAGGGTGGTGGTCTCATGACTGCTGGGATACCTGTGCTGAAGGACAGGCACATCCACCCACAGAGAAGCAGCAGAGGGGCTAAGAGCCAGAGAGGACACTGCACAGCATGAACTTCAGGTGACAGCTTCATTCATACTTGCTTCTCTGTGTCCCTATAATCAAAGGATTCAACTTCTAAGAAAGCTAGCAAGGAGTAGGTGTTCCTCTACAGAGAAAGCAAGGCCAAGTGTGGCCTCATCAACACAAGGAGCTGTGCTCCAGACGCTGACACCTAAAGAGCTGAGATAAGTTTTACCCATCACTACCAACACAGGGTGATCAATACCAAATCCCTAGAGCAGGCATCAACAAACTTGTCTATAAAGGGTTAGATCAAAGCATTTTAGGCTTTGTGGACCAAATGGTCTCTGTGGCAATTACTGAGCTCTGCCACTGCAATGAGAAACAGGCGTAAATAATACATAAACAAGGGAGTGTGGCTGTGTCCTGATAAAACTTTTCTTAGAAAAACAGGAAAAAACCCAAGGCCTCACACAGGCGATAGTTTGCCACAGCCTGACGTAGAGACTGCTGTGTGGAGGCTTCCAGGCTCAGGGGGAGTGTTATATTCAATGAGGCCCAACTGCATGGGTGCTATAAGGGGAGCAACAGGTTCTTTTTCTTTTTCTTTTTTTTTTTTAGGGTTTATTTATTTATTTGAAAGGCAGAATTGGAGATGGCTGAGGAGACAGTCAAGGAGAGAGATTTTCCATCTGCTGGCTCATTTCCCAAATATCCTCAATGGCCAGGGTTGGGCCAGGCCAAAGCCAGGAGCCAGGAGCTTCTTCTGGGTCTCCCATGTGGGTACAGGGGCCCAAGCACTTGAACCATCTTCTACTGCTTTCCCAGGTGCATTAGGAAGGAGCTGGATGGGAAATGGAACAGCCAGGACCCAAACTAGCACCTATATAGGATGCCAGTGCTGCAGGCTGCAGCTTTACCTGCTATGCCATAGCACTGACCCTGAGCAACAGGTTCTAAATCACCAGTCTACACAGCAAACTATGCCTACCCCAGAATGTATACAATGTGGTCCACTGAGATGTGGGGGAAATAGTAGATGTTCTTTTTGTATTTTCTTATATGTTTATATATGTTTCTTATATGTTTATATGTTTCCGTTTATTTATCTTGTCTACCCTCTCTGGAATCAGTGGATTTGCAGTGAGTCAGTCTCTCTCGTGTGCTAATCAGGAGTCAGGCTTTCAAACCTCTGAAGAGGATCTGAAGCAGGTAAGCCTGGGAGTAGCACTCTCTGCCCACTGCCACACTCTACTAGCCTGGTCTGAGCTGTACATGTCCACCAGGAATTCCCGAGAGGACAGCAGCATCCCTAATTTCTTGAAAGGAGCTTCCTTGGGCATTAGAGTGGACTTCCCAGAGGCTTAGATTCATAGTTCCGTCTTGAATCAAATCAAAGGGTTCAGCTATTGGTCAGAATCCAGAGAATGGGAACTCCCCGTACACAAGTCATTCACAAATAAATCGTGCTTTCCCTCACTTGCTTTACTGGTGGTCTCGTGTTCCCTCATTAATTGAGGCCTGCCATGTACAGATGCACAGACTGTATACTGCTCAAGGGTGCTATATGTCAGGAGGCATCATTTACACAGCAAACATGCAGACTTGGGTGTGTTGTGACAGTTTTCCGCTATGCATATGGAAGTATCTCGTTCTAATAAAACTGGTACACTGTGACATTTCTGAACAACTGGATGGAAAGTATCTTGAGGAAGAAGTGTCTTTTGTTCCCACAAAAGACTACATGAACCAGTGGTGACAACAGCTACCTGATACTTGTGACGAACAGAAGGAAAATACACACATAGAGTGCAACAGATTCAAACTCTTCTGGTGCAGGGATGTTTTATGCAATCCTTTTAGAATATGAGAGGGTCTTTTCAGACAGCCAGTATTTGAGTGCTGAATCATTAGAACAAATCTCTGAGGGCAAGGGCTTGGAGATGGTGGCTTATCCTCAAACATCCTCAGGAATAGAGGTGAATGGAAAAAGGGACAGAAATTATTTTCCCTATGCTAGCTGCTCTCCCTTCCACATGAAGAAGAAGAGTTGGAGAAAAGGCCACAGAGATGTGTTTTGATGTTAGCCCACAAACAAGCAAGTAATAAAATCAAAGCATCCTTGGAGAAACACTGCCCATTTCTCTAGATACCTGTTTCCCATATCTCCTTTGGAAAATCAGCTCTTCTCCCTTGTACAAAATCTCTGGAATTGCCAACCAAAATACCTCTCCAGGTCAAAGGAGCAGATCCCCGACTCAAACTAGACTATCTGTACTCTCCCTCTCCCTCTTGGTGATGGTTACTTTTATGTGTCAACTTGACTAGGCCATGGAGTGCCTAGACATTTGGTCACACATTTCAGGTATTTCTGTAAGGGTGTTTTTGGATGAGATTAACTTTTTAATCAGGAGAGTAAAGCAAGTGATCTGCAACCAACTGATTGAAGCCTGAATAGAACAAAAGAGCAGTCCTCCCCCAAAATGAGAGCGAATTCTCAAGCAGATTGCTTTCATCATGTCAGCTCTTTCCACCTGAGGGCCTTCCAACACTGCTTCCCTGGGTCTCCAACCTGAGAGCCCACCAACCCACCCTGTAGTCCAGGCTTGCCAGCTCCATCACTGTGAGAGTCAATTATAGATACATGAACACAAATATATATCCAGCTGGGGCCCTTTCTCTGGAGAACACTAACATACATGCCCTTTCGCTCACTCTCTGGATTTTAAAGCCTGAGTATAGATGCTCTGACATATAAGAATGGCAGGAGATCATTCGTTCTAACTGTGGTGTCTTGTCCTGCCACATGATCTCTTCAGCGATACACTCACTCTGACCCTTTCCTAAAGCAGGCCCCCAGTCTTTCTGACAATTCTGTGATCTACCCTACAACTTCTTTCCATCTGCAAATGTTTCCTGAGTAGTATGGGTTGAATATTGGTGCCTCCCAAAATTCAGCTGTCGGAACTTAATACCCAGTATTAAGAGGTGGGGCCCTTAGGAGGTGAAGAACAGGATCTATACCCTTATACAAAAAAGCTGGAGTGAGCCTGTGTGCCCCTACTACCAGGTGAGAACACAGATATACCATCTATGAGAACAGGGCCCTCACCAGTCATAGAACCTGCATACATCCTGATCTTGGATTTCCCAGCCTCCAGGACTGTGAAAAGTAAATTTCTATAGTTTATAAATTACCCAGGGTAGGGTGTTTTGTTAAAACAACTAGAATGGACTAAGACACAAACTGCCTACTGTATTCAGGGTGCTGCTCTATTGGGGAAATGGCAATGAACAAGCTAGCCCTGAATCTCATGAAAATTTTCTTTTAAAGATGTATTCATTCACTGATTCATTTGAAAGGCAGGATGACAGAGAGAGGAAGAGACAGAAGATCCTTCATCTACAGGTTCACTCCCCAAATGCCTGCAATAGCCAGGGTTAGTCCAATCCAAAGCTAGGATACACGAACAGGAACTTTTTTTTAAAAGACTTACTTATTTATTTGAGAGGCAGAGTTATAGAGAGAGATAGCGAGAGGTCTTCTCTCTGCTGGTTCACTCCCCCAAATGGAGGCAATGGCCAGAGCTGGGCCAATCTGAAGCCAGGAGCCAGGAGCTTCTTCCAGGTCTCCTACATGTGTGCAGGGGCCCAAGCACTTGGGCCATCTTCCACTGCATTCTCAGGCCATTAGCAGGGAGTTAGATCGGAAGTGGAGCAGCCAGGACTCAAACCAATACCCAACCCATGGGACTCATTTTCTAAAAATACTATTTTTTGCTTAAGTAGGTTAACTCATATTAAAAGTGCATTTCTCTTGCTTTCCACCAAAGAATCCTCACCAATGCTGACAGTCTCCTGGTAGAGATTTCTAGCTCTAGCCCTTCTCTGGATCATCTTAGATAAGCCAGCTGTCAGTCTCAGAGAAGTCTAGGCAAGAAGTCTGGCTCTGGGGCAAGTGCTATGGCATAATGGGTAAAGTTGCCACCTGCGGCAACAGCATCCCACATGGGTGCCGATTCAAGTCCCAGCTGCTCCTCTTCTGATCCATCTCTCTGCTATGGCCTGGGAAAGCAGTAGAAGATGGCTCAAGTGCTTGGGCCCCTGCACCCATGTGAGAGACCTGGAGGAAGCTCCTGGTACCTGGTTTCGGATTGGACCAGATTTGGCTATTTTAGCCATTTGGGGAGTGAACCAGTGGGTGGAAGAACTTTTACTCTGTCTCTCCTCTCTGTCCGTAACTCTACCTCTCAAATAAATATTTAAAAGAAGAAAAGTCTGGCTTTGTGAAATTCTTTCTTTTTTAAGATTTTTTTTTTATTTCAAAGTCACAGTTACAGAGAGAGAGGGAGAGACAGAGAGAGAGAGAGAGAGAGAGAGAGTGAGAGAGAGAGAGAGAGATATCTTCCATCTGCTGGCTTACTCCCCAAATGGCTACAATTACCGGGGCTGTGCAAGGCTGAAGCCAGGAGTCCAGAGCTTCTTCCAAGACTCCCATGTAGGTGCATGGGACCAAGCACTTGAACCATCTTCCACTTCTTCTCCAAGTCCACCAGCAGGGAGCTGGATCAGCAGAGCAGCCAGATCTCAAACAGCACCCATATGGGATGCCACCCACTACACTACCACAATGACCCCTGTGCAATTCTTGAAAGATAATTCTCTATTATCTCCGCTTAGAAAAACCCTGAGATCCTGCCAGTGGCCTTGTCTCATGTGCTCACTTTGGGATAATGGTCCTCCACAAGAACATCTACATCAGAAGGGTTTCTCAACTGGATACCTTAACCATCATTTCTCTCCTCCTACTCAGAACCCGAGAAGGTATCATATGGTAAGTACTGTATTGTCCATATATCATCGCAAGTAGTTTCTAGTTTAATCTTCTTGGCAGCAGCCCCTTTAAAGTCTTCCCCCATGGCCCAAAGGATTTGTTCTGGGATTAGTCAGGAGACAAGATGAGAGAAGCTGATTGAAATGGCCAGTCCTGGTTTTCCTATCTAATAGCTCCAGACGGCTCTTGAATCCAACTGAAAAGTAAGCACACTCTGGTTCACTGTGGGGGTCTCAGTGATTTGGGCTAGGGATTGTCACAGTTTGGTTTAGCACTCCTGACAAACTTTGGAGCTGGCTTGCATAATGCAGTGTCGAAAGAACATGATTCCAGTTGAACAGAGCATGTTTGCAATTAAAAATAGAACTCTGTCACACAACAACTCATATATAAACCATGAGGCTGGAGGAGGAACTAAATTAAATAATAGTCACTGGGGGCTCTTGACCACCTGTCCCAGTCACTCAGCACACACTATCTGGGAATTGCCAGCACACTAGCCAGTACTGTCCTGAAATCAAATGGCAAAAATAAACAAGCAGGCTGACCCAGTTAAGTCAGGAAAGCCAGGAAACATGACCGCGCCTTTAAGCGGGCCATTACTCGAGTGGCCCCTCCAGCCCAGGCCTCCTAGGAAATTTAGCTCTGGGTTCTCAGAGAATTCACTGTCATAGATCCCGTGGCAGACACGCTGGATTTACAACTGGATTGAAAGCTGAGACGGAACTAAGTCTGAATTCCACCCTCACCAGTGTGTTTTCATGGCACGTGCATGGGTTATGCTCTGTACAGAGGTGCACAAACTGCAGTCCCTGGCAGTCTCATGACTCATAGTCAGCCTTGAAAAGAGCTAAGAATTAGAAATCTTTGGGTTTCCAAAGATCAGGGAAGAGTCATTGGGAGGTAGGAGAGCAGAATGAGAATAGTTCAGTCACTGAGTACAATGTTAGGAGGAATGGGTCTCGGGTTCTAAGGCATAGTAAGGTGAAAATACTTAATAATAATGCATGCTGATTCTCCAAATAGTTAGAAGAAAAGATTTTGATTGAACTAACCATAAAGAGATGATTAAAGGTAACAGATACACTAATGACCCAATGATCATTACCCAATGCAAACATAAATAAGAATATCACATGATACTTCATAAATATGTACAATTATGATGTGTCAATCAAAATTATGTAATTTTTGTAAAGAGAAACATTTGGGTTTCCATACCAGGAAATACTTTAAAACAGCAGTACAGGTCTAGTCGGAAAGGTTATCCCAATAAAGGAACAGAAACTTCCTGCCTGGGAACACAAAACTAAGCCCCAGAACAATCATTCTAATATGCTACCAGGAGAGGGGGTGCAGCTGGGGGTCAAAAGATAAATGAGGCTGCCTCCTTCCAGCTACCTGACTTGGCACATTGCCGTTTCTCTCTGTGCCTCACCGCCCCTCTGAATAAAACTGGTCTGCAATGCCCATTCTCTCCCAAACTCACCCAAATGGTGGGAAGATTAACTGGACACTTATGTCAGTTGTTTGCTTCTGATTCTGAAATCCTAGAGTATTAATACCCTATGTGCTTCACAATTACCTGGGGAGGTTTTAAAAACTAAGGCACCTAGGTTGCACCCCTAGAGATTCTTGGGTGAGTCCCAGGCATGGGTAGACTTGTAAAGCTTCCCAGGTGGGGCGGGCATTTGGCGCAGCAGTTAAGTCACCACTTGGGTCACCCTCTTTCTCTACTAGAGTGCCTTGTATTCAGCTTCCTATCCAGCTTCTTGTTAATGTGCATCCTTGGAGGCCGCAGGTGATAGTTCAAGTATTTTAGATCCCTGCTACCCATGTAGAAGACCCAAAAGGAGTTCCTGGCTCCTTGCTCAAACCTGATCCAGTCCTGGCTGTTGCGGGCATTTGGGGAGTGAACCAGCAGGTGGAAGATTTTTCTGTCCCTCTGCCTTTCAAATAAAATGAAAATGAATAAATAAAGTTCTTAAAGTTATTTTAAAATAATAAACAAAAAGCTTCCCAGGTGATTCTACTGTGCTTTCAAGGCTGAGAACAGGGAGAAAAGTTTTCCCACTGCTTCCAGGGAGTGATGGAAGATGAAAGTCATGAGATTCTCCCACCTCTTCAAAGTCCTCAAGGGGTTTCCTTTCATGGGGTGGAAAACTTATTTCATTGCCAGACCTTGTCTCATCAACTACCCTCTAACCCTAGGCCAGCTTCAGTCAGCAAGGCCTCATGAGCTAAGATCTCTCAAAGGTGCCTAAGTATTTTTTATTGCTTTAACTGAAGCATTTACATGCACTATGAGTCAAAGAAGTTTTATCTTCTAGAAAGTACTGAGTGCAGGAGCATGTGGAACCAACAGAGGATCTTCCTATTCTCACTCTGCATTGCCATGTGTGGAACAGGCTGCTGTCTTCACAGTGGGTGTCAGGGAGCTCCCTGTGGCCAGCTGGAGATGGTGAGTCCTTCCACTGTGCCTTAGGTCATCCTGAGTGAGGGATATCTTCCAGTGGAGCACAGTCACCCTGCTAAAAAGCAGGGATGATGCAGGGCAGAGGATCCCCAGGAAGTTCCTGAGGCCTCAGTGCAGGTTGACCAGGCCAGTTTTTCCCCATCCCCACACTAGGCTACAGGTCCCTTCTGACCAACGCATTTGTTACTGTAGGGAAGGAGAAATATCTTCCCTACCCATCCTAGGTTCACAACTGAGGCCCCTATGACAAAGGTCAGATTAGCATTTTTGGGTGGGGGGAGTGAACATCTACAGGAAACAGTAAAGCCTGTTCTTTAGAGTTTGGTAAAGAGTGGACAATCATAGAGAAATGGGATAGGACAAAGAATATGGCCAGAAACCGGGGAAAACTCGGCAAAGCTGGTTGTTGAGACTTCTCTGTGACCCTTCAACTTCACATATGAGCATGTCTCTTTCCCCCAGGTACAGGGAGGTCACCTTTCACATGAGCATCATATGACTGCTTGAGGAAAAAGTCAGAGAATCCTTACTAGATTTTATGATCTGCCTGGGATGAGGGTGGAGGAAGGTGAGATGACCTTCCTGATTCTTTGATTTTTCTCAAATTCTTTCAGCTAAAATATTCAACATGCCAAGGCACCATTGTTTGTGGAAGTGTATCCTGAACTCTGTCAGTTCTGTTTGTTCTGCTCTCAGTCCTTGTCTGTAGGTCCATTGTATTCCCCACTCTTTTTTTTTTTTTTTTTAGATTTATTTATTTGAAAGTCAGAGTTACAGAGAGAGAGGGAAAGGCAGATAGAGAGAGAGAGAGAGAGGTCTTCCATCCGATGGTTCACTCCCCAGTTGGCAGCAACAGCTGGAGCTGTACCGTCCAAAGCCAGGAGCCAGGAACTTCTTCTGGGTCTCCCATGGGAGTGCAGAGGCCCAAGGACTTGGGCCATCTTCTACTGCTTTCTCAGGCCATAGCAGAGAGCTGGATCAGAAGTGAAGCAGCCAGGACTCAAACCAGTACCCATATGGGATGCCAGCACTGGAGGTAGCTTTACCCACTACATCACAGCACCGGTCCCGAGAATTCTCCACTCTTAAAAGTCTTGGAAGACCCATTGCTCATCCTGTGTCCTCCCTTCCCAAGTCTGTAGTTCAGTTCTTTGCCCTTGAACTTTCTTTATGCTTCTACTGTGTTGAATCAAACATTTATAAGGAGCTGGAAACCTTGGAAGAGAAACAAAAGGGCACAGCAAGGTCTTAAAAAGTTGAGTGTTTAAGAGTACAGGATTCAAACAGATCTGCATGTGAATTATGTCACCATTACTTACTAGCTATGTACCCTCGGAAAATATACATAAACTCTCTGAACATTAGTTTACTCTAGTGTAAAATAAGGTTAGTTATAAAGTCTATATCATGGGATTGGTGTGAAGATTAAATGGAATATACTTGGCATCATGTGAATACCCTCAAAACACTGACCACTATTACCATTGTTGTCATTAGTAAAATAAGAGGGAGCATGGTAAACAATTGCACCTCCTGAAAATTAGCCTGAATTATACAGCAACAACACTTGGGACCAGAAAATCTGAGTTTAGAGTCATTCCCTCTATCTGTGTATTTAGACAAGTCACATCAGCTTTTTAAGCTTTATTTCCACAAATTGTAAAACTATGACAATTGTGATAATAAACAATGCTTACTTCACAGGGTTATTGGGTGTGCTCAAGATAATAATGTAAGTAAAGGTGCTTTGCAAACTACAAAGAATCATAAAATAGTAGAGCAACTGTTGCATGTACCCAGTTCTCCACATTTTCTGGGACTGGTCCTGACCAAATTAAAAAGGAATCAATGGATTCTCTAAGATTTGAAGTGGAAAAAAATAAGGCTCACCTCTCATGCCCTTAATATGGCAGCTCAATAAAGTCCAGGCCAAAGGGTGATCCCCTCGGGGAATGGGGAATCTGACCAAAGGAGACCACCAGCGCTTGACTAGTTGCATTTCTAAATGATCTTTTCCTTTGATCCAGCAACTGCCTACTGTTTACCACCATATACTCTCACACTGCCCCAGGAGACATCCTAACATTAAAGTTACTGACTTTCATAAAAGATGACCTTCATAAAAGATGGACCAATATCACAGGGCAAAAAGAAAGACACAGGGCAGAAAATAAGGTATGTGTCTGCCTCTTTCCTCAAAGAGCTTTCATTCTTGGCTCTCAAGATTTTTTTAAATGTCTTTTTTTTTTAATTCTATGTGTTGGATGACATTTTTCTGGTATTTTGTTCTTTATAAGTTCTTCAACCTCTGATGATTTTGCTAACCCAACACTCTATTTTCCATATTTTTTTCTCCTATAAATAAACATTCCTAATTTTATAATTAAAAGACAAGAACCAACCATGCCTACAAGAGGACTAAAAAGAGAGAATTTGTGACCAAAATGTTAGTTACCAGCCGCAAGCAGGCCCAGGACAAACTTCCAAAGTGGAAATTCTCTCTGGGTCCTGAACTAACTAACTATAGGCTCTCTTTCCACTCCATCCCTCAGCTGACCTCAGGGTAGAAAGCTACCCACTTTACACGTGAAAGATATGTGAAGGGGCCGGCACTGTGGCATGGCAGGTTACGCTGCCATCTGCATGCTGGCATTTCCTATGGGCACGGGTTCAAGTACAGACTGCTCCACTTCCAATCCAGCTCCCTGCTAATGTGCCTGAAAAAGCAACAGAAGATGGCCCAAGTGTTTGGGCCCCTGCACCCGTGTGGGAGACCTGGAAGAAGACCCTGGCTCCTGGCTTTGGTCTGGCCCAACCCCAGCTGTTGCGGCCATTTGGGGAGTGAAACAGCAGATGGAAGATCTCTTGCATGTTGAGTGAGTAGATCCAGTTCGGGGTTATACAACAATTCCTCCAACAAGTTTTAGGGATTGTTCTATATCATTCTTTTAAGAACAATCAAAATTTAGCCAAAGGAAAGTTCTAGTAGTAGAATGTTAGGCTTCGTTCAAGAGGGTACGAGGAACACACACTTGGCACAATGGTACAAAACCTTTAAAATGATTTCCAACCTCCTTGAGCTCTGCCCACTAAAAGAAATTGGGGCCAACTATATTCAAAGACATAGCAAATGAGCCAGAAGAAGGATGCCAAGGATTGGTGAAGAGCCTGAGTGCTGCTCATCCAGATTTTTCCATGTGCTTGTGAAGGTTACCGGTTTAGTTCAAAGGGAAGAGAGGCAAGCAAGAGATGGACAATGTTCTGTGTCTTCCAAATGACTCTGAGAGGGGAGTCTTGGAATTGGGGCATGTGTAAAATATGCATGAATGACAGTGCACCCCCTTTCTAGAGCTGCCCCCCTGCCTTCATTCTACCCCAAATTAGAAAACAAATTAAGAACAGAAAGGAAAATTGTAAGATACTGACCTGAAAATATAAAATTCAAAATTTCACTACATGATACTAGGTTTCACCAGAAACCTAGCAATGTGAATTTCTTTTAGTGTATGGTTAAGTATTCAACAAAAACCACCTATGGCAGTGTTGTGAAAGATTCAAGCACTTTGAAATGCATAAAAATAGGCAAATTGGAAAATGGATAGTCTTAACTGACTAAAAATAGAAAAGTAATTCTGAATTAAAGGGAAGTTTATCAACTAGCAAGAGACCTGGCTGACCCTTTTGGGTGACTCCAGACACATAAAAGAAAAACAGGGCAAACAGGTACCCAGGGCAGCAATCATAAGGGGGTGACGGCATCTGGAAATACACCAGAAATCTATCAGTGGCCTCAGGTCTCCAGGCTCAATTCCTGATATACTGGATAAAGTTTCTTTTATCCTGCTAGAACCAGCTCTACCCTCCAAACAAAGTAAATAGTTGACAAGAATTTTTTTTTTTTATCTTTTTTTTTTTTTTTTTTTTTTTTACAGGCAGAGTGGACAGTGAGAGAGAGAGAGACAGAGAGAAAGGTCTTCCTTTGCCGTTGGTTCACCCTCCAATGGCCGCCGCGGCCGGCGCGCTGCGGCCAGCGCACCGCGCTCGTCCGATGGCAGGAGCCAGGAGCCAGGTGCTTTTCCTGGTCTCCCCATGGGGTGCAGGGCCCAAGCACCTGGGCCATCCTCCACTGCACTCCTGGGCCACAGCAGAGGGCTGGCCTGGAAGAGGGGCAACCGGGACAGAATCGGGCGCCCCGACCGGGACTAGAACCCGGTGTGCCGGCGCCGCAAGGCGGAGGATTAGCCTGGTGAGCCACGGCGCCGGCCGACAAGAATTTTAAGAATATGATTTCAAGGGGGTAGCAAATTATTTGCCTGCTTGGAGCACCCATCTTTGTTTGAGATGCCCCTTCAGATTCAATAGCTTTTCGGGGCCGGCGATGTGGCATAGAAGGTTAAGCCGCTGCCTGCAATGCTGGAATCCCATATGGGCGCCAGTTCCAAGTCCCGGGTGCTCCCATCCTATCCAGCTCTCTGCTATGGCCTGGGAAAGCAGTAGAAGATGGCTCAAGCCCTTGGGGCCCTGTACCCGTGTGAGAGACCCAGAAGAAGCTCCTGGCTCCTGGCTTCGGATTGGCACAGCTCAGCTGTTGCTGCCAACTGGGGAGTGAACCAGTGGATGGAAGACCTCTCTCTCTCTCTCTCTCTCTCTCTGTTTTTCAAACCAGGAGCACAGAGAACAGACACAGTCCCGAGACTATTGATGTTAGAATTGTCTTTCTCTCCTTGGTCCTGTAACACAGGTATTTGGTGTCCTTGCACAGTCCATGGTCACAAAACAGATTGGGAGGAATAAGAGAAGCCAGCCAGCCTACTCCTGTCCCCCAGTTACACCTCATAGCAAGGGGTAGGACAAAGGAGAGTAACATCTTTTGAGTGCTTGTTAGGTGTTAAAGACTCAGCTGACTGCACTGCATAAATTATCTCTTTTTAATTCTCTCACTTGGAAGTAGTTATCGCTATTGCCATATTCTATATTAAGCCATAGGAAAGCTAAGGAATTTATCCAAGTTCACACAGGGATTCACACCTGCTCTCACTCTCAAGCCTCTGCTCATTTGGGACACATCTTATCCCTTACTGCCATTATGGTTGGGACCCTTGGCCACTAGATCTGGCTCAGGGGCCTTCACCATACCTACCTACCCTACCTGAGGCCAGCCAGAGTGCTGCCTAAATGAACCAAGGCTACTGCTAATGAACCTTGCTACTGCTGGCCAGTTACACTGGTAAGCCACATGCTTGTGATTTGGGCATCTCCCCCCTCTTCCAGACTTAAGTAAAACATAGTGGGTAAAGTCTGGTTTTCCAGTTGCCACCAAAACAGGCCAGATAAGCAACCAAGAAGTGGTGCCCCAGGGAAGTATCTTCCCATCAGAGACCAAGTCTGACAATTTCCTCTCTGTCCTCCCACACAGTCTACTCTGAGGGAGTCCTGTCCTCCTTAACAGATTCCCCTGGGGGCTACATAGACACCCCTGCCTACGTACTAGCCCTGTCTCTTCAGAGCTCTTTGGCAAGCTACGCCAAAGCTTCCCCAGGCCTTGCTTCCCATGCGTCCCTGCCTCACCTCACTTCTCCCTCACTATTACTGCTCTGAGATTGCACATTCCAAAGAAAGCATCAGTCAGTCTCATATGGTTTCCTAGGGAACCCAGAATTTCTAGTTGTGTTTGCACTTAGCTTTTTATTTCATTATTCTTAATAATGTGCTAAGTGTCTACCTGCATGCCATCTAAAGCATAAGCCAGAACCTTAACATAACCTTCATCAAATATATGGTCCCCACATTCCACACCTCACTCCTCCCTATACAAGGTAACCATCATCCAGAGTTCTTTTGCCTTTTTAAATATATAGTTTTATTGCATCTACATGTATTTTTATAAAGTGTATTTTTATATTGTTTCTAACTCTATAAAAATATATCACATTGTATAAATTTGGGACATTTATTTTCTTCACTTAGTGTTTTATTATTTTATTGCTAGGACTTGTCCACATTCTTGTGATTGAGTGTAGTTCATTTGTTTTTACTGCCATATAATAGTCAGTTGTGTAAATATATCACAATTTATCCACCCACTCTCCTGTTGATGGGCAGCTGTTTCCAGGTTTTTGCATCATGAACAGCACAGCTATGAACAATCTTGTATCCACCTCCTGTTTTATATCTGTGAGTTTCCCTTGGGTCCTTCCCTAGGAGTGGAATTGTTGGGTCATATGTAAATGAATGTTCAGCTTTAGGAGATAATGCCAAACTGCTTTCCAAATTGGTTACACAAATTATGTTCTTTCTATCACAGTATCAGAGTTCCCTATATTCCAATTTTTATAGTTCCCTTTGTTCTGATTATTGTCAAAAATGAGAATTGTTGTCAACTGTTGGTTGACAGCTACATATGTTATGTCTCCTCTGGGTATTTGCATTTTTCAAATGGATGCTTAGAGTGGCAATACTTCAATCCAAAGCAATGAATTTCTCAGACTGAATATTGCAGGGCCTATATCTCTACATGCCACATAGGATTTGCTTCTGTAGTGCTTTGCTGAAACCCTGAGTTCTGGGGCACTCTGGGTAGCCCTGAAGATGCAACAGAGAAAGACATATACCCTGTCTTCAGGGTATATAAAGTCTGATACTTGAGAAAGACAATAAAACCATGTTGGATTTGTACACTAATTCAAGTTTCCTATTCCTTTCTCACTCTTGTTTCTAGTTGTATCAGACAGCTTTTCGTCACTATAACAAAGATCAGAGAGGAGTTCCTTAGGAAGGAAGAAGGTTTATTTCAGCTCACAGTTTTAGAGTTCCACAATCCAAGACTAGTTAGTCCCATTAGTCTGGTGTCTAATGAGGGTAGAGGCTGGCCATGATAGAACATATATGGAGGATGGATCCCATGGCAAGCCATCAAGCAGAGAGATCAGGGGGGCAGCATGCACCTCCTAAGTCCCTGGTAGCTCCTTATGAAGCCACCACATTTGATCACAGCAGCTTCACCCCAGCAACCCAAAGCAATCTAATTAATCGCTTTCTAGGAACTCACCTTCAGACATCATTATTGGATTAGTTCCATCCTTAATCGATTAACATACGGCTCTGATGATCAAGCCTCTACTACCAGGGGCCTTTTGAGGTACCCGAACCATTATCCAAACCATAACACTGGGTAACTCAGACTGTAACATAAGGCAGTAGAAGGCATGGGAAGACTTTAGGAAGGTTGTGCAGGTATGCACCAATCATGAAGTTATTCAAAAGCAAATCATTTTAAAAAAAAGTCCCATGCTGGTCGCTATTATCACTTCTCCACCACTATAAATTTCCTGGGAGGGCTTGGCTCCTCCTGACAAGGACAATAGGTTCTATGGTAAGTTATAGCTCCATTTCCTTGCTTTAAGAGGCTGGTAGAGGGGTCAGCATTGTGGCATAATGGGTTAAGCTGACACCAGTAACACCAGTATCCCATATGGGCACTGGTTGGAGTCCTGGCTGTTCCGCTTATGATCCAGCTCTCTGCTAGTGCACCCAGGACAGGAGTAGAGAATGGCCCAAGCCCTTGGGCCCTTGCCAACCACATGGGAGACCCAGATGAAGCTCCTGGTTGCTGGCTTCAGCCTGGCCCACCATTTGGGGAGTGAACCAGCAGATGGAAGTCAGTCTCTCTCTCTCTCTCTCTCTCTCTCTCTCTCTCTCTCTCTCTGAATTTCTGCCTTTCAAATAAATAAAATAAATCTAAAAAAGAAAAAAGAGATTAGTAGAAACCTGTTCGTCTACTCAGCTTCATCCACAAAAGGATCTCTTAGAATGGGTCAAATGTCTGCTTGGATCCTCTCTTCCCCCATTCCCTATCTATCCTAACATGGCTTGCCTCTGCTTGGCTACATCTTCAAGTTGACTCCCTTCACATGGTGGCTGCATTTGGATCTTGCAGTCTCCATACCATCAGGTCTTTTATAGCCAAAGATCCTAGAACAAGAGTATTTTTCGGGATGGTTAGCAAAATACCCAGAGAGACATGTCTCACTGGTCCAACAGATATCTCATACTATTTCATAAGTCAATCACTGAGACTAAGAAGATAAAATATTCTGATGGTCTGAGCCTGGATGGCATTCCTATCGTTGGGCCAAACCACAAGACCAGGGATACTTTGAAATTGGGGCATGAGTGTATTTCCCCAAAGGGGTGCAGGGAAGACACAGAGGTTCAAGAAGTTAGCAGACTTGGTACCTCTAGTTAATTCTCCTCACACTGCCTCTTTCACCAATAGGTATGTGAAGACAAAACAAATATATTTATGCTGTCCCTTGGCATTCTACTAATGATAGTTAAATTATCTTTCTAACATAAAAATCACACAAGTTATCCATCTTATTTCCTGCATCCAGTGGCTTCAATAATCACATGCTTTACTAAAAGAACATTCAGGATGGTGCCTGCAGTCAACACAGCACAGGCAACAGGACCCAAGAGCTTGCTTTGTAGTTTCATGCCCCGCTCCCAACAGCACATTGCTAAATTTAGGAGCAATTCTGTTCCTCATGCTCCCTCTTCTCTTTACCTGAGTTACTGATCCTAAAACGTTTTGAGTTCATTCTCCCACAAGGAACATATGAAAATGTTTTTCTTGTTGTTTTCTTGTAACTTTTTTTCCAGGGCTCTGTGCATATTCATCACGCCTCTCCCTCTTTTTTACTAGCTGCTCTATGGCCAGTCTGTTAGAATTCTGAGCCCTGAAATTTCTGGAAAAATAGCAGGACAATGGGCATTGTGTTGGGGGTAGGAATAGCAAATAGAAGATGGGTCTCAAAATCAAACCACATAGGCAGCAGTCAATCTAATTTACTTATTGGAACTGGCTCTGGGGAGCCCTATTCCTCCTGCCATTCCTCATCCCTGGTGTTTAGAATATTGAGTCTACAGACTCTCCAGGGGTCCTGAAAGTTTCATAAGAATATCCTTTAGAAACCTGTTTACTTAAGACCTGGGTCAATAGCACAGTCACAGTCATCCTTTGGCAGCTATGGAGGATTGGTTCCAGGAACCTCTTCAGATACCAAAATCCAAGGATGTTCAAGGTCCTTATATAAATACTATAGTATTTGCATATAATAAACCCACAACCTCCCATCTTTAGATTACTCACAATACCCAATATAATCTAAATATTATGCAAACAGTTGTTGTACTGTACAGTTTAGGGGATACTGACAAGAAAAATGCCTGTACGTATTCAGTTCAAATGTAGTTTTTTTCCCTCCAGGTATTTTCAATCTGTGCTTGGTTGTATCCATGGATATGAAACCCATGGATATAGACAGAAGACTGTGGTGGATCATACAGATTATGAAGTTTGTGGCCCTTGCTAATTTACCTATTTCACCATGAATTTTACAGGGTAGTGAAATTATAAAGCAGAAAACCGCTTCTAATCTAACTTCCTCATAACATGCCTGGAAAAACAGCACAAAATGGCCTGAATGCTTGTGCCCCTGCCACCTCATGGGATGGAGTTTCTAGTTCCTGGCTTTATCCTGACCCAGCCATAGTCATTGCAACCATTTGGAGAGTGAACCAGCCGATGCAAAATCTCTTTCTCTTCTCTCTCCCTCTTTCGCTGTCATTCTGCTTTTGAAATAAACAAATCTTTTAAAAAATAAGAATTAAAACAACACTAGAAGGAATGTATGAAACTGTTCGATTCATGATTGGTAACCACTAGAATTAGATATGCGAAGAGGGATGAAGCTACTCCAAGCTAAATTATACAGAAAATCCTGGTTTGCCCCAGCTCTGTTTCCCATTTTCCTTTTCTTCAATACCAGGCAGCTTCTCCACCATACATCCCAGCCATTCAGCATTTGCTTTGTAGCTTCTGGCAGCTGGAACTCTTCCTGTTAGTTAAGCCTGTCTTCATGGAATATTGCCTTACATTCCAGGTTTATCTCTTCCTTCCTGCACACCTATTAAAACTCCCATTTTTCTCACTGCCAGAAGAAAAATATTCAGGTCTTATCAGAAAAGTGGTCATCTGACTCGATTACAAGGTCAAAATCAAAAAAATTCCTAGGCTTCTCACCAGGAAGTCATACTAGGAGATGGAAAAAAAAAAACAGAGAGAGAAATAGAAAAACAGGGGGGTTTAAATAAAAAGATAACAAGAACAATGAAGAACTGTTTTTCCCTAAGGCAGATAGTAATAACAAAAGAAATTGCTTGATAAAGCAAAGACCAATTTATTTAGCTTGTAAGACAAAACTATTTTTGCTTAAAAAAAAAACAGGATGGATCAAGAATATACAAATACAAATGTATAAAACATAAAGAATGATCATAAGCAGGTTCTCCAAAGATCCCTTTAAAGAGCCAACTCCCAAAAAGTACTAAAAGTTAAATTCCATTTGGAAAAATTACACTTATAGTTAACTTTCTAGAAACCCAGCTACTGTGTAAAGTATTTTCTCCTGCTTCCTTCCTGCATTGTTATGATTTCATCAGTATAGTTAATTTTCTTGGCTAGTTTCCACTCAGGCATTTCATTATTTTCCCTCAATATGTCTTGTTAGAAGACTGTTTTTTGTTGTGGGTGAGATCATGGGTATGTGACTAGCCAACAATGAAAATGACACCTTTGGTGATATATTCTCTCTTAATAAATGCTACAATATCACTCAGAAACTCACAATAATTCTGACATAAATTCTCTGGGGCCAGAATCAGGAAGGAAGGGCTTCCATGTACATCTCTGATCCCCCTGACTAAATACCCAAAGTTCAGATCAAGGCGAGCCTGTCCGGCATGCCTAAAACAAAGCACTTTGTCCACCCAGTTTACTGCCCCAAAAGAGCTATTACACTCTGTTTTCTCCCTGGCAGGAAGTCAGTTCTCAGCGCAATTGCAAATAGGATAAACAGACCATTCATACAGAACCAGTGAACATTTTGTTTTACGTCCCACCTGACTTTGAGAGAGAGCTCTGAGTACAACACAATATTAAACTAGGAAAATGTGGTATAACTTTTTAGGGGAGCACTGCTTTCCATTGAGACAATTAAACATGAAATTCCTTTCAATAATTACTTACAGTAGAGGCTGCTCAAAACTGAACCCTAAAATCTCCATACGGACCCCGATTATGTAGCATCAGCAGCTTGCTGAACCCTCTATCCTAGGATATGATTCTGGGGCCCGCCTATGCCACCTTCACATTGGTCTTCATTCCCAGAATCTTGATTTCTTTTCAGAAGTGTTCCATCAGTGTTAGTTACAATATGCAAAACTGGTGCCACAAGCACCCTCATTACACAGGTAAGGTAAACCAAAGGAAATCAAATGGTAATGCTCCGGAAAATGTGCAGAACAGACACATCCAGGGCCAGAGCCAGGGGTTTCTGTGTCTAAATCCCATGCTTGTGTTGTAGACAATATTGCTTGGTTGTGTCAACCTGGCTGTCTGATCTTGCCTGTTGGCATCCAGTCTGAGACCTGAGATCTCACAACTAGGAGATTTAGAAAACATTGGCAATCTTAAACCTACTGGCTCAAGATCTTCCAGTTCATCTTCCACACTACCGCAGTAGTGATCCCCCTACACTGCAATCTGATCATGCTGCTCTCCTTTGCCTGAAAGCAACTCGCTGCCAGTGCCTAAGCCCAAACTCCTAGCCAGGCATGTAAGGCCCTGCCTGGACACTCACTGCCCCCTTTGCCCAAAGCAGCAGACGCATGGCAGCATCTGCTCCCACTAAATAATTCCTCTTTCCTTTATCACGATGCTCTTCCTTCTGTAGTACCTCTGCCCAGAGCCCATCTACCCCCATCAACCTAAGGATGTATCTCATTGAGCTTCACTGCTATATCTTCCTCTGTGTAGCCTTTCCTGACAGACTTTCTTCCCTCTGGGCTTCAGTTTCCAAGCCAGTACAATATGGATCATAATTTCTTTTTTTTTTTTCATTTTTTTATAACGCTAAAGAATATAAATTTCCAAAATACAGCTTATAGATTACAATGGCTTCCCCCCCCATAACTTCCCTCCTACCCACAACCCTCCCCTTTCCCACTCCCTCTCCCCTTGCATTCACATCAAGGTTCATTTTCAATTCTCTTTGTATACACAACATCAGTTTAGTATATGTTAAGTAAAGATTTCAACAGTTTGCCCTCACAAAGCAACACAAAGTGAAAAATACTGTTGGAGTACTAGTTATAGTATTAATTCACATTGTATAGCACATTAAGGACAGAGATTCTACATGATATATATTTTTTAAATTGATTAATTTTCTATGCAATTTCCAATTTAACACCAAGATTTTTTTTTCATTTTTAATTATCTTTATATACAGAAGATCGATTCAGTATATACTAAGTAAAGATTTCATCAGTTTGCACCCACACAGAAACACAAAGTGTAAAAATACTGTTTCAGTACTAGTTATAGCATTACTTCACATTGGACAACACATTAAGGACAGATCCCACATGAGACGTAAGTACACAGTGACTCCTGAAGTTGATTTAACAATTTGACACTCTTGTTTATGGCGTCAGGAATCTCCCTGGGCTCTAGTCATGAGTTGCCGAGGCTATGGAAGCCTTTAGGGTTTGCCGAATTCAATCTTATTCCGACAGGGTCATAGTCAAAGTGGAGGTTCTCTCCTCCCTTCAGAGAAAGGTACCTCCTTCTTTGATGGCCCCATTCGTTCCACTGGGATCTCACTCACAGAGATCTTTCATTTAGGTCTTCTTTTTTTTGCCACAGTGTCTTGGCTTTCCATGCATAAAATACTCTCATGGGCTATGGATCATAATTTCTACACCATAATCTAACTCAAGGATCACATGAAACAATGACCAGGAAAGTTCTCTGGAAAATGCAAAATACTATATGAATGCTCTTTTAAGATAGCTAATATATAGTAAGCCATTTTTCTTAAGAAAACTAGTTATAGCTCTTGTGGTGATTATTATGAAATTAACCTCTACAAATTAAAACATTTTCTTTGTTTATTCATTACCTAAAAATGAGCTAAGTTTGAACTGGTGACCAGTACTCTGCTCACTTCAGATACAAATAGATTAAAATGGAGTCACACAGAGAGGATTAGCATGACCTTTGCCCCCATATGATGTTCAGTAATGAAACATTGCATTTCATTCATTTCTAGAATTCTATTCTCAAGTTTTATAGATTTTCTCATATCAATAGAATAGTTTCTTTATAACTCTAATTTTCTGTAGCCAATAAGTTAAAGTTTGATTTCCTTAAATTACTTTTGCTGTAACACTACATCCTTGTTGCTTCTTGGTCACCCACTTAATACAGTGAAGCACCACACTGCTTCCAGAACATGAGGACAATGGCAGGTGACACACACTCAGTTATTACCATGTACCAAGCACTCTTGTAAATGATTTCTGATGATCAGAAAATGTAAACATCACTACAACTCTCATTTATTCTATAGAAAATGGGGGTGAAGAAATGGAGACTTGCAGAGGTTACTGGCCTTGTTGAAGGTTTAAACTTAGGAGACTGACAACAATCATGCTGTTAACCACTGAACTGCACCACTGCTCTAAGGGGCTGCTGAAGTGAAAGAACTCTCCAGAAGCTTGCACTTGGCACAATGGGTGGTCGGGACCACAGCTAGGAGAGCACATGCCAAGATTTAGCAGGTATCTGAGTCCATCCTACTTGGCTGTAGGCTACAACCACACGTTTGGACACCAAGACCAAGGGAGCCTAAGAAGGGCAAGTGCTGATACCCAAGGAGGTTAGCGGGGTTAAGGTAACTGACTTTATATTGACTCCCTCTCATGAACTTTGTTCCATTTTCAACAGAATGGAAAATGTTATTTTCTTACACATTTCCCTCCACTCCCCTGAATACCACTTCAAAACAGACCTAATTGGTTAAATATAATGTCCTGGAATGGATCCTGGAGCAGTAAAAGCATACTAGTGGAAGCTTGAAAAATTCTGTAGTTTGGTCAAAATAATATCCCTTTTTTTTTATTTTGACAAATGTATGATAGTTACAGACAATGCTAACATTAGGGAAAACTGGGTAAAGTGTATACAAAACTCTTTGTGCTTTATAACATTTATTTATTTATTTATTTATTTATTTATTTATTTTTGATGGTCAGAGTGGACAGTGAGAGAGAGAGACAGAGAGAAAGGTCTTCCTTTGCCGTTGGTTCATCCTCCAATGGCCGCCGCGGCCGGCGCACTGTGGCCGGCGCACCGTGCTGATCCGATGGCAGGAGCCAGGTGCCTCTCCTGGTCTCCCATGGGGTGCAGGGCCCAAGCACTTGGGCCATCCTCCACTGCACTTCTGGGCCATAGCAGAGGGCTGGCCAGGAAGAGGGGGCAACCAGGACAGAATCCGGCGCCCTGACTGGGACTAGAACCCGGTGTGCCGGCGCTGCAAGGCAGAGGATTATAAATTAAAAATTATTTAAAAATTGAAACTTTAGGCCGGCGCCGTGGCTCAACAGGCTAATCCTCCGCCTTGCGGCGCCGGCACACCGGGTTCTAGTCCCGGTCGGGGCACCGATTCTGTCCCTGTTGCCCCTCTTCCAGGCCAGCCCTCTGCTGTGGCCCAGGAGTGCAGTGGAGGATGGCCCAGGTGCTTGGGCCCTGCACCCCATGGGGAGACCAGGAAAAGCACCTGGCTCCTGGCTCCTGCCATTGGACGAGCGCGGTGCGCCGGCTGCAGTGCGCCGGCCGCGGCGGCCATTGGAGGGTGAACCAACGGCAAAAGGAAGACCTTTCTCTCTGTCTCTCTCTCTCACTGTCCACTCTGCCTGTGTAAAAAAAAAAAAAAAAAAAAAAAAAAATTGAAACTTTGGGGGCTGGATTTATGTCATAGCGGGTAAAGCCACCCCTGGGATGTTGGCATCCCATATGGGCCCTAGTTTGAGACCTGGCTGCTCTGCTTCCAATACAGCTCCCTGCTAATGTACCTGGGAAAGCAGTGGATGATAGCTCAAGTGCTTGGACCCCCGCACCCATATGGGAGATCCAGAAGAAGCTCCTGACTCCTGGCTTCAGCCTGGCTCAGCCCCAGCCATTTCGGCCATTTGGGGAGTGGACCAGCAGATGGAAGATCTCTCTGTGTGTGATTCTTCCTCTCTCTGTGTAACTCTTTCAAATAAATAAATAAATCTTTTTTTAAAAAAAAAAAAAGAAGCTTTTTTTTAAAAAAAAAAAAAGGCCTCAGTTAAATTATTATGAGACTTTCTGTTTCTATTGAATCAATCCATTGCACAATTTACATAAATTTAGAGGATTTAAGATTTATTTTTATTTATTTGGAAGAGTTATAGAGAGAAAGAGAGAAGGAGAGACACAAAGAGAGGTCTTCCATCTGGTTGTTTACTCCCCAAATGACCCCAATGGCTGGGGCTGGGACAGGGCCAGGCCAAAGTCAAGAGCCAGGAGCTTCTTCCAGGTCTCCCACGTGGGTGCAAGGGCCCAGGCACTTGATTCATCTTCTGCTGCTTCTCCAGGTGCATTATCAGAGAGCTGGATCAGAAGTGGAACAGCTGGGACTCAACCCAGTGCCTATATGAGATGCCAACATTGCAGGCAGCGGCTTAACCCACTACGGTACCATGCCAGTCCCATACTGTTACTTTAACATTGTTGTGGGGCCGGCCATGCGGTACAGTGGATTAAAGCCTGAGCCTGAAGTGCCGGCATCCCATATGGGTGCCATTCGAGACCCAGCTGCTCCACATCCAATCCAGCTCTCTGCTGTGGCCTGGGAATGCAGTGGAGGATGGCCCAAGTGCTTGGGCCCTGCACCCCATGGGAGACCAGGAAAAGCACCTGGCACCTGGCTCCTGCCAGCGGATCAGCGCAGTGCGCCGGCCGCAGCACGCCGACCGCGGCGGCCATTGGAGGGTGAACCAACAGCAAAGGAAGACCTTTCTCTCTGTCTCTTACTCTCGCCGTCCACTCTGCCTGTCAAAAATAAAAAAAAAAAAAAAAGAAGAAGAAGATGGCCCAAATCCTTGGGCCCCTGAACCCACATGGGAGACCCGGAAGAAGCTCCTGGCTCCTAGCTTCAGATTGGTGTGGCTCCGGCCGTTGCGGCCAATTGGGGAGTGAACCATTGGATGGAAGACGTCTCTCTCTCTCTCTGCCTCTCCTCTCTCTATGTAATTCTGACTTTCAAATAAATAAATAAATCTTTAAAAAAAAAAAAAAGAAAAAGAGAAATAATGTTTGGGAGCAAGTTCCAAAGTCTCATTCCACCACTGAAATGACTGAAACTTTGCATTCCCATTAGGAAAAACAAAAATAAAAAATTATGGTTAGGCAACGATATGATGTGCCTAAATATAGCTTCCTTTCTGGCCTTCTGAAATCCTAAGTATCACACCTGGCAAAGAGAAAGTAAAATAATGATGAATTATGTAGGTAACTTAGCCATAAGTATACCACCAGAGATAGAGCTCAACAATACTACCTCAGGTGGACAGGACAGTTCTGCATAATAAGTATTGTTTTTCATAATGGCACTTAGGAGAGTAGATCTGGAACAAGCTGTGCCCAGAGATTCTGGCTTTTCCCTCAGATTTGGGAAACAAACCATAAAATGACCAGTGTTGTAGTCAATGTAATATAGTCATCTGAACATTCTTCCCAGATTCTGAACTGCTGTGCCTTCGATGAGATGTTACTCTTTAAACAACCATCTGATCACTTAATCAAATCTCACTGGCTCTGCCAGTCACTGCCAGCTCCTTCTGAGGAAGGTAGGAGACTCCTGACCCCAGGCACTGACCTGTATGTGTCTGAAGGGAGTAGTAGTAGCTCATTCTTGCTGTGTTCCGCTCAGTCAGATCCTGTATATGAGTTTTGGCACTGAGTAGATGTGGTTCTGTTCATCCCAACTGGTATCTATCTTTCTTTATTTTTATTTATAATAAAAATTTATACTAATAAATAAATTTATAATAATAAATAAAATATTATTTATTTGAAAGGCAGATGGGACCAGCACTGTGGTACAGCAGGTTAACACCCTGGACTGAAGCGCTGGCATCCCGTATGGGTGCTGGTTCAAGACCTGGCTGCTCCATTTCCAATACAGCTCTCTGCTATGGCCTGGGAAAGCAGTGGAAGATGGCCCAAGCCCTTGGGGTACTGCACCCATGTGGGAGACCCGGAAGAAGCTCCTGGCTCCTGGCTTCGGATTGGCGCAGCTCCAGCTGTTGCGGCCAACTGGGGATTGAACCATTGGATGGAAGACCTCTCTCTTGCTCTCTGCCTCTCCTCTGTCTGTGTAACTCTGATTTTCAAATAAATAAATAAAATCTTTTTTAAAAAAAGGAAGGAAGGAAGGAAGGAAGGAAGGAAGGAAGGAAGAAAAAAGGAAAGAAAGAAAGAAAGAAAGAAAGAAAGAAAGAAAGAAAGAAAGAAAGAAAGAAAGAAAGAAAGAAAGAAAGAAAGAAAGGCGGAGAGAGATTGATCTAATCCACTGTTTTACTCTACAAATGCCTGTAACGGCTGGGGCTGAGAAAGGTCAAAGCAAGGAGGCAGGAACTCAATCTGGGTCTGCCACATGAGTAGCAGGGACCCAAGTACTTGAGCTATTACCTCTACCTCCCAAAGTGCATTAGCAGGAAACTGGAATTGGGGATAGAACTGGGACTCAAACACAGGCACTGCAATAGGGGATATTGTATCTCAACAACTACACTGAATGTCCACCCCTTTTTCTTTTTAATCTTTTTAAAGATTTATTTATTTTACTTGAAAGTCAGAGTTACACAGAGAGAGAAGGAGATGCAGAGAGAGAGAGAGAGAGAGAGAGAGAGAGAGAGGTCTTCCATCCACTGGTTCCCTTCCCAATTGGCTACAACGGTCGGAGCCATGGCCTCCTCCTCCGAGCCTCCCATGTGGGTGCAGGGGCCCAAGGACTTGGGCCATCTTCCACTGTTCCCCTATGGGATACCAGCTCTGTAGGTGGCGGCTTTACCCGCTACACCACAGCATTGGCCCCTCTTTTTAATCTTTAAAAATTAGTGGGCACGGGACCAAGGAAATGGCTTTCTTATAAAACGTGTACTTTAGCACTAAGGAGAAGTAGCAATCATGCCTTTCAGTAGTGCAACTGAACAAAAAGCAGAACAGAAAGTGACAGTAGGCAAAAGAGGCAACAGAAAGCCAATCTCAAGTTGAGAAAAAGGCCCACCAGCTCCAATTTCTGAGGCCCACAATAAATGAAATAAATGAAGAAAAATGCCAAAGTGGGAATCTTAGTCCATTTCTGATTTTAACATACTGGGTAATTTATAAAAAAAAATAGAAGCTCATTTGACTCACAGTTCTGGAAACTCAGAAGTCCAAGAACATGGTGCCAACTCCTGGTGAGTGACTTCTTGCTCCATCAGAACATGGTTGAGGGGCCAGCACCGTGGCTCACTAGGTTAATCCTCCTCCTGTGGTGCCGACATCCCATATGGGTGCCAGGTTCTAGTCCCGGTTGCTCCTCTTCCAGTTCAGCTCTCTTCTGTGGCCCGGGAAGGCAGTAGAGGATGGCCCAAGTGCTTGGGCCTCTGCACCCGCATGGGAAACCAGGAAGAAGCACCTGGCTCCTGGCTTCGGATTGGCATAATGCCAGCCATAGCAGCCAATTGGGGAGTGAACCAATGGAAGGAAGATCTCTCTCTCTCTCACTGTCTATAACTCTACCTGTCAAATAAAAAATAAAAAAAGAAAAACAAAACATGGTTGAGGGCACCACATAGGGAGACAGAGCAGGTGTGTCCAGTTAGGTTTCTCTTCTTCTCCTACAGCATCTAATGTCCTCATGGGGCCCACCTCCTTCGCCTCATCTAATCCTAATTGCCTCCCCAAGATCCCAGCTCCAAAAACCCATACATTTGGAGATTAAGTTCCTAATACATGAACTTCGGGGGGAAAACATTCAAACTATGTGACAGCTTATTAATTTATGGTATGTTTTGATTTTTAAAGTTAATAAAGTTGTAAGGTGAACAACTTCCTAACCTGTCTGTATATCTATTTAGAAACAATATTAACAGTCTAATTTGAATCTGTGACTATGAAGTCCAAGCTAACAATTCCATTATCCACTATTCCACCCCCAGGTACCTACCCAAAAGGCCTTAACAGAAAAAAAGCATAGACAAAAATGATGAAGGAGAATAAAAAGAGAAGTGCCAAAGGGGATGGTAGGAAACAGAGGGGGAGGTGAGAGAGACAGAGACAGAGAGAGCAAGCAAGTGCATTGGAGTTCCGCAAACAGTGGCATCATTGAGTACCAATGCATGGTCACCTTCCACTGACTTAACCTTGAGAGACAACTTGGAAGACTTCTTGCTCCGGAAGACGGATCTGCAATCACCTGTTAGGTGCTCACCAAGACACTGTGCCGGGGACTAAGGGATCAGAGTCAGGCTGAAAATAAAAATGTATGTGTCTTCAAGGACATTATTATAATAGTCTTGGCACTCTGAGCAGCAAACAGGGAGATAAATATGTCCTTGAAGAGTTAGCTTCCTAGAATGAAGGTCACTAACAGTTGTTAGCTCTGAAAGAATAGCTTCAAAGGCAAGTAGCTTGGTAATTCAAAGATCACAGACTAGATATTCACTCAGTAGGGGCCCCTGTGGCGGTGCAGCAAGTTAAGCGCAACTCGAGACTCCAGCATCCCATTCTGGAGCTCTGGTTCAATCCCCTCAGCTGTTCCACTTCTGATCCAGCTCCCTGCTAACGCGCCGGGGGAGGCTGCAGATGATGATGATGGCTCAAATGCTTGGGCCCCTGCCACCCACGTGGGAGGCTGGGACGGAGTTCCAGGCTCCCGGCTTCAGCCTGGCCCAGCTGCAGTCATTGAGGCCATCCGGGGTCTACTCTGCCCTTCAAATAAATCTTCTAAAAAAACCAAGAAGCATATGCACGAAAGGACTTGGATGAAAGCTGTGCGCTCAAGCCCCATCTTCCTACTACAGGTGACAGTTCCCAGTCTGGCCACTATTCCTGCTGTTCCAGCACTTTTGAGGGAGTCAGACGAGCGACGACTACTTCCTCGGGCCCGACACCTGGAGCTAATGTGGGTCTTGGACTCGGGGTCTTGAGCAAAGACTAGACAGGTAGAAGAGGTGAGCCTATAGGTCAGCAGGGGCCTGTCGGGTATAACTGTCCTTCTTCATTCTTCGGCCTAGGCTTCAAAAGCTGTAGAAATAAGCATAATTTTCGCAGGAATGGTTGGTGGTCTGAGGTACCCTATAGCCAAAAGTCGGTGGTTCTGTGGTAACTTTCCACCATTTCAATACAGGATTCCTAACGCAAGCCTCGAGATGCACCCTCATCTTTGTCAGTACTTGATAAATTCAGCTATATGTCGGAAACTATGAGGAGAAAAAGGGAAGAGAGGGGGCTGTCCCCAGTGTAGAGATGACAGCGCCTCCGGAAGGTGAGAGCCCCGAGAGACCCGGGGCAGCCGCCGCTTCCCACAGGTCGCGACCCCACTCTACGCATGCGCAAACGTGGGCATCGGCTCCCGGCCAGTGCGTGAGGCGGCCGCGGGCCGGAAGCGAGGCGGTGCCGGAGCGGCGCGCGCGTGCGCGGGAGGAGGCGGAGCGCCGGGGAGGGGCTTCAGGGAACGGGGCGGGGCGCACGCAGCATGGCGTCCAACATCTACTTGGTTCGCCAGCGGATCAGCCGGCTCGGCCAGGTGCGGCCCAGGCGGAGCCTCGGCTTCCCAGTCCCGGCCCGCCCCTCGCCTGCCAGCCGCCCCTTTCCGTCTCCGCCCCCGCGCCTCGGCCAGCGGCTCAACCGCCGCCGCCCCGCCCCGGCCCGCCCCGCCTCCGAGCGCGGCCCGCCCTCCCCGCCTGCCCTTCCTCGCCGCCCGGCTGCTCGGGTCTCGTCGGTCCCCTCCTCCTCCGCCCCGCCGTCCTGACTCTTTCTCCCTCCTGTCCTCAGAGGATGTCCTCCTTCCAGATCAACCTCAACCCGCTCAAGGAGCCGCTCGGCTTCATCAAGATCCTCGAGTGGGTGAGTGCAGCCCGCGCGTCCTCGGCGGGGAGGCGTGGGCGCGGAGAGCGGCCCGGCCCGCACGGGGCCCAGGGGCGGGATTGGAGTGGACGGCCAGGGAGGGCAGGGAGGCCGCGGCCCGGGGCCCGCGCGGGGCGGAGGCGCGGCGGCCGGCTTGGAATCGCGAGCGCCTCGGCCGCGGGGCTCCGTGGCGGAGCCGCCCCCACGCCGGAGCTCGCTGCTAGGCGATGCCCCCGGCGAGAGCGGGAGTGCAGGTTTCTCTGCGGTTTCCCTGCCTCCTGCAAAGGAAGAGAGAGTTTCCTGCCGCGGTCCAACCGAAACAAGGCGGCCGGAGCGCCCGGTGCGGGCCTTCCCGCCCGGGGCCTCTGAGGCCCGGCCGCTCGAAGCCCCTTTCGTCCCGATCGGACGGGCGTTCAGGGCGTGATTTGATCGAAGTTAGACCTCGGGTCCGGGCGGCGCGGGGAAGGCGTCGGACCAGAACGCAGCGAGTCTGTTGGGTCGGCTCAGGCGCCTACCAGGCAGAGGCGGGTGGACGCGGGAGTTTGTTTCAGATACTTCCAAGCAACATCCTGCTTGGAGAGGCGGCTCGAAGGCCCTTCCTGGGAACCCTCGCAATCATTAACATCAAAGGAGACTTATTAATGCGACCTTGGCCGCGATCAGAGGCTCAGAGTTGGTGAACGCGCGGGGCGCGGCGGGCTTCCTTTAGCCCTCGAGGCCCGGCACGTGTTTGCTGTGCGGATTTTCAGTCCCGTGCCAGGCAGTAGGCAGCTGGCGGCTGGTCTGTGCAGTGTGCAGCAGCTGCATCCGAAACACTCGCACGCCTTACTCTAGTGAGAAAGTGGCCGAGAACAAGCGCATACCTTGTCCTGCGTTAAAGAACCTGAGGAGGATGTTTTTAAGAAGTAACAGAGCAGCACACATCCTCTGATGAGCATTTCATTTTAGTTTTCGAACCTACCCAGTTCTTCCAAAATTTTGCAGGGTGTTTTCTGAAAATCGAAATAATGCAGACTTCACACTTTCTGAAAGACAGGTGAATGTGTATACTAAACCTGGGTTCACACTTAAAGGTGAAGTTATTTGAGCATTTAAATATTTTTAAGTATTTTAATAAATATGTATTTTCAGAAGGAAAATATACTGTTTAAGCTAATCTAATATAAAGGTTAAGAAAATATGTTACACCTGATAGATTGTTACTGAGGATTTTAAATAATGCAGATTTTTCGCTTAAATTAAGAGGCAATTGTTTAGTTTGTGCTTTTATTATTTGTCAGGTTTTTTTTTTAAATTGTATACTTAAAGCACTACTGATAGTTCTTTTAGTGTTCTGATGTGTTTTGTAAGAATTTGAGCAAATTATTGCACAGGAGAGCTTTTTATAAGACTGTACATTGTTAATGATGTAGTGAATATTTATTCAACAAATATTTGAGTATCATGTATCAGCACTACATTAAACACCAGCATACAAATGTGAATAAAAGGCTTTTCCTTATGGTATAGTAAGCATGAAGGACATGCAAATGAATATGAGAATGCCATATGATAAATACTGTGTAAAGGTATGTACAAAATACACTCCAAGCTAGAGTGGCTTTCTAGGCATGGAGGAGCTCACATTCATTGGGGTGTAAAGTTGAAGAAGCAGCATAGCCCATGTGAGAACTTAAAGTTAACTGGAGATGGGCTAGAAGAGATAGGCACACTGGGAGGGAGCAGGGTCTTGTTTGGGAAGAAGGTAGGTTTCAGAGGGCTTGCCTCCTGAGGACGTAGGCATCGCCCTTGGGAACGAGCCTCCCTGCAGCATACAGAATATTGGGGTGCTCACTGGCTAGCTTCCACTTAAGCCCACATTTCCCGTCATAGGGAAAGGAGGTTCATCCCAAGGTTTTTTTTTTTTTTTTTTTTTTTTTTTTACAGGCAGAGTGGACAGTGAGAGAGAGAGACAGAGAGAAAGGTCTTCCTTTTGCCGTTGGTTCACCCTCCAATGGCCGCCGCGGTCGGCGCGCTGCGGCCGGCGCACCGCGCTCGTCCGATGGCAGGAGCCAGGAGCCAGGTGCTTTTCCTGGTCTCCCCATGGGGTGCAGGGCCCAAGCACCTGGGCCATCCTCCACTGCACTCCTGGGCCACAGCAGAGGGCTGGCCTGGAAGAGGGGCAACCGGGACAGAATCCGGCGCCCCGACCGGGACTAGAACCCCGGTGTGCCGGCGCCGCAAGGCGGAGGATTAGCCTGTTGAGCCACGGCGCCGGCCTCATCCCAAGGTTTTGAGCATGTGAATATTATTAGATGTGCCTTTTAGTACTTCTCATCTTCTCAACAGTGTGTAGAGGATGAACTGGAAGAAGGGAGATCTCTTGCTTGAGAAATTATGAGGGCCTAAAATTAGGTGCTGTGGAAATCGAGAGATTTGGGAATTAGAATTTGGAGAGTGAAGAATAGGGAGGAATCCGAAATGACGGCCATGCTTAGTTGGAGTGGCAGTGGCATCATCCAAGAGAGGTCATTAAGAGGAAGAGGAGCGAATTTTAATAGGAGGTTTGTGAGGACTGAAATGTATTGGGTTTGTGATCTCTTTAGATCAGGCAAGGGGGTTTCAAAAAGTTCATGGAAAATTGAATTAAAAGATAATGCAGAGTTTCCATCAGTATTTTGAAACAACCTCATGTAAGTAGCTGTACCCTGTGGGCAGTTGTGTGAATAGAAGTTTGAGCTGGAGATTCAGCAGATACCTGCCAGGGAAGATGAGAGGAGTGGTTAGGAAGATGGAGACTAATCATGTCTTGGTGCCCTTACTAGAGAGAATTTATAGCGATGAGTGCTCCACAATGTTAGGTGCAGTTGAGAGATTAAGTTAGATAAGGACTAAAATGGTTTTGATAGTCATGAAACTATGATTTTAGCAAGAGCAGTTTGAGTGAAACCACAAGTGAGATTGCAGTAGTCACAATAAATGGTAAGAAAGTGAAGACAGTAGATTTCTGTTTGACTGTGAAGATGGAGAGTAGTTGTATTGACCAAAAAACTGAGTAATACCGCTTACAACTCAGTTACTTAAATACTTTTTCTAGAGACCTCCATTATATTTTGGTATGCAACAGAAAGCTATATGTATTTCCCATTTCAATAAGAATAGACAAGGATCAGAATTTAATAAAAATAAATATAATTTTTAATGGTTCATCAAAGACATTCTTAAGTAAAACTGCCTTTTTTTAGACTGTGGTACTAAAATACAGTTTGGTACTATTGCTGATACCCACCAGTGCATTTGCTCAGTGTAAATGTGGACAGTGTGAAATGCAAATTGTTGTGAAAATATTTCTGACCCTTGTGGACTCCTGAGAAAGTCTTGGAAACTCTCAGGAATTCACAGATCACACATTGAAAACTTGCTCCGATATAAGGTAAACATTGGGTACCTGAAACAGAACAGGAAATAGGGTAGGGCTATTCTCAGATCTGGGAATTTAGGGAAAAGCTTCAACCTGCTGCCAGGATTTGTGATTTAACCTGGAGCTGAGTATTTAAAGGATAGAAAGAGCTATAGCCCCTAAGCAAGACCTATGTAGCTTAAGATCTGCTAGCTTAAGATCTGGGTTTGTGATACTAGAATATTCTTAAATGTTGGTAGTTTGGAAAGTCCCATCATAAGGTATAGTGTTTGTGGACAAGGAAAATCTGAAAGCCAAGTAGAAATGACCATAAAACCATTAGACAGAGATAGAAAGGGGACACAGGTAATCAAGTTGAATCTATATCAAATGTTTGAAAAAAATAATTTTTACTGAAAAGCTCAGGTTGTATCAGTAACATCTAGCCAGACCAGCAATCAAGGTTCACTCCAAAAGACATGAAAATAATTGAGCAGTCTGAAAATGGTTTTAAAATAAATTTACTTGTATATAGGTTCTTCAGAGATACTATACTCAGCTTAACAAATTAGAATAGTATTGACATAAAGATATTTTCAACATAGGATGATTAAGAATTAGCAGAAACCTACTATCTGTTTATTTCAACAGGAGCGCTAGCATTTAATTCTCATAATTCAAATTCTTAAAGGTATGGAATCGTATTAGCAGGCTATTTTAGAATTTTCTATGAATGTAATTTAAAAGTAGAAGGGGGCTGGCATTGTGTAGCAGGTAAAGCCACAGTCTTCAACACTGGCCATGTCCCAGCTGTTCCACTTCCAGTCCAGCTCCCTGGTAATGCACCTGGGAAAGCAGCAGAAGATGGTCCACGTCCTTGGGCCCCTGCCGTCCACCAATGGGATACCCAGAAGTGGCTCCTGGCTCCTGGCTTCAGATAGGCCCAGCTCCAGCCATTGCAGGAGGAAGATGTATCTCCTTCCACATTCTCTCTCTCTCTCTCTCTCTCTCTCTCTTTCTCTCTACTCTGCCTTTCAAATAAAGACATTTTTTGGGAAAAAAAAAAAGTGGAGGGAGGTAGAAGAGTAGAACTAAAAAAAAAAAACTCTTTGTCACTGACTTCATTGCACGATGAGAATAAAGTGAGATATTAGCATCAGTAACAAGACATTTCAAAATCAGCCTGCAGTGAAGGCTTCAGAATTTGACTCGAATATCAGTACCGTGGCTGTTGGCATTTGATCTTATGATTGTAAAGGGAAACACAGTTTAAGTAGATGATTTGAAGTAAATGATAAAACCAAATGCAGTGAAGATCCTGCAACTGGAGGCTTGTAAACAACACCCACAAATTAGATGAATACCAGTGTTTCCCTTGGGAATGAGCAGGGCCTAGGACAAGACTGGGACTCTGGCTGTAGTGTAGGTAACTCATTGGAAATACCAGTAGTCTCCAAAATTTTTTAGGTATGCACTCCTATAATTGTAAAATTTTATGTTAGTATCTTAAGGGGTAGCATTTCAGATGAATTTCACTCATATTTTAAAATCCTTATTTTAAATACTATTCCGATAATTTCTGAATGTTTTGCTACCTCTTGTGATCCAATTAGATAGAATCCATTTTTACCTTGTTACATGGCTTCCATTGTCTCTCCTGTATGTAATATTATTAGTTTGTAGTTTATTTGAACACATTTTTAAGTCACTGGTACATTTGTGAAGGTTAGTTTGGTTAAAACAAGATAATTTATTCCTTAAACTCACCTAGCCAGAAATACTCACTGTTACACGTTACTAAAAGTGAAAGAATAGGTGAGATTATTATAGTCTTCCCTTGCAGAGGGTACCCAGCAAACCACACTGACCTGTGATGCTCTGACAGCCAAGCCCAGCGTGAGCTTCTATGGTATATTAATCACGAGTAAGCTTTAATTCCTTATTTAAACTAAAAGTGGAAATGACCAGAAGTTTAATTTCTTCATTTATGTCAGTTAATTGAGTACTGCAGGCTACTTTGAATACAAGAATTCTAGAGAACTAGGTTGTAATATTACCCCTGAGGTTACAGATCTCTGCCTAAGTGGAAGATGCAGTAATGGTTATCTGGTGGACACAGAGATAAGTGGAGCTATTTCTTTGGTAACTTGGTACTGTCGTGAAGAGTATGAAACCTTTTGACTTCAATAGAAGCTTGCTGTCACCTGCCTCTGCTTTCTTAGTAGTTTCGATAGAATTCTGTGTCAGCAGCTTCAGTCATTCCTCATGAGGTAGGCAGGGGTGGGAAAATGATTTCAGAAGTTGCAGAGGTTGGGGGCAGGCATTTGGCGTGACTAAGACACCACTTGGGATGCTTGCATCCCATGTGAGAGTGCCTGGGTTCCAGTCCCTGCTCCACTTCTAATTTCCACTTCATACTAATACCAACCCTGGGAGGCAGCAGATGATGGCTCAAGTGCTTAGGTGTCTGCCACCCACGTGGGAGACTTGCCAGTATTGGTTTTGCATCTTCTAACTTCATCCTGGCCCAGCCACAGCTATTGTGGACATATGGAGAGTGAACCAACAGGTAGAAGATCTTTCTTGTTCTAGCTGTTCCTCCCCGACTTCTGTCCCTCCCTCTGTTTCTCAAATAAAATGAAAATAATTTTTTTAAGGTTCTAAAAAAATACAGTTCAACATGTCTGTACTTCACATATTAGACTAGTGGTAGACTAAAGTACTCAAAGGAACTGCCCTCAAAGTACATGAGTGCAAACAAGTGTTTGGATAAAATATAATAGTCTAAGTCATTGGTTACTGGTAACTTAACAGATTGTTAAGACAGTAGAGAGGGGGGCAGTTTGGAAAGCACTTACCCACTACCCTAAGTAGCATCTGTCATTCTGTTCCATCTGATTGTTGCCATTAGAGAATGTGGATTTGATGTTGACAAATCTTCAGTTTTCCTACACATGATCAGGAAAAGCAGGAAATCCCAATTTTCTTGTGTAGTATTCTAATAGTAAGATATTGGCAACAATTATATACCTTTTGTAAATACTAGAAAGACCCTACAAGTGTGTCTGCAGGCCAGTTTTTGGCAGTAGACTACCAGTATATAACTTCAGTCTAGATCACAATGGCAGTAAAATATAGGAAGAAGTGAGATGGTTGGGTAATTTACTCATAGATTATTTTGTACTTTGTTAAATATAAAATGTGTACTTTGTCCCTTTTTTCTGTATGATAAGATAAAGATAAGAATTGCTAATGTGGCTTTTTTCTTGTAACAAAAAACTTTGAAATGCTTATGTAATGTTCAAATTATGGTTTTATTAAATTATTAAAAATAATTTTTCCCTCATTATGAAGTAATTTAGTGAGCATTTGCTGTGTGCCAGACCTTCTGCTAGGTGGATAGTGAAAATCCTGAATGAAACCAGGTGCAAAATCATGACAGTCTGACCAGAGAGGGGTAGAGGCATAGTCTTTTTTAAATTAATTTTAACTAATTATTTAATTTGTTAATTAATTGATAATTTTAATTGATTTTAATTGATTTTGAAAGCATTACAAAGAGGGAGAGACAGAGAGGATCTCACATCTGCTGCTTCACTCCCCTAATAGTCACAAGAGCCAGTGCTGAGCCAGGCTGAAACCAGGGACATCTTCCACATGGGTGGCAGAGGTCCAAACACTTGGGCCATTTTCCACTACTTTTTCCAGGACACTAGCAGGGAGCTGGATTGGAAGCAGAGCAGCCGGAACTCAAACTGGTACCCATGGGGGATACTAGCATTGCAGGCAGCAGCTTTAACCACTTTGCCACAATGCTGACCCGAAGGCCATAATCTTAAAACAACAAGCTACAGTGTGTTTCATTTGCCAACTTTTGTATTAATCTGGAAGCTCATTTTCTTTTTTCTAAATTTCTTTTATTCTTTTGAAAGATAGAATGAGAGAGGGAGAGAAATCCTCATCCACTGGTTCATTTCCCCAAATGGCCCCAAATGCTTGGGCCATTTTCTGTTGCCTTCTCAGGCACATTAGCAGGGAGTAGTCTGGAAGCGGAAAAGACAGGATTTAACATGAGGATCACATATGCAGTGGTGAGAAACTCCTGGCGTATGGGCAGTATGAGGGCCGTGAAATCATTTAATCTGCCAAGGCAGCCAGAGGCAGGACTCAAAATTGAGTATATCTGTAGCAGGCTAATTTTTTTTTTTAATTTTCTATTTTTGACAGGCAGAGTGGACAGTGAGAGAGAGAGACAGAGAGAAAGGTCTTCCTTTGCTGTTGGTTCACCCTCCAATGGCCGCTGCAGCCGGCGCACTGCGCTGATCTGAAGGCAGGAGCCAGGTGCTTCTCCTGGTCTCCCATGGGGTGCAGGGCCCAAGCATTTGGGCCATCCTCCACTGCACTCCCAGGCCACAGTGAGCTGGCCTGGAAGAGGGGCAACCAGGACAGAATCCGGCGCCCCGACCGGGACTAGAACCCGGTGTGCCGGCGCCGCAAGGCGGAGGATTAGTCTGTTGAGCCACGGCACCGGCTATGTAGCAGGCTAATTTTTAAGTTAAAAATTTTGTATGGCCCTTGAATGGTATTATAAATATCCAAGTAGCCCTTGGCAGGAAAAAGGGTCCCTGGCCCTGCCCATGGGCATCACAGTTAGTGGCCCAATCTGTAGAGAATACTGTGTAAGTGCCTCTCTGGGGCACACCCCACACCGCATACCCCCCGAAATTAGAGGCAGCTGCAGCTTCTGCTCACGCCAAAACAGGCCAGGGATGGGCACACCCACCCCAAAGGAATGTGGCTGTACCAGGAGTATTTTGGGGCATTTTTAAGTTTGCACAAGCATCTCAATGGACTTGTCTCTGAAGATTTACAACACAGCTCTAATCCCTATGTTAGACCACCAGACGGAATTCCTTTCCCCAAATCCTTAAGTTGATGTGTAATCTTGCCTAAGTGCCTGCTAGCTTGTAGACTTGCTGGTACCCTCTAAATAAAAGTGGGAGCGCATAGCTATCTAGAGGCGCGCTGTTAGAATGGACACTCCTGTGTCCTGTCTCTTTATTTGAAAAACCCCACACCAATCGACTATACCACCATTTCACCCTTCATTTTGTTTTTTTTATTAAGTAAAATAGAGAAGAATTGTTGTAGTAGAGTTAATATATAATAGAGTTAATGTCTGTGCAACTCAGGGGAAGAATCATGAGAACTAATTAGAGAACAGGGGCATTCCCAGCAGAGTAAACATTTGCATCTAAGTTATAAAGACTTGCTGTGTTTCAGGGACAGTGAGCAGTACCATGTGACAGAAGCGAACAGGACCTGGCAGGGAAGGTAGTGCCAACAAATCTAGAAAGATAAAGTTGAAGCTGGATTAACCACGTTTTTAGTCTGAAAAAGCCATTGAGGAAATCCTTTTTAACAGGAGTGACAGTTTTTTATTTCAGGTCAGTATGACATCATCATTCTGAAGTAGCTCTGGCCAATAAAAATACAATTCAAACCAAAAGCGCAAGCCACATAGTAATTTTAAATGTTCTGTCACCACATTGAAAAAGTAGAAACGGGCCAGCGCTGTGATGTAGCAGATAAAGCCACTGGTTACAATGCCAGCATCCCAAATGGGCACTGGTTCAAGTCGCGGCTCCTCCACTTCAAATCCAGCTCCCTGCTAATATGCCTGGGAAAGCATAAGAAGATGGCCCATGTGCTTGGGCCCCTGCCACCCACATGGGAGACCCAGAAGAAGCTCCTGGCTTCAGCCTGATCCAGCCTTGGCCAGTGTGGCCATTTGAGGAGTGAACCAATTGATGGAAGATCTCTGTGTCTCTGTTTCTCTGTAATTCTGACTTCCAAACAAATAATGTTTTTTAAAAATAGAAGCAGTTGAAATTTATTTTTTTAAACTTTTATTTAATATAAATTTTGAAAGTACAACTTTTGGATTATAGCAGCTTTTCCCCCCATAACCTCCCTCCCACCCGCAACCATCCCATTTCCTGTTCCCTCTCTCATTCCATTCTTCATCAAGATTCATTTTTAATTATCTTTATATACAGAAGATCAACTTAGTATGTACTGAGTAAAGATTTCCACAGTTTTCACCCACACAGATACACAAAGTGTAAAATACTGTTTGAGTACTAGTTTACCGTTAATTCGCATAGTACAATACATTAAGGACAGAGATCGTACATGGGGAATAAGTGCACAGAGACTCCCATTATTGATTTAACAATTGGCACTCTTATTTATGACATCAGTAATCACCCGAGGCTCTTGTCATGAGCTGCCAAGGCTATGGAAGCCTCTTGAGTTCACAAACTCTGGCCTTACTTAGAGAAGGCCATAATCAAAGTGGGAGTTCTCTCCTCCCTTCAGAGAAAGGTACCTCCTTTGATGGCCCATTCTTTCCACTGGGATCTCACTCACAGAGATCTTTCATTTAGGTTTTTTTTTTTTTGCCACAGTGTCTTGGCTTTCCATGCCTGAGAAACTCTCATGGGCTTTTTAGCCGGATCTGAATGCCTTAAGGGCTGATTCTGAGGCCAGAGTGCTGTTTATGGCATCTGCCATTCTATGAGTCTGCTGTGTATCTCGCTTCCCATGTTGGATCATTCTCTCCTTTTTAATTCTCTCAGTTAGTATTAGCAGACACTAGTCTTGTTTATGTGATCCCTTTGATACTTAATCCTATCTTTATGATCAATTATGAACTTAAACTGATCACTTTGACTAATAAGATGGCATTGGTACATGCCACCTTAATGGGATTGATTTGGAATCCCCGGGCACATTTCTAGCTCTACCATTAGGGGTATGTCTGAGTGAGCATGGGCCAAACTGTACATCTCCTCCCTTTCTTATTCCCACTCTTACATTTAATAAGGATCACTTTTCAGTTAAATTTAAACACCTAAGAATAACTGTGTGTTAATTAAAGAGTTCAACCAATGGTATTAATTTAAATACTGTACTTCCGAACTCAATGTATCAACAGGTTATCAATATAAAAGTTATTGATGAGATATTTCTTCACATGTTTTTCATGGTAAATTTAAGAATCCAGAGTATAGTTTACACTTAAAGCATGTCTATCTGTAGAATAGCTGCAGTAGATGTTAGCTACTTTATTGGATGCTGTAGCTTTAGAACCCACACTGTAGAAGGTAAGTGGGAATCAGAATGAAATTAGAAATGAGGAGAGTCTGTTTGGTTAGGCACTCTTTGCTCAAGCCCTGCCAGTTTCCACCATGACTAACTGGTAGGGCTTGAGCAAAAATAATGGCAGAAGTGATGTACATTGTTTTAAAAAACAATGTTTTGGGGGCTGGTACCGTGGTTCACTTGGTTAATCCTCCACCTGTGGCACTGGCATCCCATATGAGTGCTGGGTTCTAGTCCCGGTTGCTCCCCTTCCAGTCCAGCTCTCTGCTGTGGCCCAGGAAAGCAGTGGAGGATGGCCCGAGTGCTCTGGCCCCTGCACCCGTTTGGGAGATCAGGAGGAAGCACCTGGCTCCTGGCTTCGGATTGGCACAGCGCTGGCCATAGTGGCCATTTGGGGAGTGAACCAATGGAAGAAGACCTTTCTCTCTGTCTCTCTCTCTCTCACTGTCTCCTGTCTATCTACCTGTCAAATTAAAAAAAAAAAAAAGTTTTTGAGGCCAGCCTTGTGGTGAACAGGTATAGCTACTGCCTGCAATGCTGGCATTCCATATGGCCCTAGTTTGAGACCTGGCTGCTTCATTTCCAATCCAGCTCCCTGCTAAAGCACTTGGGAAAGCAAAGGAGGATAGCCCGAGTGCTTGAGCTCCTGCACCCACGTGGGAGACCCACAAGAAGCTCCTGACGTCAGCCTGTCCCAGCCCTGGCTGTTGGCAGCCATTTGGGGAATAAACCAGCAGATGGAAAACCTTTTCTCTCTGTAACTCTACCTCTCAAATAAATAATTTTTTAAAAAAAAATGAATATACTATATATTAATACTTTTTCCATTACTTTTCCCTCCTTTTTGATACTTTATATATTTTTTTAAGATTTTTATTTCTTTATTTATTTGAAAGGCAGAATTAGAGAGAGAGAAACAGACAGATTCTATCTACTGGTTCACTCACCAAATGGCTGCAAGGACTTGGGTCATCTTCTGCTGCATTTTCAGGTGCATTAGCAGGAAGTTGGATTGGAAGTGGAGCACGCGGGACTTGAACGGATGCCCATATGGGATGCTGGCGCTGCTGGCCATGGCTTTAACCCGCTGTGCCACAACACCAGCCCCTCTTAGTACACATCAACAAATGTTTCTCTTAGATCTGTCAACTCCTTAGGTCTTTTTGACATTTTGTTTATTACCAGTGTTTCCACTTGTTCCACATTCAAAGCTGACTTTTGCTTTTTAAGAATTCTTTTTCAGTGGTTGAATTTACTCTCTTATGCTTGGAGGTTTTTTTTTTTTTAAGTCTAAAAATCTTCCCTTTCTTATGGTCACAGATTTTTTTTTTAATATTGTCTTTAAAAATGTTAAAGGCTGGCCGGCGCTGTGGCTCAACAGGCTAATCCTCCGCCTTGCGGCGCCGGCACACCGGGTTCTAGTCCCGGTCGGGGCGCCGGATTCTGTCCTGGTTGCCCCTCTTCCAGGCCAGCCCTCTGCTGTGGCCCGGGAGTGCAGTGGAGGATGGCCCAGGTGCTTGGGCCCTGCACCCCATGGGAGACCAGGAAAAAGCACCTAGCACCTGGCTCCTGCCATCGGATGAGCGCAGTGCGCCGGCCGCAGCGCGCCGGCCGCGGCAGCCATTGGAGGGTGAACCAACGGCAAAGAAAGACCTTTCTCTCTGTCTCTCTCTCTCACTGTCCACTCTGCCTGTCAAAAAAAAAAAAAAAAAATGTTAAAGGCTGAGGCCAGCATTGTGGCACAGTGGGTTAGGGGTTAAAGTGGTTGCTTTTGATGCCAGTGTCCCATCCGAGTACCAGTTTTGAGTTCTGACTGTTCCACTTCTGATCTAGCTCCCAGCTAGTGTGCCTCAGAAGGCAGCAAAAATGGCCAAGTGCTTGAGTCCCTGCCACCCATGTGGGAGACCTGGATGGAGTTCTGGGCTCCCGGCTTCAGCATTGTGGCCATTTGGGGAGTGATCCAGCAGATGGAAGCTGTCTCTAATTCCTTCTCTCTAAATCTGCCTTTCAAATAAATAAATAAATAAGGCTTTTTTTTTTTAATAGTAAAGCCTTTTTCGCTTAAGTCTATAGTTCATCTGTACCATTTATTGACCATGATTCTTATATTAATTATCTTTTGCTGTATAACAAATTACCCCCACGTTTAGTAGTTGAAACCAGCATACATTTATTATCTCATGATTTCTATGAGACAGGAATTTGGAACAACTTAGCTGCATGGTTTGGGGTCCCATGAGGTTGCTGTCAAGCTGTTGGCTGCGCTTTTGCACCTCTGGAAGTTGCCAGCTCAGTCACATCGAGGTGGCAAGCTTCAAAGGTTCCTCATCCACGCTCAGTCACGTGTTGCTGGCAGTGCTCACTTCCACACCACATGAGTCTCTCCAAAAGTTGACTGAGCGTCTTCCCAGCATGGCAACTGGCTTGCCCCAAAGAAAAGAAGGTTCACGAGTAAGAAAGGAAGACAGAAATTACAGGCTTTTTTATAACCTAGTCTCAGAAGACATCCCACTTCTATATTCTAGAAGCAAATCCACATTCAAGGGAAGGGAAGTTAATGGGTAGTGTATCAGAGAATTTGTCCATATCTTTCAAATCACTGTCCTCCTTTCCTCATTGATGTACAGTGCCAACTGTTGGACTTTCTCTGAACTAGTCAGTTTGTGATCTGTTCTGTTCTGTTGGTCAGTTCGCAAATCTTATTTGTTTCTTCTTACCCTAAATGTGGGTATATGCCCAAGGCTCATTTCTTGGCCTTTTATTTTCACTCTGTATTTGTACATATTTATCCCAAGAGAGTATTCATTCTGCCTTTGCCTACTAACTCTTTTTTCCTCACCTATTAACTTTTTTTTTTTAAAGTTTTATTTATTCGAAAGTCAGAGTTACACAGAGAGAGTGGTTTTCCATCTGGTGGTTCACTCCCCAGATGGCTGCAAGGGCCAGAGCTGTGCTGATCAGGAGCCAGGAGCTTCTTCCAGGTCTCCCATGCAGGTGCAGGAGCCCAAGGACTTGCGCCATCCATTGCTTTCCCAGGCCACAGCAGAGAGCTGGATCAGAAGAGGAGCAGCTGAGACCAGAACCGGCATCCTTATGGGATGCCGGCGCTTCAGGCCAGGGCATTAACCCGTTGTGCTACAGCACCGGCCCCCACCTAGTAACTCTTACCAGAAGATTGAAGACATCAGATTGCTAAACGTTGCTCAGACTGTTCATGTCTATAACCAGATTTTTTTTCATATATCTCTTCATGGTAAAAATTATCCCTTGATGGTTATGATTTTGGTTATGGCCTACAAGACTCAAGACTGTGGAATAATACATAGGGGACCTTACTATACTAACAACTGTTCAACAGTACAGGCTTTGATATCAGATTTGCATTGAATTGTATCTACCTCCTGCTGGGTTTATATCATCTAAAGCAAAACAAAGACAAATAAGCAGTGTGTCAAGCAGTAATCTAACAATGGAGGAGAAATACAGCAGCACACATAAAAGGAATAGGTCATATGGGGTGAGAGCACTGTTTAAAATAGTACGAGACAAAGTCTTCTCTGTCACAATCATATTGAACAGGGAGCTGTGGAACTGAGCAGGTGGACCATTTATTCCAAGCAGAGGGAATGGCCATTGCAAAAGCTCAGCAGGAGGAGTTAAAAAAATAGCAAGGAGATTGTTTTTTTGTATAGAGAGACTAGATAAAGGAAAAAAATAGCAACACGGAAGGAAGGATTTTGCAGACCCTTTGACCCTTGTGTGAACTTTAGTTTTCATTCAGAGAGGGCTCAGAAGCCATTGGAGGTTTTGAGCAGAGGATAAAATTTTCTGCTTTGTATTTTTAAAAGAATGCCTGGGCTGTAGTGTGGGATTACAAGGTAGTAGGCTGAAGCTGGGACAAAGACAGAGCAGGGAGATCATTTTGAAGGCCATTGGTGCAAAATCCAGGCAAGAGGTGATGGTGGTTTAGATGAGGAGGTGGTGGTAAGAAGTGGTCAGATTTCAAAACTATGTTTTGGAAATAAAGCCATTAACATTTGCTAAAGGTTTAAACTCTCAATTGTTATGGCATATCTGGGTTTTTTGTTTTGTAGAAAAATTAAAAGTACAAACAGAAGAATGACGTTTTGTCACTCATTGCATTGAGAGGTGACCACTGTCAAAATTTTGACATGTTACCTTTCAAGTTTTTGTTATGTGTATATGCATATATGTGAGTACATGAACAATGCATTTTAAAAATAAATTTTAAATGTAATGAATAGGGCCAGCTCTATGGCAAAGTAGGCTAAGCTTCCCCCTGTAGCACTAGCATCCCATATGGGCATGGGTTCATGTCCTGGCTGCTCCTTTTCCAATCCAGCTTTCGACTATGGCCTGGGAAAGCAGTAGAAGATGGTCCAAGTGCTTGGGCCCCTGCACCTGCATTGGAGACCCAGAAGAAGCTCTTGGCTCCTGGCTTCAGATCGGCCCAGCTCCGGGCATTGTGGCCATTTCAAGAGTGAACCAGTAGATGGAAGACCTTTCTCTCTGTCTCTCCTTCTATCTGTAACTCTACCTCTCAAAAAAATAGATAAATATTTAAAATAAATAAATAAATGTAATGAACTGCTCATCATTGGATAATCCTCAATTTTTTTTTTTTTTTTTTAAGATTTATTTACTTGAGAGGCATTGTTAGAGAGTCTTCCATCTTCTGGTTCACTCCCCAGATGACTGCAATGGCTGGAGCTGAGCTGATTTGAAACCAGAAGCCAAGAGCTTCTTCCAGGTCTCCCATGCGGGTGCAGGGACCCAAGCACTTGGGCCATCTTCTACTGTTTTCCCAAGTCATCAGCAGGGCTCTGGATCAGAAGTAGAAACAGTCTGTACTCAGACAGGCACCCATATGGGATGCAGGCACCGCAAGTGGATGCTTAACCTACTATGCCACAGTGCTGTTCCCATAATCCTCAGTATTTTTTGATGGCTATGTGTTTCATTGTGTGAATGATAGCTTGATTCCCTGTCAACATTTAGGATGCTTCCAGTTTTTTCTAGTGTACATAGCATTTAAGAAAATGTTGTTAACACTTTAAGCAAATGCAGATCAGGAGGCTTTACAGACTTAATGAAGTGGCATCTCTTCTTTGTATACAACCACTTGACTCTATTGCTTAGGATGCTAAATAAAAATACCTCCAATTACCCTATTTGATTCAATACTAATAAATAGATGTTTTCTGAATTTCATGCCCATATTTAATACATACATTGATGTATGAATAAGTACATTATTGGATGGGCTGACATATTAACTTCTCTTTTATACTTAGGAAAGTGAAGTCACATTTGCTGAGACTTGCAAATAAATATTTAAACTATTTTCACTATCTGTGTTTAGTTTATGATTAAGGATTGCTAAAATGTTAGCCAGTTTTAATAATTGGTGTACTTACTGTTTTAATTGACCTTGTTTGAGTTTACTAATTTTTTTTTCCTTTTTTGATCTCACTTTGTGTAGATTGCCTCCATCTTTACTTTTGCCACCTGTGGAGGTTTTAAGGGCAAAACAGAGGTTCTAGTGAATTGTCCTCCTCAAGTTACTGAGAATAAAACTATTACAGCTAGTTTTGGTTATCCATTCAGGTGAGTTACCTATTTGTTTTTCTGGTTTAACAACTTTTCTACTTTCATATTGAATCATTAAAATTTCCAGCAGTGCTAGCAAGTATTTGACCTAGAGGTTAATAGGTACATGTCCCACATCAGTGTATCTAGATTCAACTGCAGCTTCCACCAGTGCACGCCCTGGGAGGCAGCAGTGATGGCTCAGGTTCCTGCCACTCTCCTATGAGACTTAAAAGTATTGTCTTCTCAGCTCCCGGCTCCAGTCCGGACCCATTCTCAACTGTTGCAGACATTGAGTGAGTGAACCAATGGATGGAAGCTGTCTCTTGCTTTGTCTGTCTGTGTCTCTCTGCCCTTCAGATAATTTTTTTTTATTTCCAGCAATTATTGACTGTTAAAGGAGAAAATGTTAGATTTCATGCTCATTTGTAAATGATTATTGGTACTCAAAATAGAGTGCACAGATCAGTGTCTATCTGCAAACTTTTCCTAGTCTGGCAAAACGAATACAGAAAATGGAATAAGCATTTAGGAACTTTTTTGTGTGTGGGAACCATTTGGGAACTTTTATAGAGGTATGGCACTGCTTTATGCCTTGAAATGTTCATCATCTCACAATGGGGATTGGAAATTAAAAAGCAAAATGGGTGGGCATCATAGTGCAGTGAGCTAAGCTGCTGCTTAGGATGCCCATCTTCCTTAACAGGAGTGCTTGTTGAGTCCCTTCCAGTCTACACTTCTGAGCCAGCTTCCTGCTAATGAGCCTGGGAGGCAGCAAATGATAGACCACGTGCTTGGGTTCCCACCTGGAGACTCAGCTGGAGTTAGTTCCTGGCTCCTGGCTTCAGCCTGGCCCAACCCTGACTGTTGCAGGTATTTGGGGAGTGAATCAGAGGATGGAAGATCTCTCTTTTCTCTTTATTTTTGTTTCAAATAAATAATAAGAAAAAACAAAAACAAATTGTTCTGTCATCTTAATGCAAAAAACCCTAATGTAGAAAAGCGAACTCAAAGTCCAGATTATGTTTTTTAATGACTGAAGAATGGTGTTCTTTACATAGTTTGAAGACATAAAGTGAAGAGTTCCTATGTTTCACTAGTAAAATATACTATTTAAGCAACAATTAATATTTTGTTTGTAGAGTCTTCTTTTTTTTAAAGATTTTTCTATTTTATGTGAAAGGCAGAGTTAAGAGGCAGAGGGAAAAGTCTTCCATCCGGTGGTTCACTCCCCAAACGGCTGCAACAGTCTGAGCTGGGCTGATCGGGAACCATGAGTTTCTTCCAGGTCCACCACACAGGTGCAGGGCCCAAGGACTTGGGCCATCTTCAGCTGCTTTTCCAGGCATAGCAGAGAGCTGGATCAGAAGTGGAGCAGCGGAGACTTGAACTGGCACCCATATGGGATGCCAGAACTGCAGGCTGTGGCTTTACCTGCTATACCACAGTGCCAACCCTGTGGAGTCTTTTGTTGGATTTCAGTATTCATTAAAAAGTTTATTGAATATGTCCTGAGTTTAAGACAGAGTGTGAATCTTCTTCCATTTAACAGTTCCTGCTTAACCTCTCTTAAGTCCCAATTTTTCTGTCCAATAAATTAAGAAATGCTACCTTTAAGAATGTTTTGATAATTAAATAAGATCTTATATTAAAAGTTATGTCTATATCTCCTATCCCTTTTCCTGTACAATTCCTGTACAAATAACTGTTACTAGCAGTTTTAGTGGTAAGTATTTTTGTGGTTTATGGGTGGGGAAAATTTAAAAGTAGTGTGAACTTTCGGGTAACAACGAATTAATCCAAGATTAAAATGTGAAGCAGTATTATAATTGGCTCTCCTGGGGCTAGTCACACAGACTGTTTCTGTAATGAAGTATAACGTCTCAAATTATAAACTAAATTGCATGGCATAATCCCTCCTAATCTGATTTTTTTATTTCAGAAAGATAATATCTGCATATCTGGGTTGAAAGAGTTTAGTTCAGTCTGTATTCGATCTATCATAAACCAATTGCCAGGTATAATTTATGTGTATATATTAGGAAAATTTTAGTTTATTTAAGTAATTTTACTTTTTATTTTGAATTTTCCTTTTTTCAAAAGGAAAATGTTTTTGATGTATTTGGGGAGTATATTTTGTTTGAAATGTAATTTCAAAATTCTGCATAAGTGTGTCTAACTCTTGGGAGAACCTAGCAATTTATTTGAGTTTTTCTTTAAACAGGTTGAATCAGGCATCATTTCAGGCACCTCCAAATGTAAATGTGTGTAACGTAAGTTGGGATAGTCATGTTCTCATAGGAGATTACTCTTCTTCGGCACAGTTCTATGTCACCTTTGCCGTCTTTGTGTTCTTGTACTGCATTGCTGCCCTCCTGCTGTATGTTGGTTACACGAACCTGTATCGAGATAGTCGCAAACTTCCCATGGTTGTAAGTAATTCTTTTATTTCTTCCTATACAAAAATAATTTGTGTAAGTTATATAAGTTTACTTACTGGAAGTCAAAAATCTTGACACGAATCAGTTTAACTTTGATATGTATTCACCACAAGGTTGAGATTTCTACCATTGTTAAGTTTAATCCGTTTTTTTTTTAAGTCTATTTGTACTTTACCTAAGTTTGCTTTTGTTTTTTACTTTAACCTGAAGAAAATTCAGATGTGTTATAAAGTATATTAAGTTACAGATAGCAGAAAAATTAAGTCAGAATTAATGTCTTTAATTGGAAAACTTACATACCATACCAATAGTCTTCCTATTTTTCAACATTTTTTTCTTTCTTCAAAAGCCCCCTATTTATGCCTCTACAGTATCCTGTTAAGTCTGATTGTCCATATCAAATACAATTTTTTGGAGCTTGATCCCACCCTGTCATTTGTACATTGTCTGTGGCTGCTTTCATGCTGCAGTGACAGAATTACATAGCTGTGATGGAGATCAAAAGTATTTACCGCGCGGCCCCCTTCAGAAGAGGCTGACTCTGTTCTGTATTCTGAAATTCCTTAATTTAATATATGGCCCAGACAATTCTTACATTCCACATTAGTGATACCCATGAGCTAATTTTGAACATTTGAAATGCCAACAAACGATTTGGATTTGAAATCCTGATGCTTTTCTTGGCTTTAGAGTCTAATGAACTAGAAATAATCTCTGAGCTTTAGTAAGTAGAATCTACCTGAATTATCGATGGCAAGTTCAGAGATAAATCATGGTTTTAAACTGGACCTCCACTATAAACGAATGACTATGAGCTCAGTGTTAGTGCTATTGATTTTTGGAGAAGAGAAATATTTTTGTGATACTGATCACTTTCATCTTTGAGAAACAATGATATTTCCTAATTCTTTGTGAACTTAGCTTAAAAGGAAGGCTATTTAAATGTGGTGGAATTATTTAAAAAGATAACAATTTCTGTTTTTAATTTTTGCTGCCTGGATCATAAGTAGGCATATGGTAAGTAAGAAAGTAGTCTTTATTATTCACATTTATTATGTTTCTCATAACATATCTCCTATGTTTCTCATATCTCATGTCTCATAAAATATTTCTTGGTTGTATAATGCCTTTCAGAAAGATAGATATCAGCTGTTTCAACCTCCAGTGCATAGATATGTGTGTGTGTGTGTGTGTGTGTGTATACATATATAGAGAGGCTTTGATGATTACTAAGCATTTATACATGTATACATGTATAATATATATACACATATATATTCAGTAGGAATGACATATTAGAAATACATAGCTTCTGCAGACTCCAAGCCTTGTTTAAAAGGGGACTAGGTTGATCAAATAGATTGTATTAGTTGATTAAAATTGTTTGTGATTAAAAGGTGCTTCTTGTCCGGCACCGCGGCTCACTAGGCTAACCCTCCGCCTGCAGCGCCGGCACCCCAGATTTTAGTCTGGTTAGAGCGCCGGATTCTGTCCTGTTTGCTCCTCTTCCAGTCCAGCTCTCTGCTGTGACCTGGGAAGGCAGTGAAGGATGGCCCAAGTACTTGGGCCCCTGCACCCGCATGGGGGACTGGGAAGAAGCACCTGGCTCCTGCCTTTAGATTGGCGCAGTGCTGGCTGTAGCGGCCATTTGGGGGGTGAACCAATGGAAGGAAGACCTTTCCCTCTGTCTCTCTCTCACTAACTCTGCCTGTCAAAAAAAAAAAAAAAAGATGTTTCTTTCCATTTTGTCATTATCCCAACAAATCTTTTTGGGTTAACCTAGCAGTGAGCCCTTTGTTTCTCATATTTTTCTGGTGGATTTTAAAAATTCTGCCCTGTTTAAAGCAGCATTCATCTGTTTTTGTAGAACATTTTTCTATCTGACACCTATCTAGTTATATCATTCAGATAATAAAAATGAGTTTTCTCCCTTAGAGTGATCACTCATATAAAGCAGTAATCCAGAATTGGTTCCTTAAGTGGGTTTTTTGTTAATGCAATAGGTGCTTCTTGTCTATAAAAGTAAAACTTCTAAGTTAAATTCTGCATTCTTTTAATTTAACCGTGTAGCATAAAGATGTTTTTAGGTACTCCAATTATTAAATGTAGTCAAATGTGACATTGATGTCTAGGCACTGTTAATAAGGATACACTTTTCTAAGATTTAATTTTTATTTGAAAGGTAGAGTTAGAGACAGAGGTCTTCCATCTGCAAGTTCATGCCACAAATGACCACAGTGGCTGGGCCTGTGCCAGGATGAAGCCAAGAGCCGGAGGCTTCTTCCAGGTTTCCCACATGGATGTACAAGCCCAGGCGTTTGAGGGCATGGGCACAAGCACGTGGTACATCCTCTGCTGCTCTCCCAGGCACATTAGCAGGGAGCTAGATTGGAAGTGGAGTAGCCAGGACTTGAACCAGTGCCCATATGAGATACTGGCGCTGTAAGTGGCAGCTTAACCTGCTATGCAACAATTCCAGCCCCAAAAAGGACACATTCTTTGAGCAGTATTCTCAGTTCTGTGCTAAGGTGTATTCCTGGGAATATTTCAAGTATAAAATTTCAAATCTACTTTTGATATTTTTTAGGTAAACATTATACTTCTTGTGTTAAGTAGCAGGAAATTGAGAAGGTTCTAGGCAATGTAGAAAATTAGGAATATCAGAAAAATGAAGGACAAACAAAAATAGATTATCCCAAATCTTAAAAATTTGTTATGAATCATATTGTAATTTATTAGGAGCAGCTTGCCCCAGGCAACTGTGGATGAAGCACTGCCCATTTAGATTGTACTGTGACTGTTGTTATGTGTAGGAAAATAATACTCTCTGCAGGGGCCTAATTTTTGCCACTCCCTTTCACCCTAAGGTTACTTTGTGCATCATTTTCAGAAAAGCTCCTATTCTTGAAATACAAAAATATGGGGCCAGTATTGTGGTGCAGCGGGTTAGGCTGGCACCTGTGATTCCATTCCATTATCAGCACCATTTCAAGTCCTGGCAGCTCTACTTCCAATTCACCTCTGTACTGATATTCTTGGGAAAGCAGCAGAAGATGACTCAAGTACTTGGGTCTCTGCCACCAACATGAAAAACTCAGATGGAGTGCCAGGCTCCTAACCTTCCTCCTGACCATCCCCAGATATTGCAGTCATCTGGGGAGTGAACCAGGGGATGGAAGATCTCTTTCTCTGCCTTTCAAATAAATACATGAACATTTTTTAAAATACGGAAAAATGTTATTCATAAAGCCATCAGCAATGTGATTTAAAGAGTATAAGAAGACAGAGTGTAATAAGAAGAAAGAAAATACCTGAAAATTAAGAAAATTTGACATCTTTTGATCAACACTGTGAACTTTAGATAGAACTTAATGTGTGATTGCCTCATATTATTAATCATCCAAAAAGCATTGTATTTCTAGCAGTATTTGGAAAAGATCTACCTAGAGCAGAGTGTAGCAGTGAGAAGAAGAGTATACTCACAGAGTAGAAAACATAAGCTATAATAGTTCCATCTTTTTCTCTTTGATCTATATTTTTAAAGGGGAGCAGTAACAACAAAAAGCTCAAATGCAAATACCTCCATATTTATAAAACGGTATTTGGTTTTTGTTCTATAGCCCCAAAGCATTTGTTTAATGTCTTTTTTTTTTTTTTTTTTTTTTTTTGGATAGGCAGAGTTAGAGAGAGAGAGAAAGGTCTTCCTTCCAATGGTTCACCCCCCCCCCCCCCCAAATGACCGCTACCGCCTGCACACCGCGCTGATCTGAAGCCAGGAGCCAGGTGCTTCCTCCTGGTCTCCCATGTGGGTTCAGGGTCCAAACACCTGGGCCATCCTCCACTGCCTTCCCGGGCCACAGCAGAGAGCTGGACTGAAAGAGGAGCAACCGGGACAGAATCCAGCGCCCCAACTGGGACTAGAACCCGGGATGCCGATGCCACAGGCAGAGGATTAGCCAAATGAGCCGTGGCACCAGCCTATTTAATGCCATCTTGACTAGGTATAGCATAGCCTCTATATAGTAAGAGACTCCTGATATGCATCGTAAATATACAACTGAAAGGTGGCAGACTGGGGTTGGCACTGTGGCGAAACAGGTTGAGCTGCTGCCTGCAGCACCCGCGTTCCACATGTGTGCCTTCAATTCCCGGCTGCTCCAGTTCCAGTCCAGCTCCCTGCTAATGCACCTGGGAAAGCAGCAGAAGATAGATCAAATGCTTGGGTCTCTGCACCCACATGGGAAACCTGGAAGAAACTCCTGGCTTGGACCTGTGCTGTGGCGTAGTGGGTAAAGCCACTGCCTGCGGTGCCAGCATCCTATATGGGTGCCAGTTCGAGTCCCAGCTGCTCCACTTCCGATCCAGCTCTCTGCTATGGCCTGGGAAAGCAGTGGAAGATGGCCCAAGTCCTTGGGCCCCTGCAGCCATGTGGGACACCCGGAAGAAGCTCCTGGCTTCAGATTGGCTCAGCTCCAGCCATTGTGGCCAACTGGGGAATGAACCAGCAGAGGGAGGACCTCTCTCTCTCTGCCTCTTCTTTCTCTGTGTAACTCTTTCAAATAAATAAATAATTATTTTAAAAAAAAAAAAAAAAGGAAGCAAGCTAGGAAGCTAGCTCCTGGCTACTGGTTCCAGATCAGCCCAGCTCCAGCTGTTGTGGCCATTTGGGGATTAAATCAACAGATGGAAGATCTCTCTCTGTCTCCCTCTCTCTCTCTGTAACACTGCCTTTCAAATAAATTAGTAAATCTTTAAAATAAACAAATACAAGCAAAGCTAACAGATAATAATTAAAATCTAACCGAATATATATATATATTTATATATTTATAATATATATATTATATATATAAATAATATATATATTTTAAAATAAAATGTGTTTGATAATAAGCTCCAAAACTCCTTTCTGAGCTTGGAGAGTTTTTTGTTACTGAGTTCATAGCCTTGAGTGTACCCATATGCTTAGAATATGTAACGTGAAAAACATACATGTTTTTTACGTTGTCATTTTGGTCATTGATTTGGAGAAAGACCAAACAAGATGGAACTTAAGATTACAGAGAAAGTGTTAATTAAATCCTGTATTCAGTATTTTTTAATTTTTTTTAAGATTTATTATTTATTTGAATGGTAGAGTTACAGAGAGGCAGAGAGAAAGAGAGAGGTTTTCCATCTGCTGGTTCACTCCTCAGACAGGAGCTCAGCTGATCCAAAGCCAGGAGTCTGGAGCTTCTTCTGGGTCTCCCACTTGAGTGCGGGGGCCCAAGGACTTGGGGCATCTTCTACTGTTTCCACAGGCATGTGAGCAGGGAGCTGGATTGGAAGTGGAGCAGCCAGGACTAGAACTGGCGCCCACATGGGATGCTGGCACTGCAAGTGGCAGCTCAACCCACTTTGCCACAGCACTGGCCCCTGTAATCCATATTACTTAACAAAATTTTAGTTCCTTGGCAGAAATTGAGTAAGGAGAATATTTTTTTTTCTTTCTCCATCTTTGAGTTAAATTTAAAAAATCCAAAATGATTAAAATCTTCCCTTTTATTGTTAAAAATACAATAAATATCAAAAAATAGTTATTAGTGGTAAGTTGCCATGGGAAGGTTTTTTTTTTAATATAATGAGTATTCTTAAAATTTGTGTTCATGAATTTAAAATGAGAGCTGTCATCCTGGTTGTATGCTTTTCACCATTTTATTATCTAATATTTGGAGAATTAGATTTAACTAAAGCTAAAGATTTACCTGAGCAATGTGAGGAAATAGGAGGTGGATAAGGGAGTTGAGAGTGTATGCAAAAGGTTTATAACAAAGAACCGTAGGAGGTAAATTGATTAAGGGAAATGAGGACATGCATGAAGCTAGATGCAATAAAAAATGGGTTGTGATCAGATTGTAGGTCTTGGTGAAGTCAAAAGGTTGTGGGGATTAGGATACTGGGGTGAGCTAGAAAGGTGATATTGGAAAGAGGGATACTCAAAACAGTTATGGGCCAATCCAGTTGATGATGACAGGTCCAAGGTGTAACTGTGGGAGTGGGAGGCTGAAATGAGATTATGGTGAGGATTGCATAACATTTGATTTCTAGTGTTAAAATCTTAGACTCCTGAGGAAGACGACTGAGTCGTGCTTACTGTTCTGTCTCAGGCCCTGTGCAAGCAACAGTAAACATAAGCACCTGCTGTACTGACTATGACCTTTTCTGTAAAGTGTGTCAGGAAGGCCATTTCTCATCCCGGAGGGTTACCAGTAATTTCTTCATCATGGATTGGAAATGCAGTGCTCTTCAATTGACTGTTCATTATTGACTCACACTTGTTTTTACTTTAGGACTTTGTTATCACTCTTGTTGCCACCTTTTTGTGGCTGGTGAGCACTTCAGCCTGGGCCAAAGCTCTTACGGATATTAAAGTATCCACTGGGCACAGTATTGTTCAGGAACTTCTGCCTTGTCAACAGAAGGACGTGCATTGTTACTTTGGTTCTGTGACTAGTATGGGGTCCCTAAATGTATCTGTGGTATGTATGCATTATTTATTAAATTTTTTTATTTCACTTATCAGAAAAAACCTTACTAATGATTTAAGAAAGCAATTTGCAGTGAATCTCTGGATGAATCTTGGTTTTTATTTTTACTGAATCATCAGAATCCTAGTTGTACTGTTTACCTTTATAATGTGAAGAAAAGTTTAAGAAAATTATTACTCATTACAAGTTTGAAAAAGATCCTGATTTGGTCTTACTTTTCATTGAAATTGACAAGGCGGGGCTTTTGCTAACATTTTGTGCTAAGTTGCTTTATACTTGCATCTTATTTAAGTTATCCAGTCATCCTAGAAGGACTGTGGAAGGTAGAATTCTAACCTTGGCTTTACTACTGGGGAAATGTAGCTCATACGTTAACACTCCCAAAGTGACAACAGCCAGTACATAGAAAACCAAGATTTGAACCAGGTCTGACTGTGGAACCCTGCTTTCTAAATCTGACTTGACTCTGGGCATTTAAAGTGATACTTCTGTGGTTTCTTAAATAATTTAGAATATTTAGTCTATATGATATGGTAGCTATTATTCTGCCTACTATTTTACCACTATACATCTGCTGTTAAATATATTATTAGTATACTGTACTGAATAGATTATATTTAGGGGGGGTCTCATGTCTTCAAGAAAACATTTTTCCCATGGATGAAGGCAGCCCTCCCTACCTTACATAGCAATTTTCCTAAATTCTTGTTTAATAACTTTGAGAGATCAGAGTCAGTTTTTACCATTTATATTGACAGAGCTTTGATCTGGACAGTTTAAGAAATGGTTTGGCATACAAACACAAAGAGAGAAAGCAGTAATGGGGTGGCACTCACAAGCTTTTTATCGTGATCTTTGTAAGTCACTATTATTAGATTTATAAAGGTCTCTGTTGATACAGGGAACCTTTTTGATTTCATCTGGTCACAGATCTGCATTTGGGAAGGTTACTTTCTTCTAGGTTGACTAGTGCAGGATGTGAAGTACAGTTCTGTGACTCCTCTCAGGCTTACAACTGTTGGGTGGGTGTAGAGGTGGCAGTAGGGTAGGGGGAGACAGGAGAGAAGTAAGAAGAAGTATACAGTTTGTAGCCCCTCCAGGTGGGAGAAAAATGAAAGCTTCCCAAAGAAGGAAATGTGGATTCCTGATGTTCCTTTTCATCCCCGAATACTGCAGTCTGTGTAGAAACCAATACAAGGAGGGCTTCCATTTTCTCAAATTCAGTCTCGTCTTCTTGGTAGTCATGAGCATACAAAATTAAAATTTCTTTTAATCATGATTTTATATGTTAGAGATTTAGAGGTTTAACCTTATTTTGTGGTAAATAAGTCATTATATATCCAAATTTTGTACATTGAAATAGAAAGTTTTTTATCCTCATTTGTATGTAGTATTAAACTTTAAATAATGATGCACTGCCTGAAAATGTCATATATGTAAAGAAAAGATTTGTGAGTAGGACATGGATGTCTGTATAAGTATTGGATTACCTTGTTTATTTTTCATAGATCTTTGGCTTTCTGAACATGATACTTTGGGGAGGAAATGCGTGGTTTGTATACAAGGAGACCAGTTTGCACAGTCCATCAAACACTTCTACTGCCCACGGCCAAGGAGGTGTTCCATCTCCTGCTGGAATGTAATTAAAGGGAGAAAAGCACTGTAGGAAATGTGTGTCTTGCTATGACTTGTTGCCAACATCTTGAGAAGCATTATTGGTTTCTAATAAAAGTAATGGCTTTTTCAATAAATTGGTGGGTTTTAAATTTTGCTGCTTTTTTACATAAAGCCTGTGCCTTTCTTAGAAATGTAAGATGTAAATGTATTCTCACATGTAAATTTTGAAAGTTCAGGGGCCTGTTATGAGATGATACACATTTTTAAATGAGCAGTAAGTTGTTTGCTTTCTAAAGTGTTTACACCTTAAGCCTTAACGTGTATCTTCATTCATAAAATTATATTCTATCATAATAGGAATAAAATTATTTGGGATATACACTACTGTAAGTTTGTACAGATCACATGCCTGAGACCTGTCTTTGTTTAAGAAAACCTAGATTATATAAGTTGTATTTAGAAAAAACATATTTAGTTCAAAATTTCTATCTGAACATTGTTCATGTTATGAAAATGTAATGGCAAAAACTGGGTATATGCTCTATTTCTGTTTTTTCTAAATGACCTGCTGTACTTAATATGTGTACTAAAATTGTGTTGGGAGCAGGGATTTGGAAATTTCTAACAGATGTGTAGTTTATTTAGTAATTCTGTTACATGAAGTATAAGCTTACATTACTCTAGTGGTTTAATAGGAATTCAGAGATAGTGCGTGTTTTCCATGAACTTCTTTGAAGTACCCTCGGGTATCAGTAGAAAGAACATGGTTCACCTAGCTGTCTTCGTATGTGTGGGCATTACTCTTGGTGATGTTTCTTTTTTCTCCTATGTTGCTCTTGCTGTGTAAGCATAGGTTGAGATCTAGTCTCCTTGTGAGTAGAGAAGAATAGGAGACTTTTTTTTTTTTTTTTGCAGACCTTTTCAGAGGGTCACAAAAATTAAGATTACCTTTTACTTTTGAAACATTTAACATTTAGAGTCAATGAAGTTGCTGTCTTGAGTTTAGTATTGATATTGTGAAAATAAATGTGATTCTGATTTCATGTTTCTAAATGTTCTTCTTTCACAATTGGATAATTAAGGAATTATGCATCATAAAAGAACCTGAGCTTTATTGTGGGTATACTCTCTTTGCACACACATTTGGGTATATTCTGAATGCGGGGCTTACTCACATTTTGCTTCCTAATCTTATTGTACAGGGATCCAGATTGCCTGTTCCTAGAATATGATTGTTTATATGTGAAGCACATCTTACTATTGCCTTGTTTTTGTTGCTTTTATTCTTGACAGGAAATGTTTTGAGGAATGTATATCTTTTATGCAACCAACTTAATAAAGAAATTGAAAGAAAGAGTGCTTTGATTGTTATATTACAAAGAAACCTTCATCTTAAAGGCATAAGCAGTGCAAAATGAAACTGCCTTAAAGCAGGAAGTAGAATCACAATAATGTTTTTAAATGTTTGGCAAGGAATAAAATAGACAGAAATGCTTTGATGACTCTGAAACTTTTTTGTTTGTCTCTTTTTAAAAAATACGTATTTGGGGGCTGGCACTGTGGTGTAGTGGGCAAAGCCGCCTCCTGCAGTACCGGCATCCCATATGGGTGCCGGTTTGATTCCTGGCTGCTCCATTTCCAATCCAGCTCTCTGGATGGCCTCGAAAGGCAGAAGAAGATGGCCCATGTCCTTGGGCCCCTGCACCTGTGTGGGAGACCTGGAGGAAGCTCCTGGCTCTGGGCTTCAAATTGGTAGAGCTCTGGCCATTGTGGTCATCTGGGGAGTGAATCAGCAAATGGAAGATTCTCTCCCTCTCTCTCTCTTTTCTCTCTGCCTCTGCCATTCAGTAACTCTGCCTTTCAAATAAATAAATAAATCTTTTTTAAAAAATGTAACTGTCAGATTAAGTTTTCTTGATATATCCTTTCTAATTGTCCAGTTAGTACAGATTGCTGCTTAAGAGTATTTGCTCTTGGGGCCGGCACCGTGGCTCACTTAGTTAATCCTCTGCCTGCGGTGCCAGCATCCCATATGGGCACCAATTTTAGTCCCAGCTGCTCCTCTTCCAGTTCAGCTCTCTGCTGTGGCCCGGGAGGAAGTGGAGGATGGCCCAAGTGCTTGGGCCCTGCACCCGCATGGGAGACCTGGAGGAAGCACCCGGCTCCTGGCTTCAGATCGCCGCAGTTCCGGCCGTAGCGGCCATTTTGGGGGGTGAACCAACGGAAGGAAGACCTTTCTCTCTGTCTTTCTCTCACTGTCTATAACTCTACCTGTCAAATTGAAAAAAAAAAAAAAGAAAGAAAGAAAAAAACAGTATGTGCTCTCTGGGGCTGGTGTTGTACAGCAGATTAAGCCTCTTCCTGGGACACAGGTTCAAAACACTGGTTCAAAACTCGCTGCTCCACTTCCCATCCAGCTCCCTGGAAATGCACCTGGGAAAGCAGCAGAAGATAGCTCCTTGGGCCCCTGCACCTGTGTGGGAGAACCCTGAAGGATCGCTAGGCTCCTGTCTTTGATTTTGACCTGGCCAGCTGGGCCATTGCAGCCATTTGGATAATGAACCAGTAGATGGAAGATTCTGTGTCTCTATTTCTCCCTCTCTCTCTCTCTCCTCTCCCTCTCCCTCCCCCCCCTCCGCCTCTCCTCTCTCCTCTCTCTGTAACTGCCTTTCAAATACATAAAAATTAAATATTTAAGAGAAATAAAGAAACCCTAGCAAAGTGCTTTTCTAGGAGGCAGTATTTTTTTTGTAGGGGGAGAAGGAAGGGGAAGTATGCTCTAGAGCCAGAC